>CM017564.1:44538815-44946315 GCA_007844125.1 Sinonovacula constricta
GCCGATAAGTATGTCAGTATTGTCCATTGCATGGTATTGACCTTATTTTGAATAACGTACTGAATAGGTCGTATTGTTTAAAACTTTACTTATTGCTTGAACTTGACTTTTATTACATACATAATGTATGTACGAGTAAGACTTTTTTTGTAAGCGGTCTCGTGCGGAGATTAAATAAAATACCATCACAGGTCTCTGTCGTCTTGCTTGACTTAAAGCTTAAAGATAAAAGTATTCTTATACAATCTTATACAATCAAATAAATTTCATATTTAACGATGGATTTATTCCCTGCATTTGACACAGCTATCACGGTAAACATGGCTATTGGTAGCCGACGTAATGCATTTTATCTATTGCATATTTCAAACTTCAGAGACATGTTACATGCATTTATCCAGAGTGGATTTTACCATTATATAATTTACCTTCAATTCCTGATTCTCTTTTGAAAGCTCCTCGCAAGTGTATCTGTATTTGGAATGATTTTCGTTTTCCTGATGCAGAATGAAGCAAAGGAACATATTGATAAAGTTTAAAAACTAGAACTAGGACGTTTAAATTAAAAGGTAAATATAATCTCTCATTGCAATGTATCTGACATCGGGAGATCTCAAACAGAGAATTAACTATATTAACAGAAAAAATATCATTGTCGAGTTTCCTCGGAAATAGGTCAGCAGCATGTTTTGATCTCCAAAATCCCACATCAAAATTATGTAATTTGGTCTTGTTTACACCAACCTAATTTAAATGATTATGGACTGGAATGAGAGAAATAAAATTAAAATAGAGGATCATTGCTAATATTTATTGACTTACGACGACCCTGTCTTAGGTGTTGTTGTTTTTTTTGGCATTTGAGGAATTCCCTTAAGTACTATTACAGCCAGTCATAAAACTAATGTCATAATTGCACATTAATGGTATGTTAATTGCTGTAAAATGTGAAAAACGCAGTATTTTACCAAGATAGACCACTCGAACACACACCGATTTGTCAATATATCGCGATTGTTTCCCCATTTCGCGTAGGAATACTATTTTAGTGTTTTTAAGTAAGTACCTTCCAATGCAGTAACTGTAAGTATTTTCTTTTGCGTGCACTGTCTCTCAGATTTTGTTACTTTTACATTTAGTGTGTATGGCCATGTTTTGTTCCATATTTGTACATTTGTGGTAGTTCACATACGTTCTCTCCTTTTTTTCCCACATGTATATCGACATAATGCAGGGACACAAGTGCATATGTCTCAAGAAACGTTTCTTTACCTTAATATTCGTGTCATTCTTTGAAATCCCTTCATTACCTTCCTCGTTGTGTGTTGTATTATCTAGATTTAACCTAAAAAAAGAAACACAGAGCAGATCAAACCCAAATTACAAAAAACAAGGGAATACACTAATTATTTTTGGTTTCTGAATAGGGAACCTGTTTTTTATTAAAGCTAATAGGAATGGTTTTAATGCCCTTTCGGTGCTATGCAACGGCAAACCTCATAGCACATGTACAAAGACATACCACCAGTACGATAAACATATACCTTTGAACAATGAAAAAAAATAACAACATTTCTGAGGACATAATGTAAAAGCCATGATTCTAAAATTATCAGCAAAACTAAAGTGTTCATAATTCTCTTCTTATCTAGTTTAATTTGTTTTAAAGACATCAGCATTATGTATTCTATTAGCCCAAATGCAAAGCCGCAGGTCGTTTTAATTTATACAATTCACCAAACTTAAATAGTCATTCTGAATGATGCGCGTACACATTTATTAGGACAAAATTCAAATATCCTTTTACTATAAATATAATATTGTGTCTGACATGTTCAATAGCTTACATATTATTGAACATCCATATTCAGCCACATTTCTAAATATTGCCTTAGAGAAACGTATTGTGGAATTTAAATAGGTTTTAAACGTGTTATGATATTCGGAACTATATTATTCATTTCATATGAATTCCATCCTTGTTTGTACTCTCCATACGTTCTTGTCTGAAGGCAGAAATGCAATTATGTATACGTATATATACTTTTGTGAATGTCACACATAGTAAAATAATCAAAAACATAAACAGTTCAACTTTCTCGCCCAGCCTTTAGATGGGACACACAATTCCTAACCGAAGGTTACTGTTGTGCTATTGAACAGTAGGCCAGTTGAATACCCAAGTACAAACTACATTATCTTTTTGACGTTCTTTAAATGTGACATGTATAAGAAGATAATTCCTTTAATCTGCTTTCTTTTGAATTTTGACGTCGGCACTCTGTGGTCATGTATTGATAACATATATTTATTCCTTTTATAATAAAGACCAAATATTTACAACATCTTGTTTGAAGGGGCTATAACCCTCTAGACCTGTAATTATGGAATGGTAGCTATGATTGTTACCGTACATGCTACTGCTGTCAAAATATTCCTCTGTGTAAATATGTTCGATCGTTGGTTGTGCCGCCTCATCCAAACGATCATGACTGCAAGTCTGAGTAGGTCCATATCAGATGGTTTATCACCAGTCTGTTGCTCGGTTGGTCCCTGTATTTCCGAAAGTTTTAAGTTAGCCTCTGCAGACTGTGTACACATCCATTGATATCAATGAACGCTTAAATGAATAAGTCGTATACAGTGCAATACTATTTCCTTTCAATATAGGACAGAAATACTACAATATATCAAACTGACTTATTATCAAAAGCAAAATTTTAGTAGTATTCAACATAGATACTGCTATTTAGTAAGTCTGTGTGTAAGGAAGTTTATAATAAGCCTGAACACATTCTGTTTTTGCAAAATGTAAGAACAGTCTTTTGTATTGCACTTTCCTTTTATGCAAGTTAATTTGTCATCTGACTATTTAATACGATCCCTTTCAAAAGTAGTCGTGAAAGGGGTAGGGTTAGATTTCAGTCCAAAACATAATCTGTTGACCACAAACACTTCAGAGAGTATGTATGCAATGCTACATTCAGATCTGCACAGAACTTACGAAATCATTTACACACACACACACACACACACACACACACACACACACACACACACACACACACACACACACACACACACACACACATAATGTAAGACATGGTTCATATGACTTTATTTATAGCACTATATGCTATAAATTAATTGATCGACATAATATAAATGAATAAATTAATAAAGAATCTATGATATTAATAATATTATTATTATTAATAATAATAATAATAATAATAATAATAATAATAATAATAATAATAATAATATAAATAATAATTATAATAATTTTAATAATAATCATAATAAAAATCATAATCATAATATTAATAATAACAATAATAATAATAAATAATAACAATCCAAAGCTTATGAGATTGTTCAACCTTATATTAACATAAGGAAGAAAAAGACATCAGAAATGCGCCTTACATATATTTTACGTATCCATCAGTCGTCCCTTATCGAAACGAAATGCAAGGTGAAGACATGGAATAAATAAATAAATAAATTGATACATATCTAAATAAATAAATAAATAAAATAAAAATAAATAAATAAATTAATTAATTAATTAATTAATTAATTAATTAATTAATTATTAAAATACTATTCTTTTAACGGCAAAATACACAAGCAAGCACGAAATGCTACTTTTGATTTAGGATCGCTTTACATTTTAGTGTAGTGCGACAATTAACTGAAAGGCCGGACGCGCTTTCAATGGAAGTGTCTGGACTACAAAGGTATAAGGGGGGGGGGGGGGGTCAAAAAATCAGTAATGATTACATAAATAAAATGAATCTGCTGCCATAAAAATGTAAAGGGTTGTTACTCTAATGGTAACATACACATGTGAATTTATTGAAAACATGGATATACGATGTGTGATTTTTTTTATATTTAATTAAGTTTTGGAGTTTGTCAGCTTACAGTTACAAAAATAGAATAAAATGGACAGACAGAAGAAAGCAGCAGGAACAGAAACTGCTTGAAGATAAGGTTACATATACATTTAGAATATTTATATTTAAATATATATTCATGACATATAACAAATACATACAATTTACATTTGCTGTCAATCCTACACAAAATAATGTTATGAAGGTAATCACCACTTTTCAATGTAATTATACTTGTAGACAATTGGAGTTATCTTTGATAAAAGAGATTATTTCTGAGTCCAAATGCCTTATTTAAAAGCAACCCGGTGTTCTATTTATCTTTGTGTTCTTTATCATTAAAGAGCTCTACCATTTTGAACATATTAAGTCTAATGAAAAAAATATGAGGGGATGAATTGTTTTCTTACATTAATATATATTTTACATTCAAGCACAAAATGAAACTCATCTCCTAGTGTGTCACAGAAAGGACATAAACGATTGATAATAGGAGTTGCCGTAAGCCTGTTCCATCTACCCGTTTCAATTTGTAATCTGTGAGATGAAACAGGAATACGGGATAAATTGACTCTATATTTGGTTATGCTTATTACATCAAGATATGGCTGGAAATCAAAATCAGCAATATTTCTATAAAACAATGCTCGACTTGAGTCACGTAAACGACTATACCAATTTGGTAAAAAATGATCATGAATTCTCTGTTTTACCAGTAAATGAAACAGCTTTTCATCACCAACAGATTGTGAATACCATGTTTGAGCAAAGTCCAATGAGAAAAGTAAATTTCTTAGCAGAGAGCACCAATTCTCACTGTCATGTTTATTCAATATACACCGCATTGTATATAATATTGATTTTTTTTTTAAATCTGATCTTAATACCTACATCCAGAATTCAATAACATTGTAAAACCTGGTGTTCTGCAAAGGAGTTCTACCTACATCACCAAAAATTCTGTCATAATGTATGTTGCATGGTATTGGCCTGATTTTAAATAAAGTAATGGATGTGTCGTATTGCTCAAGTATTGAATTATTGCTTGAACTTTTTATTATATACATTTTTATTGCATGTACGAGTACGACATTTTAAGTAAGCGGTCTAGCGCGAGGATTAAATAAAATACCATTTTGCTTCTTCTCTCGCTCGTCCTTTTAAGGGTCGTGTCATGAACAGTGTGCTTAACGATCAAAGTAATTTAACACACTATTGATAAGTAAAGTTATAATTAATCATCACTTTATATTCCCTACCTTTAACACAGTTATCAAGGTAAACATGGTTATGCGTAGCCGAGGTTGTGCATTTTATCTATTGCATATCTCAAATCGGAGTCCTGTTGCATGCATTTTATCAAGAGAGGATTTTACATATGTTACCTTCATTTGATGATTTTCCATTGAAATCTCTTCGCAAGTGTCCCTGCATTTGGACTTATTTTCGTTTGCCTGTTCAGAATAAAAATAAAAAAAAAAAAAAAAAAAAAAAAAAAAAAACTTTAGAACGTGTATATAATGATGTTTAAATAGTCTCGTATAAGATTGGACCTGAAATCAGGATATCTCATACAGAAGGCGAGTTGCCGCAGAAATAGGTCTGCTGAATGTTGGGATCTTCCGATTTCATATCCAGATGTTATGATTGAGTCTTGTTCACACTAACAGGAAACAATGTAAAAGCAACAACACAAATCAAAAATCGTTTTAAACGTATTATTGTCTAATGCCAATGCACGACACCAATTTGAATGATTATGAAGTAGAATAGAGACATGGCATGTTAAAAACTTGCTCACTTCTAATAGTTATTGATTTAAAGTGAAATAAACTTGAGAAACCGGTTCAATAATGAGTCAGTGGTGTGCAATTTAAATAAGGCTAAATGTATTTGATAAGAGTAACTTTTAGCGAAGTCAACCTGTTCTATTTATAGCTCATCAGTTTTCACCCCAGTCGGTCCATATTGCCGACTGACCTTTCCAAGGAAATAACTGTAGGGTTTACTATATTTGTTAAATGTCAAATCACAGATTTGATTTTTTTACAATTGGCTTGCATGTGAATACTTTTGCGTGTACCTTATCAAATGTTGGTATATGTTGCAATGCTCATAGGATTTTGCCATATACTGTTATTCACCAGTGCTTGCTTTTGTGTGTGTATGTGTGTGTGTATGTGTTTGTGTGTGCCTGTGTGTGCGTGTGTGCGTTTGTATGTGTGTGTGTTTTAAATCTCTAATTCAAGTACAAAATCAAAGCACAGTTGGATATTTTCCCATCTCTAGTGTCTGTTTTTTCGAAACATTTCGGTTTGAATCTTCAGGTTGGCCAGACAGATAAATTCGGCTCTTATAGCATCGGCAGCCCTTGGCTTATTACAACGACTCTGTTTTATGTCTTTTTCGGCATTTGTAAACCTCCCTCAAATTCCATTTTAGCCAGTCACTAAACTAATCTCATAAATATACCATTTTAGACATCGTTCCAAGAAGCGGAATATACCTCGCAATGTGCCCCTTTCATAATATTCATCGTTTCGTCTGCTAACACCGACCAGAAATAGGCACCGACAGTTAATGCGATCAGGTGCTGGGATTGTGTTGATTTGGTTTACTTAACTTTACTCAAGAAAGTTAGTTACATATAGATTAAAATGCAAAAGATGTTTCTAATGTTGTTAAACTGTTCATTTTCTACTTTATATAGGTATATTTTGGGGAAAAATAAATAAGTTGGATATTAATGGTATGTAAATTGGTGTAAATTGTGACAAACGTTGTAATAAACCAAGGGAGATATATATATATATATATCTCGATTGTTTCCCCCTAGCGTGTAGGAACAATATCCACCGCGACTATCTAGTTACATTATCAGACCGCTTTATCTAGTTAGTGAAATACACGCTCCTATTGTAGACTGATCGTTTTATTTCCGTAACTTATGTTGTTTTTGTTTTTCTGATTATTATTTTGACCTAAAATGTGTATTCATATTTCATATGTACATAATGTTATTACATTATTTTGGTTCTTAGTTTTACTTTAAGTTCACAGCTTTGGAGAAAAACAAAAACAAATGACAGTGTGAGGTTGGAGAGCTCCTTTTATCAAGGTTTGAGAAATCACTGTCTGTTCTTTTGCCAAATGGCCGTTCCAATGCGGTAACTGGTAGCATTTTCCTTTGCGTGCAGTGCAACGTTGTTTTGTCACTTTTACATTTACTCTGTTTGCCCTTGTGTATTTTTTGTATTTTTTACAGCTTTGGTAGTTCTTATTGGATTTCTGTTCTTTTTTTCCCACAAAGATATAGAAATAATGCATTGACAAGTAAATGAGTGTCTAATAAAACCTTACCCGAATATTTGTGTCCTTCCTTGACATCCCTCCGTTACTTCCCTCGTCGTTTTTTGCGTCATCTCGATTCGACCTGAGCGCGAAAAAAAATTGAGCAGGTCCATCAATTCCTAGAGCTGTTTTTCAAACCACATAAGGGAATACAATACTTTTGATAGTTTATTGATGTTGCTGCTTTTTTTAACAAAAGCTAAACACATGTCGTTGATGCTTTTACAGTTCTATGTTATAACAAAACTCAAAACACATGCACACATACATTTCATCATTACGACAAAATAAAACCCTTTGAAAAAAAAAACACAATACAAACTCAACCTTTCTGTGGACTTAATGTAAAAGCAATGAATCTAAACATAATCAGCTAAACTTATATTTTATTAATGTTCTTTTAATCCAGTTTCATTTGCTATAAACACACAAATAAATTGTATCCTATTAGCCAGTATGCAAAGCTGTATTATTTTTTTTAATTTATCGTATTCACCAAACATGATAGTCATTCTGAACGAAGCTTTTACAACTTGATTTGTACAAGATTTACATATCCTTTTACTGTAAATACAATACTGTGTCTGACCTATTCAATAGCTTACATATCTTTGAACATTCCAATTCAGACACACGTCTTAATATTGTCTTATGCAAACATATTGCCGGACTAAATAGTGTTTTAGATTTTTTATAATATTCGGAAGTCTGAGATTATTGTTTATATAAATTCCACTATTATCAGCTATGAGTTATTGTCTGAATGCAGAAATGCAACCATTTATACGTGTTTACTTTTGTGAAAGCCGCATATAGTAGAATCATTTACTTGAATTATAAAAAATAATTAAATTAATTAAACACATTTGTTCAACTGTCTCGTCTTGCATATTTAGGCGATATACAAAACCTCCTAGCACATTGCTATTACGTGTGGTATTGGAAAAAATCCAGTTAACTATTAAAGTACTAACTACATTATCTATTTGTCATTTTTTTAAATTTACCAGCATAAGAGTACTCTAATAAACAGCTTACCCTGGACTTTTGTCGTTGATTGTGGTAATGTATTGATAACCTTTATGTAAATACTTTTTAATAACAATGACTAATGATTTACAACATCTGAGGGCCTAACTGAAGGTGGTATAATACTCTGGATCCGAAATTATGTAATGTTAGCTACGGGTACATGCTCGACGTACATGTTGCTGTTGTCAAAATGCTCTTCTTTGTAATTGTGTTCGATCGTTGGTTGTGCCACCTCCTCCAAACGATCATGACTGCAAGTCGGTGTAGGTCCATCATATGGTTTATCACCACTTTGTTGCTCTGTTGGTCCATGTATATCCGGAAGTTTTAAGTTAGCCCCTGCAAACTGTGTAAACATCCATTTATAACTACTATGTTACATTTACCCAACCGTCCATTGCAAAATCTGTCATTGTATGTGTTCATGACATTGTTTCTTTTACTTCACTTTTAACAAAACATTCGGCTATCCTTATTATTACCCCTTCAACCATCCATTAAAGTGTCTGTCGTCATTTAGCTCGAGAACAAAAACAATATTTCACTGCGATGAAGTCTCACCTGAGTAGGTGATATTCAGAGCAAACCACACGCGGCAAAACTAGAGTTATAATTTTACAGTCGGACAAAGTCCAACAGAGGTACTTAGGCCGTTTAACAAATAACTGTTATCTTGCACTACTTGGGTAATCATTTTGAAACAAAACAGTCGAAACGATAACGTATACTTACATCTTAAAATGACATATGGTAATATGATAAAGTACTGACGTAATTTGTAAGAATGATATCCATACAATATTTTATAATTTGAGGCGGGTGTAAAATATCATTGTGTTTTATCTTAATACAGCAATATTGGAACAAAAAGCCATAAGGTAAAGCAATTCCAGATTTGAGCTTTTGGGGTATCATATAACAGTACAAGTCGCACGTGAAAGTTAAATAAAGTACACGTATCACTCATGTTTGCATGAAATAACTGACTACTCAGATTAGGCAACAAGCCACTATTTTCAGGATTAGGCTCGAATTCAAACAGTTTTTTAATACTTTAAAGATTAAATAATGTGTACATTTGACGAATGTTTAAAATAACACTTTCCTCGGACATATTATCATTACCATATCGTAAACCATGACATAGCTTTTAAGAAAAGTATTTCGGTTTCAAAACAAATATTTTGGTATATGAAATATTTTGGTAGAACTATTGACGTACAGGCAAGCTGGAAGTCGTTTTCACATTAAGCCTTATCCCGAAAAGAAACTCGAACCCATATAATTAAAGGCTTAAGAGTAGAAGAAGTTGCAAATCCATGACTCTACTACTTGGATTATTAGAATTCGAACATAACCAAACTCTAAGATATACAGAATCGGCCTGTAACAGACTTAGAAAATGAGGTGGCCATATTCTACTACCACGTCTGATCATATATCGACTGATTTATTTAAAAAGAGGGATTCTAACACGACTCGAAATGTCTCAATATGCCACATTTAGCCACACCACATGATTATACGTTGGACGTTATTACTTAGGCTATTCCTTTCACATAACACACATTTGCCAAGAAGATGTAATCGCCTGATGTTTGTATGCATCGGAGTCTCCAATTGTAAAAATGTCATTTAGATCAATGGTCTTTTAAATACAATAACCCATTAACCCTATTTGATTGAAAGGGCCAAGAGGGCTTAAAATGTCAATCCATCTGCTTGCAATAATGATGGCAAAAGCAGAAAGCAGGAAGCATATATGGACATATAAAGAGGATGGCCAAACAAGCATTGATCGTAAACAAGGGAAAAGAGCCTATGATGGAATCTATTGACCCAACATATTGCATTGCTTAATCATCTGAAAATACATTTGAAAACTGAACAAAATTGTATTTATCAGTTCCAAAAGCCTCTTTACAAACAACATGATATCTGTCTATTATGGTGGTCGACCAATTGGCATCAACAATTTGGCCAACTTCTCTTTTGTCCACAGAAGCATAACTCAGCAGGAGATGAATGTCTGAGAGCATATAAGGCATTCCAACATCCCGGTCGGGCTTCTTGAACATTATACTCGTGCCAGTTCACGGAGTCAGGTGAGCTGAACTTCGTATGTACACCCATCGAAAGCGATCAACGGATAAGAAAAAAATAGTCAGCCATGCACTTTCAAACAATTTCTTCGTCTACCGAATATGGTGACTTCAACGTTCTACTTCACCACTCATTGCCCCAGCCTCTGGCGTTACGTCCGCAACAACAGCGAATCAAATGAAAGTAACACTTATGACGAACAAGGACATGGCAGTTAATATGTTCAATGGAAACTACAAAAAAAGTACGGATAGCAAATTTATCCATTCTAACACTGAATTTAACAACCTCGAAAGCGATCCGATTTGATTTGGTGTTTCCATTTGACACTGTTTGCCTAGTTCATGTAAGCTACCGTAAATAACCAGAAAACACTCAAACACCTATATATTGTATATTTTGATTTAATGTATTGTTGTTGCTTTTTTGTCACAGTAACTCTTTTTGTTGTTGTCGCATTGTTCTTTCAGTTTTCTACTGATTTCATACAACATTTTATCCTTGAAAAACTCTTGATATTGTCATGTTAAATTGGTCTTTTTCCTTGTTTACATTTACTGTTTTTATTTATGCTGGTGTAAATAAATTAATTGAATGATATTATATGGGAAACGTATGCAATATATTGTCTTTGTTGTATCAAAATGTATATTGACAATTAAATATTAAACGACCCAAAAAAGGGAGTAACATTTGAAAGAACAGCCAAGATAAACCGCGGCATTTAGTTGTCCAAGGGTTGTTGACAAATACACTATAGTTGGAAGTTAAAATGACCACAATTTTAACCACGAAGGCGGGGAGTAGATCATATAGTTTTTTATAAGTAATGCTTAAACTGAGATAAAGGAAAAGCACAAAAACAAACAAATAGACATGCTTGATAACAAGTTAAGAAGGTCAGCTTTCACCCTTTGATTTCATTAGAGCGTGTTTAATAATATATTACTTATAAGTGTTGCATATATTTCTAAAAAATAGTTTTAACTTGACCAATACACCATTACGTTTTTTTTTTATTTAAGATACATTAAATTACACTATTCATCTTACCATCTGCCTCTTAATTTAAAATATTCGTATTTTGTGTTCATCAACTTACATCAGTGTTACTCTAAACAAGTCATGCCCTACCTTCATATTATTGCTATCTCCTCCATTAATCCAGTTCACCAGTCCTGGAAAAAATAAAAGCCATTGGAAAAAAATGTAAATAAGAACTGTAATACATGACGAAAAAAACATATAAGCAGCAATGTGTACCTAATTTTATAATTGCAGATATCATAGCTTCTGTTGTATAAGGCGTCATAAATTCATATAATAGAAAAATGCATTACAAATATTTGAAAATGCGACATGCAGTTAACTTCACTGTAACAGTGAAGCATATGGTATATACATGTTTAAGGTTCATTGTATGTTCACTCTTTAAAAATACACGCCTACCTTACATATGGACTTTACTATTTGTTATACTCACTTCTCAGGAAAGACCTGAAATCAGAAGTTATTATCACTTAATGCCGGCATAAGTATCTGTTAATATTTTATAATTACTCATTTGTGTTTACTTCCACAACTTTGTACAATGTCATCGGAGTATTTTGATATTTCATTATAAACTTTATTGCATATATAAACAGATTGTGTACAAGGTTTTAAACGGCTCCGTTAGATTTGAGCGCTTACTGAGCTTATTATTCACAGATAAATCAAAAGCAAACTACAATACTTACGAAATACATACTTTCATTTCTGTTTGTAAATAGATGTTTCTGTTTTTGCAGAGAAATACATATTTACTTTCTAAAAATGAAATGTTTCTGTAAAAAATGGATCTTACGGCTTTGAGCCAGGTTGCTCAGTGCTGCAAACATCATCTTTACTTTGTGTCTTAACTACATTAACTACATCGTCCGATGAACTGTCGCTTGAGAATTGTAATGGGTCCCTATTGGTGTAGAACTTCTCTTTCGCTTTCGTCTTCGATGCATGCTTGCTTTCACTCCGATCGTCCATGTTTCCATTCAAGAGTATTTCTGGAAAAAGGTATCACGCACTGATCTTATGCAAATAGTATGCAGTTTCGAACCACACGCTTAGCGAAAGCGGGGACTGACATATGAGGGTCAAGTAAATGGGATTAACATTTCACCTCATATACTTTGTAGAGAATACCCACTTCTTAAGGAAAAACAATATACATGTCCTATTACATCCGACTTTTTTCATTAAGGTGGCATTTAAAACATTGTTAAATATTTCACAGGAGCTTTTATGAATAATATAATATTGGTCCTATTTATTTTAAATAATGCCGCAATAATGGTTACTTGTTTCAATCAGTCTATCTAAAACTGTTTTATTTTATTATCTAAAATCACAACGATTCACTAGAATAAGTATTTAGGTTACTTGCAATGACCCTGTCTGTATTGCGAAATGTAGCAATAGTTTTGGCAAAACAAAGAATAATTGCACCAATTCTTGCCAAATTGGTTGAACATCGGATTTGATTAAATCTTCAAAGGACATATAAAAGATGTTGAGAACATAATGTCGATATGAATTAAGTTACTTTTCACAATTACAGCCACTGCTAGATGAAATACATTTAAACATCCAACACCCTTTGCACACACTCGCTTTTTTTAATGATAACATCATTTTACATGCGTATTTAACTAAGACATAGTTGTTTTCTTTAATGATCACATTAACAATTAAATAATTACGTTTCTCCAAAGAAATAACGCCCTCTTTCAATTAAAACAGTTTTGCACTTGATGTTATTACAAAAGTTGTTGAATATGTCAACCGTGTTTTAAATATTCCAAGAGTTTACAACATACGTTGTTTTTTTCCTTTTCAAAAAAAGTTACAACCGGGCTCATATTAAAGTAAACCGCACAGTATTCCATTACATCTTATATATCATCATTATTTTGTTTTACGTCCATTTGAGTAACATTGTTTATGAGAATTAAAAAAAAAAATCTGGTAATATCGTATATACACAACATACAAATTCGTTGATTATCCAAATGAAAAATCATCTTATAATATGAGTGTTGACCAAGTAATTCGAGTAAAGATACAATATTTTTTTTTTTTTTTTTTTTTTTTTTTTTTGTAAAACAAATGGTAAATAAAATCGTGGCCTATTTTGTTTTCTATCTTGTTCCAGATCAGTGAAATAACCGATTGGTGTATACGAGAATCAGCGAAGATAGAGCAAATATGTTTATTCAGTCACCATAACAATTTCATAGTAAACCCAACTGCACCACGATTAAATAGTTAGCATCAGTCCCCTTCATGTTGCAGGCTATCTTCCTCAACTAACTATTCTCGCGCTTGTACATACTTTATTCGGTTGCTGTCTCACTTTCAATTAGTGACGACTACACGACTAAGGTTTCATTCATGTGTTTGCTGCCTAGATATCGAAATGAAGAATTTAAACCGACAACTTGGTCTGCTAACTTCATATTTGTTTGCGAAATTATGTACATGCTTCGGCTGTCAAGCGAAAAAGAGACGTTTTCCATAATTCTCTTCATAAATGTCATTCTACAATGCTCGTACCCGATAGATCAGGAATAAGGAGCGAACGTCTAACTCGTGTAAATAAGTGTAAATAATGATAATAAAATACTTATCAGAATAACAATAATGACAATAGTATTCATACTAATAATGAACACTTACATATGTGCTTCCAAAAGAAAGTCTCCGTCCCCTTCCATCTCTCTCCATAGCCGCCACAGAATGTTTTCGAGTGTGGTGTCTGTCGCTAATAACTACTGTAATGGGGCTCGTCAGAAATGCATTTATTGATTGTGCGGTAAATTGTTTGGCATAAATGTTACCTGCTCTTTGTTTGTTCTATGAGGAGATAACGTAATGGACAAAGGTAAAGTGCATAAAAACCGCCTTTAAAGGCACACTTACTTAATTGCCGAAACGTCAATACATTTTTAGCGAACTATCGGTAAAAACATGTACACATTACTAAATAAAAACAAATCTCGCAAACGTACATAGGCAAACTAAATAAGGCGTTGTCCAGAGAATATTTACCAGTGAGAAACTATGACCTAGTCAAAACAGCAGAAAAAAATAAGGAACAACGATATGATTCTGTATTGCGTTTAACTAGTAATGGGTCCCCATTCCTATCCAACTTCATAAGCAGGCATTTAACTTCCATTAATAATTCTAGAAAGCATGAGCATGCAGAGTGATTTAGCTCATGTTTGCTTCTGTCTTACTATTTAGAATATTTAAAATCGTCTTTTGTTTAGACTTACGTTTGATTTTTGCTGACATAATGTCTCAATCACCATAGAATAGTTTAGGTAAATCAGATATAGTGCTGCCGTGACTGTGTATAACATGCCGTGAACATATGGCATGATACCACTCCCAGTCATATTATCCTGTGACCTGATCAACCAGTCGTGGATCTACCCTTATATTTGCTTAAAAATTTAAGCAATTGACCAATGTAAGTACGACATGTGTGCATAAACATACAAACACCATCAACATTATTGCTATCATCATCCCCATCTTTATATTCATATTCATATTCATCATATTCAACTAATTCATCTTATTCATAGTATTCGTATTCATATTCACATGTTTATTATGTTCATCATATTCACAAATTTATTACATTCATCATATTCGCATTATTTTATTCCACATGTTCATCATCATCATCATCATATTTATCCCATTCATCACACTAATGTTCACTTTAGTCCTATCAATCCTATTTGTTATTCATCATAAGCATCATTATCAGTCAGCATTTCTAGTCAAACATGATCACACCTTGATAATCAAACAAAATTCAGTTTAAGGTATCAATTATTGGAACATACTTAATGACAGGTGTAATAAGGAACTATCCACACGTAAATTTCGTGAAACAAAATAATTGTAAATAGTGAACACATTTTCTTATTAGCAGGAGTAAATGTACAGGGCACACTGACCTTGCAGTACTGATCATTTTCTAGAAAACAGATGTGTTGATTAAACTAAACTGAAAATTATATCGATCTTGCATAATTGTGTTGCTCTTCTTTGAAAGAGTTTAAAGCATTTTACAAAAAAATGTGTTCAGCATTAAATTATGGATCCAAAACTAATCCAGTCTAGAAATAAATCTTTAGATGTACATAGGCTACTAACGATTAGAGTGGTAAATGTAAATAGTTTCTAATGCGTAAAATGCACAATACGTGATGTATGAATAATAAGTATGTTAACAGTCATGGACCTACTCAAAGGAAGCATGGCTTGCTTCGATATGTGTAACAACTTTAAATGAAATGCCTTTAAATGAAAACTAATTATATATCTGGGGCCGCAGCCCATACAGGTACGTTAAAACGTTAAATTGGAGTGATCGCGATAAACATCAGTCGATAACACGCAAAGAATGAATGTAGCCCATAAGTAAATAAATAATCTAAAAGAATCAAGAAAAAGAACAAAGAAGACCACATGATTGTATCAGAATATTTTGCTGTCTCAACACATGTACTGAACGACGATGGCAATGGAAGTTGAACTGAATTCGGACAGAGATTTAGCCCAGCTTCTGCTTAAAAATATCAGGTTGGCGCTGCGTGTACACGCATTATTATAAATTTAAAGAACTAAAGAGTTATTATTAAACAATGACAATACTGTTCTTAAATATCTTATGTCCCTGCTATCTATACAGTATTCTGTCGCATATCTATAAAGGTAGTTACAGCTTATACGCATTTTAGTATTTGGACTCAAGACGGTTCGTACCAAGTTATCAATATGGGCTATTTCTCAACAGTGCTAACACAATTTGAATGATCTACGTTTTACCATATAAAGAAGTTAACAGATGTTGTTGTTTTTAGAATTGATTAGATGAGATACCTTATACATAGTTTGTGTTGTCGCTTTTTAGGACTACATTGGCTTTGACTAGAAAATTTATCAACAAGTTAATCTTAATATCCTCACATAAGCAGAACAAATATTAATCATAAAAATAAAATTTGTAATATATGTAATAATATTTACAAATGGCAACTGGTAGCTTTTCACCTGATAGGTTCAAGTCCTGGTCAGGATAAATAAAACTTGGCTAGAATGTTTGCCATGTATATGTTTTTAAATGGGTCATGTGGATTCAGTAGATAACTAGATAAATTTCTAGAAAATGTTATCAACCCAATGGTCATACTAATGTTCAAATCTTCAGCAAAGATTTCTAAAATAAATAGCTCATAATTTATTGATGCCAGATTTGAGTCTACTAAAAGAATGTGTCCTCAGGTGAGCGATTAAGGGCCAACATGGCCCTCTTGTTTATTAAAGTTCCAATTCTTTTGTAGAAGCAAGCTAGTTAGTTAACAATGTTGAGTTACTGCAAAGTTTTAACTTGAAAGACAGTTACTTAAATAGACATAAACAAACAAGGCAGTACAATGGTGTTTAACCTCCCTAGCACTGGTAAACTATCTGTTAATGTTTTACTATTTAATCTTTCTAACAAGCAATATCCATGAATGTATGTATATTTTAAAACTTGTTGACAGACATAAAAGTCATCAAGACAGAAGGGGATTATGATGATGTAGAATATGAACCAACCCTACTACTGTTGCTGCTGCTGCTACTACTTCAAGTTATATTTTCAAGCTTTCAAGACGATACATTTGGTATATAAATACCTTTAATATGTATAATGGAACACAACTACTACTTACAAAAATTATGTTTTTTTTTATCAAAAGGTTTTCTTCATAACATAACAACAGAACAAGGATTAACCCTATTCATGATGCGTTATATGGTTGCAACCATGAGCCACTGGGTGATAAGAAATGCAAAGAAACACTGGCAAGACCAAATAATGCCCAATCATACACTGAACTGCTGGCTGGTGCCATCCCAGACAAAAATCAGGTAAGCCAAAGTTATGTTAGCTTGTTAGTTTTCATTGAACTTGTGGTATTTTAGCATCTGCTCATTTACATGTTAATGACTTCTAGAAGCAATTGTTTTTAATTTTTATAATACTTGTAAAAGAAGAGGTTTTAACGTTTTTTTGAAACAGTAAATAATGTTTTTGATCGTTTCCAAGGAAGAAAATATTAATATATTGATTGAAGTTAGAAACATAAATACTTAAAAAAAATCAGGCAAAATATTACCAGGGGTTAATATAGTGTTATCAGTAGTTAGAAAATGTTTTAGTTTATGTTGTGATATATTGATGTATTTTATGTTTATACATTTTAGAAATAATACAGGCATATAAGATTTCCACTTGCACCTTTGTAGAATCTGATATGGAAACTTTTATTAATGATTTTAATTATAAATTATTTACCTCCTGCCTCAATCCAGTGATGTTTCTAGATAGAAAATACCTGACGCTACCCATAGTAAATAGTTTGTCTTAAGACAACAGCAGTCCGGGTAAACTTTGAAAATCTTCTTGTCATAAACCATAAGATAGCTTTGATATTAGGTTTATGTATTCCTTTGAAGGCCTTGTATCAAGATTGTTCAAAGAGTATTTATCTGTCCAAAAGCATAGTAACAAGGGCTAAATGTCTATGGCACTAAGGTGAGTAATATAGGGCCAAGGCCTAGGCCGACCTGCAAGACAGCCAGGCCGACCTGCAAGACAGCAGGGAACTCGCAGATGACGGGGTCATCCATTTCCCGTGCAGATGCAAAGCACCTGCCCACTGCCATACTATTAAGCATTACGATTGGCAAAATAGCACTACTATACACTATTTACGCGATATACGCATTATTTTTAATTTGAAAAGCTTTTGTTGAATATTACGTTTCTTAATTATGCTGAAACTCAGTCCATTCACCTGTACGCAATGTACAATGTTCGCAATGACCAAATTTTATATGAAAACGTAAATGTAACACCATATTGGCTTTATAATTTAAAAAAAATAAGCTTGTGTCAAAACTCAAAACACAAACATTCCTTTATAATAAAATCGAAACTAATAACCACCCTTAGTTTATGTTTTACTTAACGTTTTTTTACTTAAATGTTGAAGTATGGAAGGGGCATAGTTATTGGTAAAATGACAGTTGTTCAATTAATCTCGATGGCCCTGTATTTAACCTTACAAACAATGTATTAATATTTTAATAAAATCACTCTTTAACTTGTTTTGTTAATTGCCTATTAATTTTGCGCATCCGTGTATTCATTAGAAACAAAATATGTTAAAATAAATGCCAAAACATAATTATGATTTTTCATATATTAACGTATTAACTATTATTCGGTTGATTTAATACGCTGCCTTTTAAATATTAAATCCTTGCCATATTTGTATATTCATGATTAAAGCGCTGTTACCTATGCATTGTGTAAAAGTATCCAATTGATTTCTGTGCATTTTCCTTCGAAGTACACTGGATTTTGGATTTTGTTTCTGTAAGTCCATCGAAGAGCATGCTACATCCAGGTATGTTTCTTCTTTAGTAATATTGGCCTTTATTAAAATATTTAACTTTCCTCTATTATTATGCCATCAATTGTTTTGTTTCAAATAGACCGGTTTCATTATACTGCTTGCATTCGGGAAGTGTGGTGTTAACGCTCTATTAAAACCGTTTAAGTACACGTTAGCCTACTGAGAAAGGCAGTACCTGTTGGGTTTGAAGAATTGTATATAATGGCTCGTCACAGGCATGGTTTGTTTTACATTCTACTGGCAAGGAAATATCTTTAACCTGTGACTTTTCAAATGTTAATGTATGTTGCAATACCCATAGAACCTTGTCATATTTTCTCATTTATAAAACTTCATCATTTTAGACAATGTCTCAAGTATGCTAGCAATCAGATGTCAGATTGATTCTACTTTTGCTTAAGATAATTTACTTCACAAGATCAATCCTTCATTAACACATCTTAGTAAGAATATTAGACACCTAAAGAACTATAGCAACATAAATTCTATCAAAGTACATGGTACATTAAACTAAACGGATAATCGTGCTCAACGTTTGATATGACAGGCAACTGGCGATGTTACAACAGCGGTGAATCATTAGCAGTTTAAGTTCAATGATATGTCTCCTGAAGAGAAATAATCAAAACACAGATTCGGATACAAAGATGAGTGAGTTAAACCTGAAAAACAATTCATGAATAGGCAAGGGAATATGACACAGAGGAATGCAATGGTATTAAGATGAAAACAGCGATTGTATTCACCGGCTTTATAGTTTATATTTGGGGTTTTACGGCACACCGACACTTCATAGGTCATAGATCACCTATTATGGGATTTAAATTTCACTATATAACACTATGGTTGCCAGCACTGTGCTTGTGTGTGTTTTGTCTTTCGCTATTGACTACTGCTAAATCAGCAGTCACGAATGCAAGCAAATTTTGGCTTTGTAAAATAGTACAATAACACATTTCAATGTGAAATATGAAGGACATTAAACTGTTTTAGCAGTTTTAGTTCATTGGACGACTGTATTTTGTCAGCATATAATTCACTACAATACACATTATTCACGATTTTACGACTTTTATCGCTTACATTTTAAATGAAAGTGTGCTACCCAAAGTGCAATTGCTTTGTTCTTTCAAAACTTAGTTCGTAACACGCTAAACATAACGTTGATTTATCTGACAATAAACACAGTGTTGTTTTTTATCTAAAAAAAGACACATCAGACATTACAAAAGTGTTTGGTTTCCACAACATTATTATCAATTAAACAACAACATTATTATTAATTAAACTCTCTAAAATGAAAACAATTCCAAAGAAACATCCATAACTTACCCAAATTTGAAATGTATGTTTAATATCGTAATTATTATATAATACATTTTAATTTGACAATGCATGTGTATTTGCAGTTTCTAACATGAAAGTAAAGCATCAGTCGTTATGAGCAAATTTTATTTACAAAAATGAAATTATTATCTGTAAAATCGTCGCATTTCCAAAGTTTTGTCTGTTCTTGGTTGTTGATAATCCTTTATACTCAAAGTCGAAACTGGATTTTATTTAGGAATTCTCCATTTGGTTTCAACACTTTGAAAAATTTGTCGCCTCTGGTGGCCATTCGTTTTATTACAACTATTTTTAAAAACGTAGAAATTGGTATTGACATTAAACCAAACACAACCTAACATTAGTCGTTGTAAGTTCTTTGACGCCATTGACTATGCAGAATCCGAATGATATATTAGTTTCTAATTGGTCTGCATATGGAGATCTGATTTGAGCAGAACAACTTGCAACTAATTTTAGATGTTACATTGTCGGTGCCTCGTTAACGTTAAGGTTGTTTTTTGTAATCTGTATAATTTAACAGCAACGTCGCTATCATAGCTAACCTTAATTATTGTATGTACAGACCAAAGAAAGAACAGACTCTCAAGGTTATTTACAAATAGTTTCACACTCGACTTCCTCACAATAACTTCTCATTTAACGCATTAGGGTTATGGCCTTGTTGAAATTTGTAAGATAAATACGATAAATTCGAAAAAAACGCCTCGACGGGTTTTAAGTTCGTTGATATATCGTGACCATAGTTTTCAACTGCTGAACATTTATTGTTGTACACAAATCTAGAATATAAATGAACTCATGCAGGCTTATATTACGCTGAATCATTACAGAGGGTTTTATGTTGAGTATTTCGTGTTCCATTGTACAGAAATGCCTTCTCTATTACGCACGTACAACGGACAATACACCTGACATTCCTATACAATGACAAGGCTGAATCTACCTGTTTACGTGGCAAACGGTTGAGTTCGCTTATGAATCGTTTCTGTGCAAACTAGTTTAGACGTAAGAACATCAATATAACATTTGAATCAAGCATTTGCGACATTATACAGACTATAAAAAGTATTTTCAGCAACAACGTTTAGATAAATCTATCATAACCTAATATACTATGCAAGTGTTGGTTAATAACAATAGTGGAACACGTGAGTATATATTCTAGAATACATTTGAATTAAACTGCATCCTTAGTACAAATGTGTTCGATTATTGAAATTTGGAACTGCCATTTCTATCCGTGTATGTTCATTCCCGTTGCTTGTATTGTTTGTATTACTATGCCATTTTTTCCAATTGTCCATCTTTAACATTCTTTCATCAATTTGAATTCAAAAACGATTCAGTGTAAGAACACGTGGTTTACTATTTGATTTATTGCTAATGCACGATTAATGAAGTTCCATTCTTAGAACTGTATACAGTATGTATAATAGTTAATGTATTTGTTTTAACTAACGATGCAGATGCTTACTCTTATTGTCTCACTTTGATGGGATATTTTTTATTTGTACTGTTTGTTCGAAAGAAAAAAAATCAGGAAGTGCGAGGTTGGGGCTCTCCACAAACCAGTTTTAAGCACCAGTCGGTCCTGTTGCCTTCTGACCGTTGCAAGTAGGTAACTGCTGTGTTTTTTCTTGTTGTGTAGTATGTCCCGTCTATGAGTTTTTCTCGTATTTAAATTTACCCTGTTTGCATTTGTCTAGCGATATTTTAGATTAAAATATTTGTGGAAATTTTGATAGGAACGTACTTATTTGCCTATTAGAAGTATATTTCATCTCTTTGAAATAAATGTGAAGTCTTTCTTATGAAGCGCCAATGGTTAGATTCTATTAAATCGTTTCATTTATGGCATTCTAGGTTAATTCGTTGACTAATATGTCGTTTACTCAAAACAGTACCACACACAAAACGCACATGTGTGTATAAAGTAGAAAAATAAAGTCCTTTGTGTTTTCGTTTCAATTGACTGGGTAACCAATTAATGAAAACAGTCTTAGTGCGGCATTTAAGGAGCCGTGTTATGTTAATGCATTTGTGTGTGTTTGTTTCTTTTACAAATAAAACACAAACAACAAACAAAAAAGAAAACCACAAAACAAACAAAACCGACACAAAAACGGGCAAGTTGTTACACATTTAGTTATTTCATGAACATGTGCGAATTTTTCGATACCTATTGTAGCGAAAATTTAAAATGGTGTATACATATTATTTATTGTGTGACATGGGGTTAAAAATCTTCGTAAACATTTATGTACGTGGACATTTTCATCAGATATTGTATATGACATATACAAACCGTCCAATATAACAATATATTTAGATGTATTGTCTGTTTTGTTGGTTTTGTCACGATCATTCTCTTCGCATTTTACATTTGTGGGGAGTATCTAACCCTTAAACGACTTACAAGATGATGAGTGCCAAATCGTTACTACATTTTGATAACGGTGGTCTTTGTTAAAAATACACACAAAAACACACCGATAAATTTGATAAATTCAAGCCTCTTGAACGACCCTTGTTTTTGTAAAAGCTATGCGTTTTCTGTCCTACTAAACTATATTTGGCGGTGTCTATGTCAATAAAAGTAAATATATAAACATAAACAACACTGTATACTACTGAATACTGGTATGAGAAATGTTATTGTAAGATGTGATAACGCGTAAACCTGCTGTAGTCATTTCATAACGCTTTTCCATAACCATGTTATTTTTCAGAACATAACAGAACCACAACTCATTTACCGATTAAACCCACAATTGCATACATCAATGTAACGATTATTGGCTGATTTTTTTATAAAACATTTTCCTATAATATGAAGTTAACGAGTAGACGTACGGTATTTCCTAATTGTGCAGATACTACTTAATATTTCAAACCTTGATCAGGTTTGGATGAATAAAGAAAATGTCAAAAGAGAATTCGTTGTTTTGTGATGAATATACTCAAAGTGTATTGATCTCTCCAAAAGGTATATCTCGCAGATAGAAGTCAATTCGCTGTTAATGAAGCGAGGCAACCGAATTATTATCTTATACTTTTTCTTCTGTACAAACCTTTCACGCACACGAGATATTCATGCAGAAATGGCGTTGTTGAGCATTCTAGAGGGTACAGTTTGCAGCCATGAAATTATCAGTGCAGTATGCTATACTCAAAAACAAGATAGCAGGATTTATCCGTAAAATGACCTCTTTTTTGTAATTTCTTACTTAATACACTTTTAATACACTATTGTTAATGAGCCCCATTTTCGTCCAGTTAGTTAACGTCAGTATCAACAAATTAACATAGCACGATCAAACGTACACTTAAAATCTAGGACACAATTGTCGCGACTATCTGTCTTGATAATAGCATTATAATTTGCAGGGTGTTATATGATATTGCATTATCTAATTACCTCCAATTTTTCAATGGCGCTTAACTATTTGTTGTTGCATGTTTTAATAAATAAGTAAATAAATGAATAAGTGAACACTTAATTCAGATATTTTCGCACTTGAAAGTCTACATATTCAAGTATTTGAATGCATCTTTTGAATAGAAAAACTTGACCAAAGTGCTTTTTACCTTAAGTTACATGCTTGAAGATCAAAACAAAACAAAAACGAACAAGAACAGTTATCGTCTTAGTAGACTAAGGGACTTTCAAGTCTACTTAAGGCTGTTTTGTATATAGTGCTGTAGCAAAAATCATAAAACAATGCATGTTGATTTCGCAAAATAAGTATTACTTGTTGTCTTTGTGGTCTGGTGAAACGTCAGAATTTTTATAAGTAACCTAAAATTAACTTATATCAGGACACAATAGGTTATACTCATGTTTAGATGTGGAAATATATATAATATATATATAGATATATATATAGAGAGAGAGAGAGAGAGATAGAGAGGGAGAGAGAGATAGATAGAGAGAGAGGATAGGAGAGAGAGAGATAGATATAGAGATAGACAGAGAGAGAGATATATATAGATATAGGAGAGATATGAGATAGAGAGATAAGATAGAGATATAGATATATATAATATATAGATATAGATATATAGATATATATATATAGATATAGATATATATAGATATATATAATATATATATATATATATATTCCCTTGCTTGGCTAAATAACATTTTTATTGTCATACCTTAAATCGCTTCATCATACTAAATATATGTTGGTTTGGAGTGTTTTAAAAAAAAACACTCTTCGATAGGACGTTACTCTCATTTACATTATGTACATTATGAATATAGGCTATTAGTTCAATGCAATAAGAGTTATTTTGTCAATCCATTGTATTATTATATAGGTTTCAACTCCCGATGCAAGTTTGTGCTGCAAGTTGTCTTACTTTGAATGGATATTTATTGCGAAACATGCATGAGAAATATTGTCTATATATAAAAAATGCAAAAAAACAACAACAAACAATGAACTTTCATCTAAAACAAAATTTGGCTAAGAGAAAATTATACCACTATACAACGCTACAAACAAACTGTAATTATAGAGATTGGGGCTTCAATGTCAATATCGAATTACCGAAAGTCAATTAAACTTAAAATACAAATACACGTCGCGAAAAAGATTTCTGCAAACATAGTTTCACATTCGAGATATGCATGCACACACACCTAAGACTGGTTTAATAAACCGGGTAAAGTTGTTCACATCTCATGCGAGTATAATTGAGGTACGAGACGCAGTTCATTGTTAATCTGTTTCGACGTGTTTGGGAATATCGCTGTTTTGCAAGGTAAACTACGTTTGGTAATTCGAATACCTAGCCAAACATTCTTACAGCTGCACGGCTTTTACATTTTTTGAATGCGTGCACAAGGAAAATAGACGTTAATGTTGATAGAAAAATCAGTATGAACGGAGGATTTATAACCTAACCAATCATCATCATCAACGTCATCATCATCATCATTATCAACGACAACATCATTATCATCAATATTAATCATTTTCTATAAAGCGGTTGACATTCACTAAAATTATAATTAGCTGAACACTTGTTGTTGTTGTTGTTTTGTTCAGCCTACATGCACTGGAAATATAAAGCATTTCTGCTACAACACGAGTCTATTATTTTTGCATCTTAATACACGAACATATCAGTGAAGTTGTATGCGATCAATCAACGGAACACTCTTATAAAGAGGCCTTATAAGGAAACCTGTACACGTTAATTTACTAAAACGAACTTACTCAAGTGCTGTCGTTGTGCGTTTCGTGAGCATGATATAACTTTATGCCTTTGGGCTGGTGATCTTTAAAACAGCTCTTTCAATACCATCATCCGTAAATGTCGGATAAGATGATGATTGTGTACCGTTGTTTATCATTAAAATACAAAAAGAAAAGTGTTTCGGGAACCCATGAAATAATTGTATGTTTTCTTATACAAGGAACATTTCACTCTACGCCCACTCATATTTGTCACTATGTACTTCCTAACTAAAAGCCATTTTAACATATATGTAAGGAAAGGCACGCACACTAGCAGCAGTGCATGAGCTTTACTTTCAAGTTTCTGGTCTGAGGTTTTTTATGAGATATTGTGCTGGCAAATACAAATATTCTGTCGCACTGTTATAGTTTAGCAAACAA
The DNA here is from genome assembly GCA_007844125.1 of Sinonovacula constricta. Lineage (NCBI taxonomy): Eukaryota > Metazoa > Mollusca > Bivalvia > Cardiida > Solecurtidae > Sinonovacula > Sinonovacula constricta. The sequence goes on from CM017564.1 coordinate 44,564,715, forward strand.
AATGGTATCATTATGATCAAACAATGCCAAAAATGGAGAGTCTAAACCGTATGTAAACTGTTGTACTTTTACAAACTTTCCTGGGTGTACAGGGGCAAATATAATTATGGAGTTATATGTATTTACCCAAATATGAAACCATTCCAGAAGCTCATATGTTTGTAATTATAAAATATGCAACACAGTCTCAGTTCAGCCATTTGTAAAATAAACTACGTTCTATCAATGATTAATGTTATGGTTTCGATAATTTCGTAAACCTATAACTAACTATTCACTAGCATTTGATGTGCTGATGAATGCGTCAGTGAATTATTATAATACCATACGATTAAGAACAGTGATGTCTTTGAACACAAATTGTTTATATGTACAGGTCGGTTGAAGGTTATTTCAAGTACAAAGAAGAGGTAGAACGTTTCAGTAAGATAATCATGCTCAGATAAGGTATCTCTTTTGAATCATTTTCTGAAGCCATATCTTCCACAACTTTCCAACCACATATACAACTGTTAGTTCATGTTGAATTCCGAATTATGTATGTTTATATTATTGAATTGTATTATCAATGTTTAAGTCAATATAATTTAATATATTTTCTTACATTTAGGAAACACGTTCTTTACATAAAGGACATATTTTCATGACTTTAAGCTGTTAGTCTAGAGAATTACACAAGGTACAAGACCGGCTCAAAGTTATGAAATTGTAACGAATGTGATTAATCCAAGTCTTGAAAACAAAATAATTGGTTGTACGTTCTTTAAAATGTCATGCTATTGACTCTCAATGAAATGGGTTAAACTGTACACGTACTATATTGGTGCAGTAATGTTCAGTAAATAGCCTTTGATTAAATATAAAATATTCACGGAATTCCATAATAATATGCTGACTCTTTAATGTCTCATTAATGGTAAAATTCACTTCAGTTTTTCAGTGCAAATTCCGACGACCCCTTTGCCTCATCATGTATTATAAGTAGTAACTGACAATTAAGACTGACTGTAACATTCTTAAAAGCCCAGGTATAAAGACCACACAAGTTACTACAAAACGACTGAGTATTAAATTGATCATTCGGTAAGTAAATAAGATTGTCCAAGTTACGTTAATAGTTAGCAACTTATTGTGTTAAAAATAATAAAATGGACACTTAAGTAATTCATGAACCATCGGAAACTAACACAATATGTAGATTAATAAAGATATGTATGTTAATAATGCTGTTCAAAGTCAATAAAAACAAAACCACTATGTCAATATCAGGTAAGACTGAGGTACCGTTCGGGACTTAAAAAACAAACAAGGTCATGTATTTACTCAGCTATATTAGATAGTGTAAAAGTAGCATGCCCAGCAGGGCAGCATGTGGTTGATGGTTTGATACCTAGACGAGGTATGTCTCTTATTTATTCTTTGGATAATTGGGTGTATTTTGCGGTCACAGTATTATATAAAAAAATAACAACAACACATAATGATATAAATTTAACGTGATACAGTCAGGGCAAACGTTTAAGTTAAATTTAAAACAATAACATTTTGTTCAACATCAGAATAAGAAGGATACAAAAGACACATGGACAGTGCATGGTTGAGAGGGATACAAACGACACATGGAAAAGGCGTGGTTGAGAGGAATACAAAAGACACACGTGAAACGCGTTGTTGAGAGGGATACACAAGACACATGGGAAACGCGTGGTTGGGAGGGATACCAAAGGAACACGGAAAAGGCGTGGTTGAGAGGGATACAAAAGACATATGGTAAAGACGTGGCTGAGAGGGATACACAAGACACAAGAAATGACTTGGTTAAGTGGTGTTTGCGGCCTTAAACTTTATATTTATAGACACATAAGGGATTTTGCAAAAGTAGTGAAATACAAACAGCTACCCATACAGCTTGCTTTAATTGAATAGGTACACTTTAACAAAAATGTCGCTGTTGCACTTTGTAATCATGAAGAGATAAATGTAATGCTTAGAGTAGACCATAAATATAACTGGGAGAGGTCGAGCGTGAGTAGTGTAGGGTAGAAATATCGGACATTCCTCTGCCGAATTATATGTGGCCGAGGACGTATCGGAAAAATATGATAGCAAAATTAACAGGAGTAAAACTATATAGTAGAATAAGTTAGTAAAACATCACAAAGCATGATGTTGTAAAATTCATGGGACAAAACATGACTATACAAACGTGAAGTTACAAAAAATATTTTAATGAAGTTTTATAGTAAACGAATTATAGGAATTAATGTATACAGGAAATATATTTTTCAGGAAATGCGGGTTGACTTCACATAGATATGTACTATTTTTAGAATATTGATCTTGTGTTAAAGAATATTTACATCTTTGTTTTTAAAATAATGATATGTTATGGATCGTGTGTTTGTTCATCGGATTTATTTTTCGTAATTGTGTTTCTTCAAATTGTGTTTGTATTGGACAACATGTTATTTTAAGATTTACTCCTTTGCTTGTTTTCCTTAATTTTACTTTTTAACTTTCTTAACATGTTTGGAATAGAAGAACGGTCAATAAAGTTGCGTTAATATTTTATTTAACAGTGAACTGGAATAACAATACACTGTAAAGTTAAAACAATCGTTTGAGGAAATTAATTAACACATCTGCAAAAATATCTGTCAAAATATAGAGCAAACAATTCAAAATAAAAGCGATTATCCGCATCAGTCAATTTAGATAGTTGTATGGCCTGACACGTTTGGTAACAAAGATGTTCACGATGCAACAACATCCTCGATCCTCGAGTGTGTGTACAACTGTCCATAGATCTGACCAAACCACTCACACACACACACGCACACACGCACGCACACACGCACACACGCACACACGCACACACGCACACACACACACACACACAATTGTATTAATGTTGGTAATAAACAGTTCGGACAAAACTACATTCTCAAAAAAAGTTTTATTTACCTGATAAGATCTTGCTAAATGTTGTTTATTTGTGCCTTCAATTTGTGCAAAAAGAGTAGCATAAATCTCGACTTGCCAATATGCACAGGTTGTTTCCATTCTGAGCCACATTGCGTAGAGGTTTAAGCTAAACCACATTACATCTTACATTTGAGATCACGTAATATATCATGCTTAGTAAACTCAAGAAAAATTCAGGTCTGTCTTTCAGCGTCGCAGTCTAAAGGTTTGATAAAGGGCTTAGCGTATTTAATTAATTATTGGATGCTTACTTTCATTACTAAGAACTGCAAAATAGTAAGACGATTTATTGTTATTGTAGTAGAACAAATATATGCCCCAGGCCTGACATGCTATTGTACTTAGTAAAAATGTGTTACAAGTTTCTCGTATACATGTAATTACATCTTATTTGTATAGAATTTGTCGATCTTTGTAAACTGTCACTTACCAATTAGTTTACAGCGTAGTCTAATCATTCCATTAATCTATTGTTTGTCCATTTATGTTCAGGTGACATGGCTTGAAAAGACCTAAGCAATGAATTAATATATAACGGACTTAATTGGGCATTGTATGTTAAGCCCATGCAACAAAATATCGGATATGTTAATATCTAGCAAATGTAAAGCATACAATATTATATTGAAGCACAATATCGAGTAGTTTCGCGATGTTCATATAATGTGCGGATATGTACGACGCAAATATGTAACGCCTTCCAATTGCAGATGAGCAACACTTATTGAACAGATAACACTTATTGCATAAAAAAAAGAGTAAAAAAAAAAAATATATCATTTCGGCGTATAATCTGGGAAAGTATTAAAAATTGTAATCAAATACTGCAACATTTATGTCTCTGGTAATTCAGTGTGCATGTTTGTGTATAACCAACCTTCACATCCATATAGGAGGGCATTGCCACATGCGTCGTGGAAATTTAAGACAGTTTACTAACTTAATCATGGTATCGGTATCATTTGATACTCTTGGTTAAGAGTATTATTTTAAAAATAAAGTACAACCACAAGTGCATGTCCCTTTCGAAATCGTGAATAACCGAACTAGTGTGGCCTACGAACAAAAATATACATCAGAGCCATTTGATGTCGGGCAGACAAGTAACTCGTTTCTTGTTCTCATTTTTTATAAGAGCCGAGGAACCCAACTGTAATTTTCTTTTAAATGCAAGTCATAGAGCTTACCAATGTTGACAGAACCTGTGCCATATTACGCATTGCAATGCCCCGTTTCTGTTTACCTTCTGCTACAGACTTGCTTTAGTTGCCGTCATGCTCACTAACAAACCGTTCGCGTATAATTTCTTAACACTGTTTTTTTCAGTTCATACGTTTCAGACAAAATATCAGTATATTTTCGGAGCATATCTACATAGTTATTAGCTGTTTAACAAAAACAAACCACACCGCCCTAAAACGAAAGACAGAAACGAAAAAAAAGAAAACACTAAATTTTTGGACGAAACTAATATGATCAAAGTGTCAAATGATGCGGCCGTCATGTCACGAGTACGGAGAAATGTCATATAAAGAGTGTGACAACTAATGTCATGCATATAAATCATTGTCCATTTATTGGCGTGTTATTTACTTAAGGCAACTCACATCCATTTACACAATAACATATAGCAAACAAAATTGTGTTCTAATATACACGATTCGTTATTATAGTTACATATATGTATACTTACTTCAACGGTACACAATTGGTGTCTTCTACAAATTGAGGTCTTACAGACTTCGAAAGAAAAACATGCCTGCGAATATCAACAGTACGCAGTTACAGCACAGACTCTCCCATGCATTGTTTAACTTCATATGCATATTAGCAAAACATTGTAACAAAAACGACACCTATAAAATTAAAAAACAAACATCGTTAAATCTCTCTAAAGAAAGTATTCCTTTAATTGTTAGTGAATGAAACACAGATATTAAAGAAATATCGGTTTAATGTTGCAATAGATTTTGACAATACGGACTTAAAATGTAGAGCTTATATAACCTACAATAAATATGAAAGTAACGGACAACACGGTCTTCAATCGAAATATTCACAAAACTTAACTTGTAAGTGTATTCGTATACATTTGGGGTGCATGTCTACTTGGTACACACTTGATATAAATATGATCTCACTTTCCAGCAATTGATAATTGCAAGTGCAAATTGGAGGGGCCTGCTGGGTAAAACCACTGTTGTTGGTGAGTTACATGTTTCATTGTGGGTATCGTCAATGTTGACTGATATATGTTTTATTTAATTTGCTGCTTACTGACATATCTTAACAGTGTAAGGAATATGTTCTGTGCATACATCAGGATAGCTTATAAAATGTTTATTTTTTGAGGCGACATGCCTATGGCGAAATATTATTACCATCTGATTATTCTCTAACCTTGATTTTGATTTCGTATTATTTGGTTTGTAGTATTTTATAGGGGGGTTTATTATTACTTTCGTCAACATTTTTCTCATTGAATCGTCCTGCAGAATTTGTCTGCACATTACTAACCATAACATTGAAGTGTATATTCTTCCTTAAGTGGATGTTAAATAAACTTATATTAAAACTTATTAATTTCGCAGATAAACTAACATGAATAGTAATATATATTTTAAGGAGAATCTGAAAATAAACTTCAATTTTAAAAGCTTTATTAGCATTTCTTTTGTTTTTTTTTAAGTCGTATGAATTAATCTATTATTCCTATATTTTACGATGTTCATTTTATTATGTGTTACATTGGTGTGACTTGAAATCACGAGGTTTAGACACTAGGAACAGTCTGAATTATAATAAATAGAACTGAATTTAAGAGTTCAATAATGTAGAAAGATTCAGCAAATTTTCATGTAACATTAGCATATACAATAATCTACTTGCAGTTGTGTAACGTGGCCATATGATCACTGCCATGTTTGATTATATGGAACGGGCTTGCATTCATAAAATGTCTGAATGTCTAAACATATTTTACTGTATTTTTCAATGATACAAACTAATTCCGCGCTGTACGCTTGATTTAAAAAAAACAACAAAAACGTAGTATTCAGCGCAAAAACACTGCAATGCATATAGTTTGATAGAAAATATCATTAATAAAATGTGTCATATGTATCATTCCAACTGGTTCTAAAACATAAAACATCGAATTGAACTTAACAGTATTAGACAATATTGAAAGTGTAAGAATAATACTCGCATTATTCTCAAATCAGAAAAAACGGATAAAGGCGAAGTAATGCTTCTGCTAATACTCGATACATACACATTATCATATAACTAGATTTTACTGTTTAATAATAAAGACTACCTTATAATCAAGTAATACCTGACTACTGCATTATACGCGTGCCTGCTCTTTTAGATAATTAGTGTCGCGACTCTATTTATCTATTTTCATACGTTGCTCAAGAGATGCAATTTTATAGCACCGTTACTAGTTATCGGGCTTTAACATTCTTATCAGAGCTTAAAGCCAGATCATCAAAAGTGCGTGGTTTAAAGAGCTCCATTGGTATAACAGTGTAATATCATTTTTATATAAAACATTTTCAACTCAGTATATACTTGTATAGTTGCTGGTCTTTTAACAGTATACATGTTCGACATCATGTTCTTATATACATATTATGCAAATAAGCTGTAACACATGCCATATGCCAGTTCAAAAGGTGTAACAAAACAATACATCTATGCTGAATTGTCATGCTTGTATCTATGAAGGACATTTTATTGATAGCATATTCATATTTATTGAAGAACGACCGTTTTCAAAATCTTCATATTAATTTATGGAATGGCCTGTACTTTAGCGCAATTTACTTAAACATGTGTCTAAAGAAATGTTTACAAATGACACGTTTCGCATATGTTAAATTAAATTACTAAACAACCGTTTAGTAGCAAAGTCTATGCAAACTGGCAGATATGATTAAACAAAATATGACAAAAAAAGTTATTATTATTATTATTATTATATTACATTATCCTCTGATTCGTGTATCCATATAAACTTAAGCTTAATCTCTCGCCGTGCAATTGTTGAAATGAATGCGAAATAGTAAAGTTAAAGTATTAGCCGAACTCTGGATTGTCGTGATAATGGTGAAATACTTAAACTGCTTTCTTTTGTCACTACATACTTTATTTGTCCTTTCACCTAACCCTTTTAACGTACAGTTTTACGGCCATACTAAAAACTCTCTGCAAGAGGAGTGGAAAGAGAGAGTTTTCAATACCATGTATTGGTGAGTTTCATTTTGAAACATTCTTAAAGCTGAATATATATTTTTTACCTGTTCTGGAACAGAATGGTATCTAGGATGTGAGTGCCTTATGGCTGTAGAGAAGCAAACATTGGTTTGACGTGTACAGTAAGTTGACAACTTGTTATGTTTGTAATTAGCTTCCTATATAACATATGAATGTTAGACTGTTTCACGAATACAACTATCTTTAATATGTTTTAATATATAATTAAATGCCGCTAGCATTGCTGCATTGATTGTCTAATTATGTTTCCTATTATATAATTGCTGTATTTGTATGAACAAATTGGCGTACTCATGTCAAGGTTCTAAACCTCTGGTTAATATTTCTCCATTTTCAGACTAAATCCACTATCCACTGTCCACACTCATTTGTTATCCAAAGTCATCAGTTGTCAACACTCGTCAGTTGTCAACACCCACCAGTTATCTACACTGTGACTGTCATTAGTTTCTTACGTTATCTACATTGATTACTTAGTCTAAGGCTTAACTACATCGTATACACTGACATTAGTGTTTTACGTTATCTATATTATTATATTTGATTATTTCTTATCTGTTCGTTCCTTTAATTTGTTGAAGATCTGGTTATGCAACAAGCAGGATGGTGTATTAAGTCTATAGTCTTATCAAGGAGCCCCTTTTCCGCATGTACTTAGTGCTAGATTTAGCTCAGTGATGGAGAATGGTTGGCTCTAGTGTTCTAGTATAATGAGTCAAGGCCTTTTTCCTTTTTGATAATTTTACTTATTTTTTCCGCTTTATCTATCGGATTTACTATAGTTTTATTATCAATGATGAGGGTTGATTGTGTTGGGGGCTGTGCCCTCTGAATTTGTTTTCATAAAATCTCATAATTCTTTACTGACTTTCCTATGTGTGATGTTGGTACAAAAGGTTCCCCTGCTATTCTTTCCGTAAACTGTTTGAATCGCTTGTAAATAACTTAGAGACCTGCGGTATATATTTATTGTTGATCGGCTTTTTGTTCTTTTTGAACACATTTTATTGGTTATAATTGCCAATAGCATCTAAATACAGAATGCTTACTGTCTAGTTTTATTTTTGCCATGTATATGATTCTTTTTATTTCAATCATAATTATTCCAGCTCCTATGATATGTTTGTTTGTAGCTTTGCTACTTTCGATGTAGATGTGGATGTGAGTAGCGGTATCTCAATACTAAGGGGATAATCTGTCATCGATTACGTCTACTAAATTTGTCTTAATTTTAATGGATTTGATCCCTACATAGAGCGGATGAACTGGAGGTGTTAATTGGTCGGCTGTTAGTCACATTTTGTCTCATAATAACATCATGATCCTTTGTGTATATGATTCTGTTAGTTGGCTTGGCTACTATCCTACCCTGTTAAATATATCTTTATTTGTGATTAATGGCTTTCGTAGTCTAATTAAGCGGACCCAGTAACTTAAGATGAGTATTTCTTTTTGGTATTTTATACGATCTTTTCATATCTCTATATATATGTGTTCTGTGCGTTAGTAATAGTGTTCCCCTTATATTATTTTAATGACTCAGTTCTGAAATCCTTATAGTTTGTCAAGCAATGTTGCTTTTTCCCGGTCGACCCATATGATATTATACCAGACCGAATTTTAAATATGATTAGTGCTTGATATATGGCTGAATATAAGGCAATGGTATGTTTTCGATGTTATTTATTTTCTTGTCTAAATCGCCCGAGTTGAACCTTTACCATAACAACGAACCGCATGTGGTATGGTATTTCTTGTAACGTGACATAAACCATACGTATGTTGTATCGAATTTTACACCGTATCGCAGCACAACGTGTAAGTTTTCTACTGTAACGCATATCGTGTATGGTATTGGACCGTAACGTGTATCGTGTAAAACGCGTACATAGTATCTTACATCGAATATAATTGTACCGAACGTGCGTCGTATCGTGAGAACCGTTACGTCCCAGTACTGTAGAACGCTTAACAAACTTGGATTGAACCTATCGGACAGTTTGCCGACTGACCGCTCCACAGCGGTAACATTCACTGTGTCTTACCTGGACAGACTTACACTTTTGTAAAAAAATACACCAAGTAAAAGAGAAACTATTCAATGCATACACGTTGATAGTAAATTATGAACCTAAACGAGTTAACGTGTTAAGTAACATGATGAGTTTGTATTTGTACAATAAAACATAATACAGATTGTCGTATAATCTCATACAAATGTAAGACATTTACTTTTTTCCTGTTATCTACTGTATTTGCATTGTACCACATTTCCAAAAAGCATTATAGCATATATTTTTAGAGTGCAACATGTAAGCAGGTGGGTATTTTTAGCTCCTTTTATTAACATCACAGGACGATTTACATGTCTTTATATATTTATTAAGAACACGCTAATAGAATTATTTTAGATGGGAATGAAAAACAAACATAAATATGTATTGCCTAGTATGTCAATATCAGCTTTATAATATACATTTTTGATGGCATAAAGCATTCCCGTCGTCTCATAATCGTACTAATTATATCATCTGTATATAATTTACATGGTCGCCCTAAATGCCGCATTCTAGAAAACAAACAATACGAAAACTAACGATGGGTTTGCTGTCATGCGATTACGAAAAATGTTTAGTTTACTGCATATGTTTACTTATGTGACATTGGCATGTATTTTATTTTGCCCTTTATAAACTTTACACCGATGCGATATTGGGGTGCTTTTAATGTACAGTCGTACATGGTACCTTAATTAGAAAATCTCGTAAATACTAAATACAGGATTGTTCCGTTTCATGACGGCGGCGTATTTTACGATATCACTTATCGCTGTCGCAAATACAAGGGAGCTAAGTGAGTACCTTAAATTTACGATTCAATGCGAATACAACAATATACAATCTAATTTATTGTTCTTAAATTTTAATCACTGAGCTTCAGTTTAAGTATTAGTGCATTGTTAAGTAAATCTCGCAGTCTGTGTGTTTGCCAAAAAAAACCTGTGTAATTTCATGATAATTACACCCACCTGCTCACACGAAAGTAACTGTAGCATTTATAAACAGACTGTTTTGGACTTAGGAAACGCATTTACGCTCATACCATTCAAACTGTCATAGAAGTATTCAGTTCTTCAGGTGCTTTGATTTTTTATACTCACGTGTGTAACACTTGAGTGATTTTTGGCTGTGTTGGCCTTGAACAAGACATTACAGTGGTCATTCCTCAGCTAGACTCCGGTGTGTACGAAAGAAGTACAGTGTATTGGCATGCACTGGGAGAGGCATGCTTAGAGAAACATGATGTGCAGTGGTACTGAGAACATATTGTAAGTTTTCCCCACTCCCCTGTCCTTTTAAGTTTTTTTAACGTGTTGATATATTGAGATATTTTTTCGCGTGGATTTTTTTTAAGTATTATTCATGTTTCCTATTTTTTTATTTCTCTGAAAGTCTCAATGCTCCCTATCCCTTCCCGTTTTTTGTAGGTGGCTACGTTACATGTACCAGTGTGATGTGTGGTGCAAAGCTTTATGTGATAAGTCTAAAAGTTACATTTAGATAAACCAGTGTCCCTTGAATTTGTACTTTGTTGATTGCTGAGCTTTTGTGAGATGTGTGGCAAGCTGTGTGTCCCTGTTGTGTGACGTTTCTTTGTAAAGCCTGTGTGGCAAATGTTCCGTTGTTGTTGCGTGCCTGTTTGTCAAGTACTCCAGCGTTGCTGTGTGCCTGTGTGGCAAGTACTCCAGCGTTTCTGTGTGCCTGTGTGGCCAACTGGGTGCCTGTGTGGCAAGTAATTCAGTGTTGCTGTGTGCATGTGTGGCAAGTTGTGTGCCTGTGTGGCAATCGTTCCAGTGTGCGTCGTGTACCTGTGTGGTTTTATGCTGTGTGCTGCTAGCTTTAATGCCTGTGGGGCAGTAAACAACGGGTCATTTGAAATGTGAGATGTCGTTTTCCTGTTTGATACGATGGACCTGAAACATCTATACATGTTAAGCGGTGTTGTTTTTTTTTTTTATAAGTCGACAGAGACATAATACCTTTAGATGATTAATTAATTACTGTGTAAAAATATGTGAATGTGAGAGAGTGTTTTGAAAATTGTCTAATCAAGGTATCTTTTAAAGAAATGTTTTAATGTATTGATATGTCATTATAAGTGACTGATAAGGAAAAGTCTGAGTATATGTATTTTGATTAAATATTGTAAATTTGTAAAATAGTCTGTTATTTTATATCTGTCAAAAAGAACCGGGAATCACATTAGTAGGTTTCACTTATTAATTGTGACACAAACATTAATCAGAATTCTCGATTTTTTTGCATTTTAAATTGCACATTAGTTTTTGCCAAAACTAAAGTCAAGTAATTATACTGGTGTCTTCCGCAAGGAACGAACACACCAACGAACGGCGGTGGTGGTTGGAGTGGTGATGGAGATGATGATGATGACGATTATGATAAAAAAAGCGATGAAGGACTCTAGATTTTAGTATATAGTAAATGTTTAATTTCTGAAATAGCATTCCAAAAACTTTACAACTTAAAATAAGACTCTATGTCGCTAAGCCTTTTCTGAAATGAATTCGACATTGTTCTAACTAAACACTTATCAAACCTCTGAATTCTTATTTTTTTCAAAATCAAATGATAAAAATATACTGGTACTACTTATCAATGTTTATTTATTATTTAAATTGTAAACGATATTAATCGTTTATGCTGTTTATAACTCTGTATGTGAGATTTATTAAAACAAGTATACTAAAACGTGTTACATGTGAAGTTAATTAAAAAAAATGTCCGTACGGTACTTTTAGTGACACATGTTCAAGGCATACTTATTTTAAAATGCAAGATCTCTTCCAAGTAACCTGTAATCATTACAAACACAACGTTATATTAATGAAGAGACACATTTGAAGTAGGCATTTGACATTTTGCTTAAATATACATTTGAGATACAGTGGAAACCAAATGAATGTATGACAAAGTCCTATGAGCATTGCATCATATACCAATCTCCGAAAAGGCACAGAACAAAGGTATTTCACATGCAAGCCAAGCGAAAGGTAAGAACAAATTTGTGATGAGTCATTTAACGAAAAAAGCAAAGCCGACAGTTACCGCTTTGGAACGGTCAGTTGGCAATATGGACCGACTGGGGTGCTTAAAACGGTTTTACAGAGCTCTAACCTCGCACTTCCTAACGAGTTTCTCAAAATCAAGTCATGAAAAGAAAAACGATATTTTTGAATACAAAATGTCCAAGGGCTGATATTTTCTATAAGTTATGACGAAAGTAGTGGCGTCATTGAAAAATAATGTGAAGATGGCATTGAAGAACCAAAGTTCAATGTCCATCAAAGGAAATACACGTAACAATCCTTATAAGATAAATTAAATGACAACATAGATTACATGCACTGGGAAATTTTTTTACGACCGACACACTGCACAAGTAACAGTGTTGTGATCATGAATAAGAATATATGACAAAGTCCTATGAGCATTGCATCATATACCAAACTCCGAAAAGGCACAGAACAAAAGTATTTCACATGCGAGATTGTATCTTAAAGTATATAATTTATGTGAAACGGACTGACTGCAAAAGTGGTTGATGTTTTTTGAAAGAATAATGATAGGTTTAAAATACTTTATTTTTTCATCGAAGTCTACATAGTTGATATATATATTACTCTTAAAAATACTTTCGGTAACTACAAGAACCAAATTTCTATTTATTATTAAATGCGTTGCATATGAGACATCGCTAAAATTAAAACGCGAATATAGGTAAATAAAGAGCCAATGTCGTTAAGCCTTTAGCAAATTTGTAGTTTAAACGACACCTACGGCGACATTCATTGACGAGTTTTAATGGTGGTCACAATGATTCGTGTTTCGTTTGTGACAAGTGGTATTCCCATCTAAAACAATGGTAAACGAATCTTACACTTACATTGTTTTAGCAATAAAACTCATTAATATTAAATCTCTGAAAATATTGGTTCCCGTATCAGATGAACTGGGGATGCCTTTCCAAGATCTTATTAAAGACACGACACTTAGGGTGACCGCTTTGTTATCAGCCGTCTCCCATAAGGTGACATTGTATAGATTGTGATAACATGTACACTATTTAAACATGTGAAGGTAATAATGATTTCAAATATAATACACTGTGTATATAAATAAAGAGTTATTTTCAAACGTTATAGCCGCAATTTATCTCCAATTCGAGGGAAAAAATCAATGGATTCAAATTTAATAATATAAAACTTTGGTCAAATTGCCATATGGAGGTATCATTGAGTCTTTCTATGTGGTCACCACATAACATCTGTTTTAAGTAACCTACCAATTACCTTTCATTGAATATTAAGAGACTTTCAGGTAACGTCTTTCATAACGTAAAAGAACATGCAGTTATCATAATACCTGATAAACAAAGTTTAAAAGGCGTTTAGTGTATTACTACTTAATATCGTAACCACATAAGTGTTGAAACATGTTTTATGATATGCTTAACATTATATGAGTCATTTATTTATGTGTGTGTTGATCATTTTGCCTTCTTAAGAGGATAAATCCTCGGCTGTATGATATGTTTCTTTTAAACGATACTCTAAACAATACTACGTTTTTTTTTTGTTGATTTTGGGCTGTTTTTAAAAATTCTATGATTTCTTTAGTATTTTTTTTACGTTTCACTTTTGACACTTTTGGCATATGACGTCATGGCATAGTCTGGCGTCATGATATTGTTCTTATAATATATCAGCGCTTGTACTGCTTTTTTCATTTAAAACTACTTTCTCATTTGGAATTTTTAGGTTGCCGAGGCTTTTATCTACTGTACATACTGTACATATGTTGTTAGTTTATTGAATTACTAGTTATTATGTATGTACATAAGTTCATTATACATTAAGCACCCCAGTTGGCCCTTTTGCCGACTGACCGTTGAAAGGCGGTAACTGATGTTTTTGTTTCTTATGTCTCGTCTCGCCAAAGGAACGTAAAATTCGAGCTGTTTTATTCTAAGTTAGCCTTCTTACAGATCTTCAAAAACACAATACCTCACATTTGTTACGCACCATACTAATAACATTTAATGTGCTCACCGCGAAAAAAATGTACTTGGTGCTCAGTCCAACGAAAAAAAAAAATGCAACAATTTCCATTGACCTGATTCAGTATTACCAAGTCCTAAAGTCAGCATGAAGTGAAACTTTCAATATATTCACCCATTGGTGTTGGCGTTTTTTGTTGCTATTTGCAACTTATTTGATGTTACTTTGGTACAAGCCGGTGCAATTAATATTCAGTTTATCTGCCCAAATTTGTTTTTGATTAGAAAAACACTGTAAGTATTCCACCATCCATCATAATTTGTTACGTTATGTCAAAAAAAATCGTTATACACTGTACACGAGACTTTTATTGGGAGAAAAGAAAGAGTTATTGATTCGTTTTATAAATGTTGTTGAAGAAACAGGTTCATAGCTTATTGTAACGTTTTGTTTTTCCGGATCAGGATGTGGGAAGAAACGACATATACATGGAAGGAATCGGCCTAGGATCTTCAAATCGGACTTAAAATACTGAAACCTAATTGTTATGATACTAAAACATTTAAATAGTCAACCACAAAGTATCGATTTTAATCAACGAAATCTGTCACATTCATATGCTTAAGCTTATTTTATAGGCGCGGTATATTTATCTATGTTATACGAAGGGGTTATGTATGTTTTTGTTTGATCATTCGTTCGGCGTTTTTGTAAAATCATTTATACGTTTTTATTAAAACCTAAAGAATCCACGCAGCATGTTTTAGATTACAGTCTTCTTATGACTCTTGCATAGTACACAACTCGGCAAATTTGTTAAAAAAATGTGTAGATAATTTAATTGTTTGTTTGTTTTTACGACAAAGAAAACATAAATATTGACACTTTTAAAATGTATGATGTTCATGTTCCTTCCAGGGAAATAAAATTTAAAATATATTATTATGATGAAGTTAATTATGGCAAAGATTAAATTATAAGGCACATTATGATGACCATGGTGATTATGATGATGAAAATAATGCTATTTTCAGAGACACAATATGTCCTTATCTTCCCTATACATGCACAATTCTGTGTAAATCGTAGATCCAGTGTACATTACGCTAAAATGTCCGAATGGTACACGGAAAAATGCACTTGTTGTCTGTTTCCCAGCTTCAATCTGTGACAGAAATAAAGTCGTTTCAAACGAACCAGCGTCAAGTAAAAACCTCTAAACACTCTGTTTTGTGTAGACACATATACTGCTTTTTATTTTTACATTTAAATTGTAAACTGTTTTTATTCAAATGTTGATATCGGTTTTACTTGTCTCCACTTCATGGTTGCATTTTTCCAGTATATGTTTATATTTTTATCATACTTGGTCTATATCATCAACTAAGAGTTTACAGGGAAATAATAAAATGATAATATTGTTATATTGATAATATCACATTTAACATACTTCAGAGGTGGACTTAAGAAGATTTACTTGTTTCTGTCCTAATAGATAAGAATATACGTATCAATAAAATTGAAATAAAAAAAAAAATGCATCGCCTTGTTTGTTTGGGAAAGGAATCATAGCATTACCCCCTTTTCTGATACAATTGCATTTGTATGTTTTTCACAAATTTGGTAATACACATACCTGTTATTACGTGCGCATTTTGTAAAAGATAAAAATTTAAAACATGTTTAAACGTGAATACATGTTAGAATAAATGATAACAAGCATTATCATAACACATAAATAATCACGTAAATAAAATTACCTTAAGTAACACTTCAATAAAGAATTTTAAGAAATAGAAGTATGCATACGTTGCAAACTAGGTTTTCGTTGTATAAAGAGAACATGCAAATACGGTCCTCAGAAGTCATTTCAAGTCATAAGCAAAACAACGAATAAATCGGCGTTATATTCATTTAGTCGCAACAGCAAGATCATATAGAAATCGACTTATTTATAAATAACTACTGCTTTTTCCCTCACTGAAGTGTCGGTGTCACCGTTATGGACTGGTGAACGTTTAATGTCAAGTTTAAAAACACGATAACTGCTCAAATATTTGGGAGAGCCTTCACGTCTTTCTATTGATAATACATATACCATGTGTATAAGTTTAAGGTTAGATTTTTTTTTTTTGCGAAATATGTCCCTGGTTCGTATTAGAAAATGTCGGTGTATATACATGCAGGTTGACGCTGTGCTTGCTAAAAAGAAATCATGCCATCGAGTCATTGGATAGTCCAGCTCTTCTTATTACAGCACACACTTACTAAACCCATTCTTGGGCAGAAAAATAACAACACGATTCTATTACTACGGATAATCATTTATATGGTAAGTGTTAATTTATAACGGAACTAGCAGCATTTTTTTTTGCATCTGTATCAGCATCAAAATGTTAAATCAGATCATACATTCTTACATGAAGTTAATTATAACATAAAGATAAATGTAGTCAGCAGCATCAATAATATGTATTAAAGAAAGCTATATATCTATACTCATTAACAAACTTTTGGGACTGTAGGTAGTGTTGAGGTTCCATGGTCTCTATGACCGAAGCAGCCGCTGCCTTTTGCAAGTTTTGACACTTTTCGTGAAACAGATTATATGCCCGAAACAGAGTTGACATGTTTTAACTATTGCAACGTTTCTTTGATACAAAACTAACAGATGTCTTTCGTTTTATTATAAAAAATATATAAGGACAGTTTAAATTATTGATGTAGAGAATTCACGAGCCTATCCGAACACTGTGCTGCTGTGTGTATATTAGCGAAACCTAGTTAAGGTTTTAGAAACAAACGGAAAGGGCATTCTCGACAAAGGTGCCCAATAACTACTTTCGAAATCGCCTTAATATGACAGCGTTATGATTACTATATTTGACAATTTCGTGACAATTGTCATTAACACTAGAATAATTTAACTTACCATTAGGCATCTAACACAAGGAGTGTTGTTTTTCGCTTATTGCTAAATGGTCAATGTGCATATTCACTTAAAGTTTGAAACTCCATGAACAATGGTCCCAGAATTACTAAATGTTATGAAAAGTTGACAGGTATAAACATAATTAAGTATTAAACATTAGCTTCTTTGTGTGTATGTTTACTTAACAGTCGCCAATTAAACTAGTCATGTAAAGGGAGACTAATGCATATTTAACAATTTTATTTACACAATTGATATAAACTATTAGATATGTCCATTATGTGCTGATAAGATTGCCAATGTTATTTAACATTTATACAGTAGTTTTGGAGATATGTTTTAACTAGAAAAAGGTTGGCCAATATACATGCACCGTCGCGTTTCATAGCCAAGTACAACCAATGTGACATACAAACGACATAATGAAGAAATCATATATCGAAAATTTCCTTTAGTATGCTTTAAAATGAAAACAAATTAAGTAAAAAAGTAGGCTATTAAACACTTTCAATGTATTAAGGCTGTATAAGCACAATTAATTTGTACAGTTTTCGGCAAGTGCCAATAGAGTCGTTAGGTCGCGTTACAATATTACAAAGAGATAACATGAAAATGAAACAATAACTATTCCTAGTGCAACCGACCTACACATATAATATCTACAATCTTCTAAGGGTGTAATGTGATTGAATCTTATTATCAAATTATAGCTAGAAATGGGATGATAAAGTTAAGAAAACAAGGCAAATAATTACGACCTTGATCTAAACCTATTTCAACGGCAAGCATGTTTTTGAATAAATAGAACTAAACACAACAATAAGAAGAAGCTGTGTTTAAAAAAGATAATTATAATTTAAATCAATTATTAATGCAATAGAAACACACATTATATTAAGTATTTGATTATTGGTTTAATCGGACAAATCACCAAATGACGAATGAGATAAACATATTAAACTCTATAGTTCTGCCAACAACGTTATATGAGACAAACATTATTCGGATAAATAAGTTGGTACACACATTATTTTAATTGTAAATATTATTTCTTGCACACTGTTAAAACAATAAAGACCTTTGTACATGTGACTGTATCAAGCTTCCGTAACTTATATGAACTGAGTATTTACTATTTAACAAGAAGAACAGAAATACATTTTGTTTAACACCTTCTTCATCAGACTAATCAACCCCGTTGATTAAAGTTTCATAAACAACATTTCTACTATGATTAGAATCATCAAGAATACAGTTATCTTAATTATTAACAGCCTTGTCTCCATTATCATCACATTCTTTTTTGTACAACATGTCTAACTTTAATATAACTGTAGACGTCATAGTTTAATCATTTTCCTTCCTTTCAACTGGAGGCCGGACATATTGCCAAGAAATCTCTCACGTTAAGTGCTCATTTACTTAAACGCAAAACAGCAAGTTATTATTATGTGTGCTCATTATAGTTAAACCAATCGGCTATTCAGTTTGTTGCTGAAAACACATCGGCCAAAAGCCAATTGACATAATGCTTTTCTTTTAAAGTATTGTAACGGACTGTGACGGCTGACTCTTTCGTTTTGAAAATTTGCAACAATTCATTTATGGAAAGTTTTTCTTGAAACTCTTTCAGGTCTTCGATTCTCTTTTGATAGCCCTCTTTTCTTCCATATTGCTCTTCCAGAATCATTAGATCTAGCTGATCTGTCAAACTAAAAGGGTTTGGATAGAGATATATGTCCTTCAGGCGATTGTTACAACATTTAACCGTATCTAGCATACTTTCTATTTCTGCAGTAATTTTGTCAAGTTTATCCTTCTTTTCTCTAACAAGTTTCTGCAGAGTCAGCTGCTTTTCTTCAGCTTCCTTGTATCTTTTCTGCATTTCATCGTATGTTTTCTGAATCTTTTCTTCCACGGAAACATATGCATATCCCGTTTGTTTGTGCATTTGCCAATAGCATTTCTTTGGACATCGTGTGCAATATCCTTTATCATCCATCGCCAAACATCCTCGTGGTCCGCCACCATCGGCACAATTTTCATGGCATAACATGTTACAGATAAGACAATTTGTGACGACTATCCCACTGGGAAGATCTCTCTTGACCATTCTTACCTCAGTAACTTCATATGTATAGTTTTTGTTTCTATTTATGTCATCTTCGATCTCTTCCAACAAATCAATGTCTTCATTGAGACTTTGAATTGTAGATATTCCTGTTTTAATACTAATAACGAGATTCTGAGAGGTTAATGTCTGGATTTGCCTTTCCTTGAGAACATCTTTTGTTACGTGCATACTTTTGGCTTCTAACGTATCTAAATGTTTGAACATTTTTGAAAAATTGTCTAAGCTCTTGTCCCCAAAAAACGAAGTAAGGATACCTTTTGGATCCCCAATGAATGTTAAGTTGTTAAAAGTAAACTCCTTTACAAAGGGCAAACCTGAAGCTCTCACAGAAGCCATTACTAGAGGAACCGAGTCGCCGTCATTGACCGTGATCATCATACACATGTTTCCCGCTATGTCGTTTCCAAACATTGACATTATCTCCGTGAATATATATGTCTCAGTAACAGTCAGCCGAGAATCCGGTGCTTTGATGAAGATGCAAATTGCATCTATCATCTGAATTCCTTTTTCACCTGGGGCCTCAAATAATTGTTGAATTTGCTTAACTATCTCTTCATCTCTTTCAGGTCCACGCATGTCTCCAAAACCTGGCGTGTCTACAACGTTTAGTCTGTAACTATGTACAGTTCCGATGTCTGAGTTGAAGGAATAACACGTAATTATTTCGGTATTTGCAACTGCCTGTAAAACATAAATACAACAATAATGCTTAGGAAGTTAGTTAAACGCCTAGTTCCAAAATGTGTTTGATTTATAAAACTGGGACTAAGAGCTTAGCATTTGTTACTGTCAACTATGGATAATTTCTTGCCATAGTGATTGTAAGTAGTAAGATATTTGGTGACTTAATATAATGACTCGAGGCATGGTGGTCGCTTGCACACTATTCAACATTTCTTTCTAACCCAATGTCTTTATACCTACTACGTTCTTGTTAACGGATCGAATTTAATATTGGATGTATCATTTGTCTCTTATAGCATTTGTTCGATGTAAGATGGCCTGTTGTAGACACTCAATAACAACGTAATTTGCCTTGTTAGAAGTTGTTTTTTCTAACATTACTAGCAGGTGCAACGTTTGATTGACCTATATGCTATAAAACATATATCATTAAATAAAACGCACTCTTTTAAGGCCTGAAATGTTTTAATGTGTTAAATCCCTCCAATTAATCTTTGAAAAATCTGACCATTTGGACTTAATATGAAGGCATGATAGAAAAGCTGACTTTCATGCAACAAGATTAAACTAGAACCATTAACAGTCCTTAAAGTTTACCTTTCAAACCATATTGGTGTTATCTAAGTAACTTAATCACTAATACGGTACAAATTGCCATTTGTATAAAATGGCCAGAAATTTAGAGAACATCAACTTCATGAATATCCTTTATCATATTAGGCTAAGAAACTTGGGTGAATATCCGTTTAACACATTTTTACTTTTTTTAAAAGAACATAAAAATGGATGACTGAAAACTGCTTTTAACTGTATACTGTCCTGGCTTAGTTTAAATGAAATGAATAAACTGCAGGTGCGTAATTGCACATTAGTATCATATCTTTTGTGTACCTTTTCTACATATGTAATATGAACGAAAAATGCAGGTCATTGTAAAGAATTAAGATTAATGCCCTTTAATATTTTTTAACCTGGTTTTGTTGCTTTGCTCTGTCTTCTTGCATGACGGTGAATCTGAACGTATCATCAAGCGTGACTCCCATCACGTAGTTTGCAATAGCATCAACAAACGTGCTTTTTCCTGTACCCGTTGCTCCGACAAGCATAATTGTCTTTTCGTTGACATCATTTTCGATCGGACCTGTGGTACACAAAATAATGTCATAGTATGGTTGCATGAAAAGTACAATTCTGTCGCTTATGTGCCTTTTTTTCCTGAATCCGTACTTAGCGTACATGCATTTACAGTCAAATTGTATTTTGTATTTGTAGTGTAACGGCACATGAACACTTGGTCAGGCGTTTGGCGCCGAATACGATAAAGGTAAATACATTATAAGGTTAAAATAACATACAAGAGTACAGAAATTCAGTGTTAATCATTGAAGACAATTTAGACGTATATAAAGGTTACAAGTTTACAACTCAAAAACATGTTTACACCTTAAGGATGAACAAACTAGTTCAAGAAGCAAACAACATTACAGACCTTAATAGCTCGTTCATTTTACTGACATTTAAATATTATAACCGAATACAGTTGCTGCAAATACAATGCTTGATAGTATAATTAACTGTAAATGGTATCTCGCAACGTGCACATGTTCAGGAAGATCTGTGTAAAATGTATTAATAGGTATGCCTAGTACGTCAAGTGCGACAGCGATGAAACAGCTGCGACTACCCGTTTTTTTTTCAACACATATTGAGATATTGGTAGCTTTACTTAAATAAAAAAAGTATTGTGAATTGCAATTTTCAGTTTTAAGAGACAAAATTTCCCTACCGATATCAAATTTCCTTGAAGTTGTGGTTCTCGCTTCTTTCCTTTCTTCCATGGGCAATCGGTAAAGGTCAGGTCCGTTAGTTCCTCTCGCTACTAGAACTGATTTGGAGACTATCTTTGAAGCATAGCTCGTGTGTGTCGTGACCTCTTCACTTTTCTCGCTGAAAAGTGACTCATCTCCATTGGAACAGACTAGTCTAACTTTAAAAACATACGTTGAGCCTTGTTGCAAACTTCTGATCTTTCCACTGTTGGTCTCAAAGTTCTGAGTCTCCCACTTTCCTGTTTTAGCGTTTTCAATTCGAACCTGATAAACATCACCTTCACGAAAAGCGTCCAATCCGGTCCATATAATATCGACGCTATCATTGTATAGCCTTTCCACGGTTGGCCTTCCTGGTCTGTCTATCTAATATCGTAAAATGTAACGTTATTTTCTTTTTAAAAGAGGTCAATGTCGCTTTTTTAATCGAGGTTTCGGTTTAAAAATGCGATATAAACAATGTTTTCATTCAGATACTATATAAAAACATAAATATATATATAAATGTATATGTATAATACATAGCTTCAAAAATGTAGTTTTGCTTTTAAAATAGCTTCATTTAAAGACTGTTTTGCACTTTACTCGTTACTGTTTTCTTTACATTAGTTTATTAACAGAAAATGTTCCATAACATACCATTTTTTTCGGGTTCATCTGTACACGCTGCTTTTGTCGAGAACCTGTGCAATATAATAATTTACCACAATACTGATTAAGCAATATAAATAAGTATCAATAATTAATAAATATAACTTTCAACATCTTTGAGTTATATGCATACGGTTAACTTCTGCATAAGTTGTGTTAAAACCATACAACAGATAAGACAAACATGTATTGAATACAGTTCAACATACGTATTGTGTTAATAACAGATGCTTTTCATTGTTATAGGTAACTATTTTCCTTGGCACATTTGAAACTGGGCAAACCATGTATCTATTTTCATAGTAATGCGTTCTATTGTTGAAATGAAATTGGCAAATTGACATCAGTTAATTATATGAACAGTATTCGTACATATAACTATTGTTTATCAAATGATTATTTATTATTTAAGCCCTTTCAGAAAACACGTGTACTGTATACGCACGTATAAATGTCTTTGGCCAGCATTTTGGAACCATGCAACGAGTCAGAATCATCTCGTTAATCGCGTCTTTGATTATCTGCGCCATTATTATTGTCTGTATCTTTCACGCCACTGAAAGTGCTCTAAGCGAGGGCCCGTCATCTAATTCGATTTTGAATGCTTATTGGGTTTATCGTTCCACCAACCGTATTCAGTTATCTGCAGACGGTGCCCATTTAACGCAGACTAATTGCTGCCTTCACTGTGTATATAAGGCCGTGAACACCGGGCATAATACACACCTAGTCACATTATACTGTCAACGGGACAATCAGTCGTGGAACTACCCTTATCCTTGCTTAAGCGTTAGCAAAGAAGCCATGCTACTTCTATTTTTAACGTCTTGAACTGATCGAACCCGGGAAACTTCCATATCTGGAGTCCATGCTCACAGGATCGCGCTATCAGGCGATACTGTTGCACTTAAACGTTGTGTCAGCTTTTTCTACCTTAAACTGATTTTAAAGTGTGAAGATAAACGTAAAAGAATGATTAAAGAATATGAATGTAATCGAGTCCCAGAAATAGATTGTGTACAAGCAATATATCTGATTGAAGATGTAAAGATGTGTACTATTACACAGTTCTACAAAAGCTGTTGTTGCTGCGGCTAATACGTCAACTAACACATCAATAACCACTTCTATAACTGCTGCTGCTACTACTACTACTACTACTACTACTTCTACTACTACTTCTATTACTACATTTGGTACTTCTACTGCCAACACTTCTACTTATATAATACAATTACTACCACCACTACTTCTGTTTCTTCTACAACAAAATAAAAAATGCAACTACTGCCGCTGCATAAACATCAACATCAAAAACAAAAAGCACGTTACTACTACTACAACTACTACTACTACTTCTCTACTACTATTACTATTACTACGACTACTACTGTTACTATTCCTTCTACTGATGATATGTTACTGATACTACGACTACTACTACTACTTCTAATGCTGCTGCTCCTGTTGCTGCTACTACCACTACAACTACTTTATGCAGGTACTACTACTACTACTACTACTACTACTACTACTACTACTACTACTACTACTACTACTACTACTACTACTACTACTACTTCTTCTTCATCTTCGAGTTATGATCAAATTGTGTTGTTTTATTTATCGCTTCCTTAAAAGTATAGTTCGGCATGTGGTATTTTCGTGACGTTCAAAACATTTTGTTTCTTTGTCTTCTTGATCATGGAATAGAAATTGTCGATGTAGCAGGAGAGGAAATAACAACAACTTCTATATCTTCTGTCACTGCCACTACTACTGCTACTACGACTGCTGATGCTGCTGCTGCTTCCGCTGCCGTTGTTTATTTTGCTGCTGCTACTTCTACTTCTACTGCTTTTGTTACTACCTCTACTTCTACTATTCGTACTACTATGACTGTTGTTTCTACTACTGTTGCTTTTGTTACTACTACTACTAGATTTCTCAGTACAGGGAAAACATACAGTGATGTCATCAAAATGGAATTTGGCTTAAGACACATGTTTCAAGGCGACCTTTCTTAAAATCATGCCAACAAGTACTTCAGGCATCAACCTTGATAACAACACTACCACCAATTGAATTATCATAGTACTAGAACAAAAACGTGATATGAATATCTAGGAGTAGGTGAAGGTGGGGGATTGCAACATTCAAGAGGGAGAAAGAGAGAGAGAGAGTCAGAGAGAGAGAGAGAGAGAGAGAGAGAGAGAAAGAGAGAGAGAGAGAGAGAAGAATACTACAGAAGAGTCAGATAAGTACTGGAAAGTGAACTCAATGTTTTCAATAAAATCGAGACAATAAACAGCCTAGCGATAAAGGTGGTGATATACAGGTGTTAAGTAATAAACTGGCAAATGAAAGCAACCCAAAGAATGGACCGCAAAACAAAAGAATTGATTACAATGGTAAGAATGCATTGTCCTAAATCCGATGTAGATATAATCCAACTATTGAGGCATCAAGGAGGTAGAAGCCTAACCCAACATAAACTGACATACAAGCAACTACCATAGGGTTAGAACGGTACTTAAAGAACACCGAACATCTCCAAATCGCCACCATCATTTCACCATATAATTTTCCGAGACAACACCAAGCTGAACTGTGCAATGTGTCTTGGATATGAGGAATCAATAGAAAATATATGTCTTCATTTTTTAACAAAAAAAGATTGCAACAGGCGGTTTAGATCGATATTTGAAATATATAGCAGATCACTAGGTCGGTTTATGTTTATCACTTTGATGCCATGCAAAACCCATGAGGGAAGCTCTAGATAGCCTCCTCTAATTTGAAAGTGACCCTGCAACCGAAAAAAGCATGTACAGGAGAGAACATATGTTTGAGGAAGAATGTCTGCTATGAAGAGGACCTACGGAAACTTACGATAACCGTTTAGTCATACTGCAGGTAGATTTGGAAATGAGTTTGATGCGGTGCTTGCATCAGCGTACTTACTCGAGCTTTGTTGATATTGGTACAGTCGAAAAACGCTAATTAGCTAAGGAACTTAAAACTTGTACAAAAAGTAGGGTATAGATGTATTCATTAAACTTGCGGTTAATTTCGTAATTATAAGATTTAAAAGAAATATTTGAACATGCTTTATTTCACTTCCGCAACGAGTATTAATAAATCAATTAAGTGTATTTTATGACAAAGTTTCTGGTCTCTCCACTATCCGTAGCAGTTTTGCTGTTCATATTAACACTGCAACATAATCACAGCAGTTCCCTAATATGCAATACAGCTTTTCTTTAAAATGAAGAGGTCACTGATTAACCTCAAAACAACTATTTTAATAATTGAGTGCGTGTGTTGAGCTATACACTGGTTTATATATTGATTGCTTTGTCAACTATTGTGTTTGTCGGTGAGTTAATTCGACGTTCACGATGTAGACCCAGGGGCGGCTTATGACTATTGACATAGAGGGGTGGTTAATTTGTCAGATATTTTGCCGAGGAGTGGTGAGTATTTAAACGTTGTGGGTTGTTAGGTTGTTTTTTGTTTGTTTTGTTTTGTTGCTGTTTTTTGTTTGTTTGTTTGTTTTATTTTGCCCTAGGAATCGCCAATGCTTTATATTCATTTTGTTTTATTCATTGTAATCAATACTATATTCATTTAAGTTAATTTGTATAATTTGTAATTTGTAGATCTATATGTAACTAAATCTTCTTCAGGATCACTATCAATAGGTACAAAGGTCGGATGTAAAGGGTATATGAAAAATTAATGGGGTTTAAGGATGAGTGCACCGAAAGGATGTTTTAAACCGGCTTTGGTAACGCCTTTTAGCAGTGAGCCTTTTAGCGTTGAGCGACTGCGCATGAGGTAATTTCTTGAATGTATTTGTATTTGCAATATTTTCATTTTTAGTTGTATGTCTATCTTAAGGCAATTGTATCTCTGTCAGGTACGTTGGTTTACCTTATTCATAACAGTTCTAAATGATGTGTAGTTAAAAAAAATGCACTAAAGTTGTCTTTGTCCATAAATGCGGCGGCTGTTGATGTTGAAATGGAAGAAAAAGAAAAGTGCTTGTCCTTTTGTCGGGTAAGCCCCGATATGCCTGCTGATTCTGTCTCTGAGTCTTTGTTAACGTGTGTTTTACCTATTAATTTGAGAGGTTGACATTTTTAACTTGTACATGTACGGGTACATGCAGTTACACGTACACGTTTATTTAGAATTTTCATAAACTAAAATATTGATAATACTTATGCGTACTGTAAATAGTTATTAACCTAGCATGCGTTTAATGATATTAGGCGTGTAACTCATTCTATGTTAAGAAAGTGTAATTACCCTATTTATTTCTGATGAACTGTGCAATGTTTCTGAAAGATAGCATAAAATTGAGGACGCTCTCGTAGAAAATATACAGAAATTCAAATGACAGAGCATTTTGGCTATTACCTTTGTATTAAATGCCGGCGTGCTCGTTCTGGTACCTTTGAAAGATGCGCTTTACATCATTAAGGTATGTTGTCGATATTTCCGTCACCAGTAAATCGAGAGTTCGTGCCGTGTACTGGAGGATCTACACGTAAGTAAAGTATGGGTAGATTTCTTTCGCCGTTTATAACATGATTTTTTTTTCTTCTTTTACTTTTACACCATCGCTGTTGACCATAGTCATTGATTGTGTGTAATGCATGTTAAAGTATTTAAAAACTTATTTATTTACAAATATTGTTTCACTTTATCAAACACTTTTATCACTTACAATGAGGGCAGCTTCGCGTAAATACGATGATTACTGTTAATTTGTTGTTTTTGTATATATAATTCATAAACCATGGAAGGAAAGGGATAAGTTTATTTTGCGAGGAACAGGACATGCAGCTACTGAGAGCAGTCTTACCCCATAATCTTTATAAATTCGTCTGTTTGGCCGGTCAATCCGTCGCTTAATAAAGGATTGAATGCCGAGTTTTGTTTTGTGTTTGTGCGCTCATATGGTATGAACGTACGGGTTGAAACGGGTTAAGTCCAGATATCAAATTTAATATTTACACCCTCACCAGTTTTCGGTACGAGTTTCATTTTGATCTTTTTAAACAGTTTGCCTTTGGAATGTTGTTACCACCAAGTTGATTCGATTTCGTCGCTATATTCAAAATAAGAAAACAATGGCGTAGTTTAGCGACGCCATCGGTTTTCCGAAATATACTTAACGTCAAGTTGTATTAAGTAATAGCTATTTACGTTGCATCATCACAGGCACCTTATATCCTACACCTTTTCATTCTAATAGAGAGATAAATTAATGAAGCCAGAAATTACGCACGGTTCAACCGCTGTGAATACGCTATAAGGTAAAACTACTGTTAAGCAGATGGCCGGAAACCTTTCAGGTCGCTATACAACGTCATTGTTTGGTCCTCATTTTGAATACGGTGTCGGTAACATAAAGAGCAACTTTATCTAGCTTAAACCGTTGTAATCAATCTTCGGAAGAGGGATTTATTGTACAGTGTACAGTTTCCTTTCCTACATTATCGACAATGAAATTCCATGTGTTCTATTATTAGAGCTCGGCGCGTATTAATACCCGATCTTTGTGTTAACTTTGCAAAAGAATGTTCAGGAAAGGTAGGTCGGTACATGTCAAATTTTACGTTGTTTTTTTTTTCAAAGAGACATTTATAGGCGAAAGAAAATAAAGTTTTAAAAATATATACCTTTTCTTAATTACCTATTATATATATTATACAGTATGAGAAGGTAAAATCTTATATGTCGATCGTCAATTTAATTAATATCATGTTGCAGTCTTTCTTATACGCCCGGCACAAATGAAGATCATTCAGAGGAGCTATGTTTACTTAATTAAATTGCTGATCTCATCCACGAGGTAGAGGAGGCAATAAGAGAACATTGCCCTCGGTATACCCTCCTACCATCCCTTGCATACTTTCCCTTAATTCCTTCCTGTCTTTGTTGTTTATTATTTCATTTCATTCTTCCCTCACGTCATTGATTGCTTTCTCCCTCGTTATCTTCCTTCCGCCCTTGACACACTCCCTTACTTTTTTAAAATTGTGTTTTACTTTGCAGACAGTGGTGCCGAAGAAACATAGACATCGGCTAATTCCGGAAAATTCCGGAAAATACCACAACATGGGCAAAAGAGAACAGGAACCAAAGCTGAGGAAAAGAGAGGGACAGATTAGTGAGCGACTACAGTTAGAACGGGAAGAGAGACAGGCAGCTGCGGATGCACAGACGGCTCAGATATATATAGATATCCATGCAGAGAGAGTGCTTAACGCTGGAACTTGTCACCGATTTCACTTCCATAAAGACAAGTGTGACAGTGGAATACCACAACAAACTGAACTACCTTGTCGATATACATATACAATCACTGACTTTTGACTACTTAACGAATACAATGTGCCTTTTAATATAGAGGGAACTGTAGTAAAATACGATTTAATCACGCCAGTTTATCGATGTATTTTCGCGGCCCGTATTTGCTACATTCATTAGGGACAAGAATAGATATAAAAACTATCGATTTGGATTGAACTAAGATATTAATATACTAATTTTGGTCTAATTACGAGATATAAGAGGATAAATCGAAAGCTATTTAGATAAACCGTCAATTTTGTGGGATAGATTTCTTAGTGGTTTATTATGGCATTACGTTCGCGTATTGGTCGGAAGGTACGCCTCATTTACAACATGCGGCTTGTAATTGTGGTTATGTGATTATTGGTGAATGGTAACAACGTATGTAAATGGTCCATTAAGCAGTGTTATAATAAAAGGCTGTAGCGCTATGTCCGTATGTGTCTGATGGTATGCCGATTAAGGCCGTGAGTGCACAGCGGGTTTCCAAGTGCCGAGCTATGCGGCGCGTGTATCAGTGACACTGGGGTGTGGCTCATGCGTTGTCTGCATTAGTGCCACTCTTCACTCAGTATGACACCGTCACTATACGTCAGTGTCCTGTTGTGAGATACATGCGTTGAGTGTGTCAAAACATATGCGTTGTGTGTTTAAGTGTCACGCAGTGTGACAAAATGGTGTGCATCGGTCACCAGCGGTGTGTATCTCTGTCCGGTATTGTGGCATTTGATAAACTCCACTAGAGGTGCGAGGTTAGACTGGGTAAAACGGTTTAAGCACTCAAGTCGGTCACGATTTGCCGACTGACCGTTCTAATGCGGTAACTGTTGCGTTTGCTCTTTTAGTTAAATGACTAAACACATTTATTGATCTTTTACTTTTACGATTGGCTTGCATGTGAATTCCTTTTGTCCTGTGCCTTTTCAATCGTTGGTATATTTTGCGATTCTCATATGTCTTAGATTCATACTTGTCCTTGACAGTCTTCAGATAACTGAAATACTGTTGGTGGGACAATAAACCCAACTCTCCTAGCGCCAAGCAGGTGGCTTCCGACCTTGTACATATCTTCGTTTAGCGACCTTATATTTTAGCAATATCCACACCTTACTTAAATTACTCTCCACGACCCACATTTACAATGTGAAATGACATGATCCCTAAAGAAGGAAGCTTAAGGCAGTTGGTTGTTAGTAGCAATTTAAGCCGCAGAATAAAATAGGAATAAAATTGATATATACCTGCGTCGTTATTTTCCAAGACAGTCTTCTTCCCCTCCAACTTACGCCATGTCTACGCTATTTCCTTGTTGAGTTGCATTCTTAGCTGTAGAAGTAAATTGATATTTAAGATCATACATTCCTTTAGAGAAACACTGTGCGATAACATCACGCAATGGATATAGTGTCATATCGTTATGTAAACCTTGAATGCTTTTCACCTTGATCGGTATATATACACAATCTATATAATGACATTCTCCAAAAGGCGTTTTGCACTGTTGGCTTTGTTTGGTATTGTTAAATAGCATTCAACACAATGTCTGGTTGGCTTATTGCCAAATAAGGCGTATTAACAAACCAAACACTTAAATGACGCATGCGCAATACGTTTCATGAAGTATAACAATATTTAATCGCTTGTAGTTTCAATGATTAAACCTTTACATTTAAACATTGATCAGAAAACGTGACAGTATCATGTTGTTAATTAATGGAGTAGCTGATCATATAAGCCATATCAGATTTGAGCCATTAAATGGGTCATATTGTTGTTGTTGTTGTTGTTGTTGTTGTTGTTGATTTTTTTAATACATCGTAGTGACAAAGTATCATCATTATAGCGACTTCCAGCAAATTTTGATGGAAAAAGACCTCAAACAGATGACTGGGTAGAACCACCGGCGCACCACAGGTCAGCAGGAAGACGTCCGAATGGGACTCGAACCCACGCGGTTATATATGTGTGCGTATGTGTTGTAACACAGACGGCGTTCAAGTAAGTTCGTAGACCTCCAACCAGTTAACCTGTTTGGCACTTGGCCACGCGATAAGTATTGTTAGTGCATGTCATTAACATATACCCCATTCGATTACTAAATTAGCCAAGTTTGTATTATAAATGTTAAATGGATCTAACTTAGTTTTTTTCACCGATTCACGTGTGACACGACACTTCAATACGAACACATAACCATTTAATTTCATATGCCCTTTTATTGATGTTGTAAGTTACTTTTGTACAATACTTATGTATAAATCTAAAGGAATTGTTTTGAAGAAAACATTGGCAAAGACAAATATAAATGACCACAGAAATTTTATTGCAGCTTTACTTTTCAAGGTAGACTGTAAAGACCTGTTGTTGTTTATTCATATGAAACGTATTAAACCAAGAGTACTGCTGTATTCGCATGATCTAAATAAATGCTACCGCCTTAAACAAATGACCTACACACGTAACTTTAAGTCTTTAACGTAAAGACATACATAGACAAACACAAGTTGAGTCTTAAGTGATAAATTAAGTTTGAATGTCAATACATTAACTATTAGCATTATTGACTGATACATAGCAAATGGCAATTTATCACTGTTTATTGGAGAAAAGCGGACAATGTAACCACGTGTTTGTGATATTATTAATATTCTGTTCTCGCAGAGTCAACGTAGATCTGTGTAAATAAACCAATTAACTATGACTAGACAACTTTCTTGTAGAAAACAAAAATAAATAAATAAAGAAAATAAAACTCAAGCTTGTTGGTTATTGGGAAAGGGAACTCGGCTTATTGACAACTATTTCTGAGGTTTGTCTTACTTGGAAAGTTGAAAAGTGTCGGATTAATGCGGACCTGTATGTCCACTTAACGTTGAACTCCAAATTCATCGCAAACCGTTGGGTTACAAAAATTAGAGATACCATGTTTTTGTTTGTTTCTTAATAGTTAAATGACAGTAAAATGAGAGTTTTAAAATAACATTTGTCAAAGCTTCAACAAGGTCACGTTGCCTGGTCAGATTTATAACAAATGGCCAATTTTCAATTTTGTTCTTGGAATTCTTTTAATGTAATATTTGCATTTGTTGACAAACATCAGCAATCCACAGTCATGACAAAATGCCTAAATCATAACTTATTCAATATCAACACAATTATCCTGTCATTCCTGGCTTCTTTAATACAGGTTTTACATGAGCACGAGATTGGTGTATGGAACACTTTTATTCTGTCTTGGGCCAAAGGCAGACGTGCCTCGTACTGTAACTCGTGTCACAATTATCAAATTATTGGTAAACCAAACCAAACTTGACTACAAAATTCCGTGGTAAACGGATAAACATTACTTCACAAATCAATTCAAATAGGTGCTTATGAACATAAAAGGATATCTAAATACATTAAAGAACAAGGACGCGAGACATCCCTGCGCTTTTAGTAAGAAGATGACTGTCCTGGGAACTAAACACTCTGATACACTAGCGATTTATTGCATAAGTATTTAACATTAACGAACCAAGGGAAGTAGAAGATTTGTCCTTTGCTTTTGTTTTCTTGTTCTCTGCTGCATCTGCATTTACATCGGTTTACCCGGTTTCTTTTTTTAAACAATACTTTGTCAAACGGCTGCGAATTCCTGTAAATGTCAACTTTTGTTTTATAATTGCAAGAAGCACATTATTTTTGCAAGCTACAATGTTAAATCTTAGGTTACTCACTTATTTTCTCTGAAAACGGTCTCGCAGAACACCTTCAACTTCTTTTTCTGCCAGCTACACTATCGTCCCCCAAAAATGCATTCCGTAAGAGGCATCCCTGTCAGGAGCATCGGAAGATTAATAAAAAGCACATGAGGAGCACAATAAGCACGGATCGGAAAAAAAAGGCGAGAAGGGATCGTCAGCTTGTACTTATAATGGAGTCTTACACAATGTCATGTATTTAAAGAGTTATCTGTTATTTGGAGCGTTTTCATTGTCAAAATTTGCACTGTTTCAATTTCGTTCGAAAGAGAAAAGCTTTGTTTAATCACATTCTTCCCTGACAATTTCCATACTGGGACAAGTATTAATTCACACCAAATACTGTCACATTGATAATCACATATGCATTGTCTTCAACTTAAAGTGAACTATATATGTTGCAATACGTATCGGGAATTGTGATATTTTGGCAATCTAGTTTTTAACAGTTATATACACAGAAGTTTATTTGATAAACATTACACGATATTATAAGGACAAGGTGGCATTTAAGGTGTCATAAATTTGAAAATGCATATTTATTGCTGGCATACCGTTAATTCTACTTTCGATTTGCATTTGGTTAGCAAATGTGCACTCCAATGTCCATATTAGTACATGCTTATATGTACATACAACCATATATACACCAGTACGTTTGATGATTTGACTTAATGGATACTTTAGACATATTTAAACAAACTGTAGTACTCTTATATAAACGACTTCACAAGACTATCAACACATGCATTATATACTTTATTTGTTGTAATAATTATAATAATACTAATAGTAAAGTAATAATTATAGTAATAAAAATATAATAATAATGATAATAATAATAATAATAATAATAATAATAATAATAATAATAATAATAATAATAATAATAATAATAATAGTTATAATAATAAAAAAAAAAAATAATAATAATAATAATAATAATTATAATTATAATAATAATAATTATTATAACATATTTGTTTTATGCTTTCCTTGTCGTCCATCTCACGATATGGCTTTTCGCTTTTCTACCGTTCTGTGGACATGCTTAAAACACCCCAAAGCCGACACATGTCAGTTTTATCACAACATTTTCCAAAAATATGAATAGAGTTGTATGTCTCTTTCCCCAAAATACCTGCATCATTTACTAATTTAACCTTGAGCGATAACGATTAAGTGTTTTGTACATTATGCGTTCCTTACCTCTTTCGTTGTTGGCAGATAATTGCATTTGCTGCATTTTCATTCAAGTACTTTGCAACATAAACAGGGATAAAGGGATCGTAGCGGAATTTTCGTATGTCACCTTACTCTGTGAGTAGAAATAATATGCTACGATTGTCTTAAATATAGGCAGGTAAAGGGCGACAGAAGACAGATACTACAGGGACGGCTCAAATAACATAAAAGGCGGTCGAGAGAAAAGAAGATTTGTCGGCCCGCTTTTGAGGTCCATGATTACAGCCCTCTTACGGACTGGTACACAAAAGTACACGCGCATTTAACAATGCATTGCAATATTTTTTTGTCTAAACGCATGCCACCACTGAGAAATATATCCGCTTGGTTATAGAAATACAAAGTTCAACTAAAAAGCCTAATGACAACCGTTTTATCTCCTGTTTTATGTTAGACCTTTTTTCAAAAACTGCATAACAATCACGGTTGCAACGATATGAATCTTTATTGCGTCTTACTAGTAATGAATCACCATTCATATCAATTCATATGAATGCGTTTAATTTCGGGACATTATTATGACTATACATTTGAATAGTACATCATTTTCTTTCGCTTTAAAAATAATAAAAATGAACTAGGATTAATTGGAAAACGTAAGAGGGTATCCAAAACACTGAAAAGAATGCATATCTATTAGTAATTGAGATAAGTTCTGTATCATGTAAACGCTTGATCTATGGATCTAATAATTTGCATGCACACCGTGTAATTGCTTAAAATAAAAATAGTGCAAACATTCAATCACCTACTCGAATCACCTACTCGATATTCGTACAAGCAATATACATGACTGAGATTGAATATCTGGTTAACGCTTTTTGAGAATCGGCTATAATTTGACGCAATTATATGCATTCAAAAAACAGGGTTGGGTTTTTTGTCCCATTTACTTCCATGGAAGTTTGAGGTTGTCCTGAATCCTTTCCGATTGGTTCTGTTTTGCAAATTAAACAAGACTTGCTATCTCAAAGACCTAATCAAACATTCATATAGCTGAAACGATACATATTTTTAATACGTGCACAAAGTAAATAAGATCGCTTAATAATAAAAGAAATACGAGTCAGAACGAAATATTTAAAACCGAAGCAATTGGTCAACAAAAGAACGAATATTTGAGCATAAATTAATTACTATCTTCAACAGTTTTGTTATCATGAACATGTTGATGATGATGATGATTATCATCAATAACAACAATATCACAATCCCCATTATTATCCCCGTAAATCATCATCATCATCATCATCATTATCTTCATCATCGTCATCATGATCATCAGCATCATCACCAACATCTTCCTAATCATTATCATCAACATTATCATCATCATCATGAACATCATCATCACCAACATCTTCATTATTATTATCATCAAAATTATCGTCATCATCAATAACAACAATATCATAATCATCATTATCATCACCGTTAATCATCATCAGAATCACCACCATCATCTCCATCACCATCATCATCATTATCATCATCATCATCAGCAGCAGCTTCCTAATTAAAATTAGCAGCATCAAAATCATCATCATCAATATTAGCCATTTTCTAGAAAATTGCTCACATTCCCATAAAAAATTTAATTAGCTGAACTTTTGTTTAAGGTTTGATTCAGCCTACATGCCTTGGAAAGATAAAACAGACTCGCTGCAAAACGTCTAGTGTATCCTTATTACACCATGATACAAAATCGAACATATTAGTTATATGCCATGCAATCAGTCAACTGAACAGGCCTAATAAGTAAAGTGTACACTCATTACTTAAACAAAATTACTTGCATGTTTTTTGTGGAATAAACGTGATATTACTTTATATTATTGTCTAGCTCGTTTTTAAATCAGCTTAAACATTTTAACACATGTATATATAGTGTATTATTACCGATCCAAGACTAATCCGGAATACAAATAAACACTTAATTGTGCAGGTACTAATATAGATAACAGTGATAATTTGGTAAGGCATAAAATGACATATGAACGAACAATAAGATTACATAAAGCTGTATCTTCAGTTGATGTGTTCGTGAAAACGAGTGAAGTGAAGTGTCTTGTTTCCTTTAAAACAATACCAACAACAAATATAAGAAATTATAATTCCTTTGCCACTTTACTCTCTGAGGAGACGTCCAGTTTCAAAGTAAATTACTCTTTCGGTAGCATTGTACATGAAGGTTGGATATTACGATTATTTTGTGAAGCTATTCATAACTAAATACAATTTTAACAAATATGAACAGACATACATACTAGCATCTGTGAATACGCTTACTTTTCAAGCTTCTGGTCTGACGTTGCATATAAGCTAGTGTGCTGGCCAATACAAATACTCGCGGTTATTGTATAACCAAATATTTTTTGCATCATAATTAAACAAAGAAATGAGATTCTAAACGGTATGCAAGATAGTGTAAGTTTACATAATATTTCTGAGTGGACAGGGACAATATAATTACGAGAGTAGATATATTTAACCAAATATGAAACCATTCCAGTAGCGCAAATCCTATTTGATATTAAATAGTCAACACAGCTTCAGTATATTCATTTGTAAAAATAACTAGCTGCAAATATGTGTTAAACTTTTGATTTACCGTAACTTTCTATCCACTGGGCATGTGCACATGTGCTGATAAATGCGTCAAACGGCGAATGATTTTAATAACAGAAGGTCAGGTCAGGTGAAGATTGTTCAAATTTTATAAGGAGACATAAGTGTTTTAAAGGTGGTAGGCCTTTTCAGTAATCATTTAAATTACACAAAGGTAAGACACCGGCTCAAAGTTATGAAATTGTATCCACTGTGATCCATACAGGACATGTAAACTAAGTAATCGGTTGTACACTTTAAACATTCATTTTGTCGACCGTCCATGACGTAGGTAAAACCAAGACTAAGGTACTAGATAAATGCAACAATGATCAATAAAACGCCTAGGATTAAATTTAAAGTATCAATGACATTATCTTATAATATGTTTGACTTTCTATGTCTCATTAATGGTAAAATGCACTTCAAGATCGTCAGTGCAACATCAGACGACCACATTGCCTCAGCAGGTTTAATATATAGTGACTGACAATTTAAATTGACATTCTTCAAACCCAAGTATGAAGAGAACTTACGTTGACAAGAAACATCTGCATATTAAAAAAGATCATTATGTAATTAAATAAGATGTTCCAAGTTACGTAAACGGTTCATAACTGATTGGGTTGAAAGAGTAATAAAATAGATGCATAAGTAATTTATAACATATTATAAAAACTAGAAGTGGAGTCATAAAGATATATCTATAAATAATGATGTTCAAAATCTATAAAAATCAAACTGTGTCATGTATTTAACCTTAGGTGTATTAGATAGAGTAGGACTAACATACCCAGTAGGGAAGCACGTGGTTGATGGTTCGATACGATGTCAAGGTATGTTTGTTCTCTTATGTATTCTTGTGTATAATTGTTTGTATTATTCAGCCGCAGTAATGATAAAAATGGCATTATGTTAATATAAGAAGTTACGACCAGGTCAATTACAAAATAAGTGCTGTCTGCTGTCAAACATCAGGTTATAAGATTAGTTATACAGAAGTCACCTTGGAAACGCGTTGTTGAGGCTTAGCAGATATTAGATATTTGGTTAGTTTGTCTTTATGATTGATTGTAAAACCTGGTCGTAATAATTAACATTATAACACTTAATGTGCCAGTTTATTGTAAACATGGTAGAACGGTCTTTAAAATTTCAATTAGAGCGACACAATGTCAACATCATATGCATTAGTGGATAAGGGATACTGTATACACCAGGAAAGCACGTGGTTGTGTGCCCTTTCAAATGTTTGTACATGTTGCAAAGCTCATAGGACTTTGACATATATATTCTTATTCGTAATCACAACAATGTTATTTCTGCATTGCGGCGGTCGTAATAAATCTCCCCGTGCATGTAATCTATGTTGTCTATTTAATTCATCATATAAGCATTGTTACATGTATTTCCTTTGATGAACATTGGACTTTGATTCCTCAATTCCATTTTCACATAAACTTGTTGCTACAACCATTTACTCTTCTCTAGTGATTTTTTTTATTAAAAAATTTAATGCTCATAGGACTTTGTCATATATATTCTTATTTGATACCCTTTAGAACTTCGTCTACATTTTATGGAATACTCATTGATACTGCTGAATGTCTACATGAGGGAATTATGTTTTCGGATCATTAGATCGTCACATCAGTTTGTATTATTAACATTTTCCAAAGTGAAAAAAAGATGAAGAAAACAGACCAATCTATGAAATATTATTAAACTGTTTATAATGATATTACAAAAACATAATACGTAAGCACTTGAAGTATAAAACATAATACATAAGCACATAATGTATAAAACATAAAACATAAGCACATAAAGTATGTAGATGGCGTTATACATTTTACTTAATAGCGTAAAATGGTCAACCGCATTTAAACTAGCAACTAACTACACAGGTTTATATGTTAGGGCGATGACCCATTTTTTCTAGATATTTAAAACTATAAGCAACTGCGAAGAATATTCGTGGCTAGCTATGACATATGTAAACCATTACAGCAGGTGGTCGCGGCCCTAATCTTAATAGTTATAGAGACATAAAGGATTTTGTACAGGTAGTAAAGTACAAACAGTTACCCCATACAACTTGCGTTAATTCTAATTAATGTGTACATTTAAAGAAAGTATGTCACTCTTGCACTTTGTTATCTTGAAGAAATAAATGTAAAGGTTAGAGTAGATCATTAATATATCTGGGATAGTTAGAGCGTGAGTAGTATAGGGTGGGGAAATCGGACCATCCCATGTCCGCCTTTTGAAATATATGCGACCGAAGACATTGTGCAATATATGCATTTGATCATATAAATGTTAGAACCATATTTGTCTCTATATGTCTTTGGCCCTGCATACTTTTGTACCATATGTGTTTCCCTATATGTCTTCTATCCCATAGACGGCCCCATAAAATTTGCTAACGGTTTACTATTGTATTACAAACAATAATACATTTAAGAGAAATCTCAGATCATGTCTTTAGTGAAACATATGTTGTATAGATGTTTATGACTAGTTTTATTTTCTTTCTTTTAAAATACACTCCGTACCGTGCATGCGGACCTATCTATATGCTACACGCACTGAAGCGAAATCCCGACCTAAAATAAGATAAGGTATTGTCATAAGTTAATGACATACGTGTTTGCGAATGCTTTAAGACGCCCGTCATTTTACTTCGACAAGCAGAAATTTGGCATGGTATAATTTTAATATGTTATCAGTTGCTTTATTGCCTAATTGTATCGTCTGATAGACTGTCGCTTGAGAGCTCAAAACCATTCCTACTGGTGAAGAACTTCTGCTTCCCTCAACTCTGATCACCCGCGCCTCAAGACCCCTTCTGAAACAAGTGTCAAAT
Source organism: Sinonovacula constricta (assembly GCA_007844125.1). Lineage (NCBI taxonomy): Eukaryota > Metazoa > Mollusca > Bivalvia > Cardiida > Solecurtidae > Sinonovacula > Sinonovacula constricta. Next base: position 44,604,125 of record CM017564.1, read on the forward strand.
TCCGTTTTAGTTTATGCATTTTCCTGCCATACATTCAGCGAGAGCGGGATTTGACCTTTCAATCCTTTCCTTTGCATACATTTTGCTTTATTGTGATAAATGGTTTCTGATTGTCTTTCCTGTTAATTTAGGATTTTAAATAATATTATTGTTTTAATATAGGAATCTGTCTTTTTAAAGGTAACTAAATAGCAATTAATATCAACTTACCTTGGTATAAAGGAAATACGTTTTGACGATAATAACTGATAGCGCGATAGTAGGGCAGCTTTTTGCGAACACGTGTTGTTAACATAAGTAGTGCGGCAATAACAAACTGTCAGTATGCTTTTTTTTTTGTTTTCTGTGGAAAAGTATGCATATAATTTATAGCAGATAATTATTTTTTTAACTTTTATTTTCATGATTGAAACCATAATTAATATTTTGATAAATGTGTTTTGTTTTGCTAATCGCGCCCTTTAACATTAAGTTCTCACGCTTCCCATAAGTAATAAGTTCGGTCCGTTCTTGAGGTGGAATATATCGCAGATTTTCCACAGTGGGTAACAACTTAACAAAATATATTTCTCTTAGCTTTTACCAGTGGATAAAAACATTTATAAAACGTGTTTGTATTTTAAAGTTGAAGGGAAACCACAAAACAGCTATGTTAAAAGTACAAAGAGCTTCCGCGCATTAAAGTGACTTCATTTCAGCATACTGCACGACTTTCTTGCTGTGGCCATTTTTTTTTTGACAAAATAATGTATTTTAAATTTATTGAAGTAATTCTAGTTATTCTTACAATTACATTGATAAGACTTATGTTATATTAAATGTTATTTAAACCCTGATAAACAGCTATCGTTGACTAAAAGCAAACATGATTTTGGCATACACACATTAATAATGAGTGAACACTCTTTCCCGAACATGGTCGTAGCTTGAACTGTACAAACATATATATTTATTTAATGCATCAAAGATTTCAGACTGAAGACGATTTAAAAAAAAATGAATATTTTCCGAAATTTAAAGACGTCTTAATGCATTACATTATCAAGAAATTAACATCCAAATAAATCGATTAAATTGACAATTAAAATTGACGTACCTTCCGGTACTGTTTTAGTATTTCTGTGTGAACGTAATTGAAGGTTATTGTTTTTGTTCTAGCAAACTGTTAATGCTACTTATTCGTTTTATAAGATGCCTACGTAGTTAAACACATGTTTTGGGTAAAATGTGCATGCAATACTACATCAAAACCTAAGCATAATACTATGAACTTGGCCACAGACAGAAACAAATTTGGATGTCATTTTCGACGCTTTATGATTTCTAAAAGAGCAGAAAGATCATCTTGTAGACACGTGTCTTTATTGTATTAAAAATTAATTTCTGATAACTATTGATGTGTATTTGCAATTACAAAAAAGAAAGTATAGCAAGGCAAATAATGGGCAACTGATATATGAATAATAAAATAAAAGCTCAGAACAGTACCCTATATCCATCTGGTAAAGAAAGAGGTAAATCTGATCTTGGTGCCCAACCACTGGTCTTCTGTTCATATAAACAATTTCACCGAATGTTTATTCACTGAAATCGTGCAAATTGCATGAACTCATTATAACGGCTTATCTTTGTTTTATTTTTAATCTAATTGCAACTATCTTCCAAGGATAAACCAGCACAGACGCATCAACGCTGTCAACGCTGTAGAATGTGATGTATTTTATTTTAGGTTTAAGTACTAATTATACAAAATGTACTTTATACACATGACACACTGTTTGCAAACCTGTGTTAGATGTTGCAATTCCTACTAAAGGATAGTCCACCTTATGCAATTTAACAATTTGGTCGCTTTCAATGATAACCCAATACATTTAAGGTAAAGATCAAAGTCAAAACCGAAAATCAATTATTCATACTTGTATGTACTTTTTTCCTCAATGAAATACCACTTGATAGTCCACGTTTTCACATTGAACTATTTAAGGGAAACTCGTTGAATGAAATTTGACATATGAAGTTTGAGCTTACACACAAGACTGTTGTTGTCATTATGGCTGGAGACGTCTGACTTTGGTCGTTTTGGTAATCAAGACGTTTGTCTTAATGAAATTAAGTCTTAATCTGCAGATCGATGCCTCTAGGACGAAAGCTTAAACTGTTCAATACATTCATATTGAACACCATTCTGGTAGTTGTAGTATGTAGCAACAAAAATACGACGCTTAGTACTTTTGCTGGAAGACATGTCCATCTGTTTATAAATTGGCTCAACTATGGCCTTCTACAAGTATGGTATGTTTGTGAATAGTTAATGCTAAGCATTGAATGTCTTAAACATTTCGCATGTTTCATCTCATGTATAATGATAATGGTCATGTTATATATCACGAAACACATTCATTTTTGAAACAAAAACAAGGAAAACGACCTCATTATGTTGTGTGTTCTGCTAATTTCGCTGCAACAAAGCTTGATTCTTATACAAATACATGTTCAAATTATTTAAAGAGGAATAACTGAATAATGCTATAGTCGAAGAGTAAAAAAAGTTATCTCCCGTACTAAGTTTTAGTCTTATTAGATATTCATGATGCACTATCATAAGGGTTACTTTATGAAACATTTCGCACACCACTTTTCTGTCGAGTTTAGATGTCTGTTACAACAATGACAACGTGCATTTTTTTAGCTAATATACTTATTTTGATAAATATTTACCTGTCTTTACTTCCTTTTGAAATTACGAAGGCGATATAGGTCGTTATAATGAACTTTTCTTATTTTTAAACACTACCTTTATAGTCGGAAATCTTAGTCCGTAGGTTTTACTCTAACTTACATAAATATTGGTAAAGTCTTATTTAATAGCAGTCTCTTATAAATTATACGTAGATTTACATTTTTATTCAATATTCGCTTGGCTTGCATGTGAAATACCTTTGTTCTGTGCCTTTTCTGAGTTTTGTATATGTTGCAATGCTCATAGGACTTTGTCATATATTCTTATTCATGATCACAACAATGTTTCTTGTGCAGTGTGGCGGTCGTAAAAAATCTCCCCGTGCATGTAATCTATGTTGCCATTTAATTAATCCTATAAGGATTGTTACGTGTATTTCCTTTGATGGACATTGAACTTTGGTTCTTCAATTCCATCTTCACATGAACAGGATGCTACAACCACTTATTCGTCTCTGCTCATGTTTGTTCATGATTCAGAAAGTTATTTTATTTATGGTCTACCATTTTTATGTAGTTTTTCAAATCGAAATAACACCATATTATTTTCTAAACACTTTGTAGACATTATTTTTTAATGACGCTATTATGTTCGTAATAACTTATAGAAAATATCAGCGCTTGGACATTTTGTATTCAAAAATATCGTTTTGATTTTCATGACTTGCATTTGAGAAACTCGTCAGGAAGTGCGAGGTTAGAGCTCTGTAAAACCGGTTTAAGCACCCCAGTCGGTCCATATAGCCGACTGACCGTTCCAAGGCGGTAACTGTCGGGTTTGCTCTTTTCGTTAAATGACTAATCACAAATTAGTTCATACTTTTCGCTTGTCTTGCATGTTAAATACCTTTGTTCTGAGCCTTTTCTGAGTATCGTATATGTTGCAATGCTCATAGGACTTTGTCATATATTCTCATTTATGATCACAACAATGTTTCTTGTGCAATGTGGCGGTCGTAAAAATTCTCCCGTTCATGTAATCTATGTAGTCATTTATTTCATCCTATAAGGATTGTTACGTGTATTTTCTTTGATGGACATTGAACTTTGGTTCTTCAATTCCATCTTCACATGAACAGGATGCTACAACCACTTTTTCGTCTCTGATCATGTTTGTTCATGATTCAGAAAGTTAATTTTATTTATAGTCAACCATTTTTGTGTAGTTTTTTTTTAAACGAAATAACACCATATTATTTTCTAAACACTATGTAGACATTATTTTTCAATGACGCTACTACTTTTGTTATAACTTATAGAAAATATCAGCGCTTGGACATTTTGTATTCAAAAATATCGTTTTGATTTTCATGACTTGCATTTGAGAAACTCGTCAGGAAGTGCGATGTTAGAGCTCTGTATAACCGGTTTAAGCACCCCAGTCGGTCCATATTGCCGACTGACCGTTCCAAGGCGGTAACTGTCGGGTTTGCTCTTTTCCTTACATGACTCATCACAAATTTGTTCTTACTTTTCGCTTGGTTTGAATGTGAAATACCTTTGTTCTGTGCCTTTTCTGAGTTTTGTATATGTTGCAATGCTCATAGGACTTTGTCATATATTCTTATTATATATTTGTTAAGCTGACAATACTTAGCATTAAATGTATTTTAACAAAAGTGTTGATCATTTAAATAACATTGAATATGTGCGTTGTTATCTTATAACTCAATGCCGTGTGTTTTTCCGTGAATTAAACTAAAATCATGTCATTAGTTCGTTTAATTTTCTTAAAATTATTACATATTAAAAATGTTTAAGAGTGTTTTCGTATTAGATCAAGAGCAGGATAAACTGCCGTTACGCTTGTAATGTTAGTACATTTTAATAAGACGCTATCAAGATTAATTTAATGCTATATGTAAATAGAATGCCTTGTTGCATTTTGCCATTTTTTTGCAAATATTAAAGACACAAGAAATTGTAGAAATATAATAAAACAGGCGTGGGAAACTTCATAATGAAATAAAAATCCACTTTTTAGAATTATAACGTAAAGAAATGGGTTATACACGCTTGGACAATGTATGCATACAATAAAATCTTAAAAAAACAACAACAATGTATGGAAAGAAAACGATTGCTTAAAGGCATTGGAAATTCATTTAGAGCCCCCAACCGACCGATAACACCAAGGTGGATCACAGCTTAACTTGTGTAAAGGAATACTTAACTTGTATACTAGAACGTTTGCAAATGTGCGACAATAAGCACAGAAGAGAGCATGCGCTTTAACAAAGAAAATGAATAGTATCGGTACTAGACATTCCCTTACACTACTACTTCTTCATTTTCTTATTTATCTTTTTAGTTAAAAATACAAGCTTTAAATTTTACTTCGGAATGCAATGTTCTTTTCTCTAAAAAACGGTCTCACAGAACAGCTGATTGTATTTGTTCTCGCCTGCTACATGCTTTTTTTTAATAATTACAATATTCTATAATACATATATCCTTTGCGGAACTGATTATTAAGAGACATTTGCCGGGCTGGGGTCGTTAAACAGTTAGTCATACTTAATAATCTGCCATTGGACAACAAGAACCAAATCACCCACCTGTAGCCATTATTACCCACCACACCCATTTACCACAACTGTGATCACAGAAGAAAAAACAAAATCAGACCATATCCAGTATTCAATGCCTTTATTAGCAATACAAGTCAACAAGAAGAACAATCACCCACATATTCTAATTGTCAGCAGATTCATCCTGATCATGATATGTATGATCATTATGATTATCTGCTTCGTTATACTCTCTATACCTATCATATGCCATCATCTGCTCCTCACACTTATCATCATCTGCCTCTTGTTGCCGTCATGTTTATCATTAACATAATGAACAATATTAACAAACCTATTTGCGTTATCATCAGTACTTACATCAATATATTTATCGCGAATCATCAATTTATAACACATTTCCGGACTGCACGTACTCTAAAGTTGACACAAAATGATTTTTACATTTACAAATATTAAAATGTCACAACAATGTACGTGACGTATATGCATAAATATTTAAACAACGGGACGTCTATATATGCATATACACACATATAATCTGCTTAAACAATCCAAACTCATATGCGTTCCTCTCCACCTCCTTCTCAAACTCCTTCTTCTTATCTTCTAATAATGACAATTATTTTAACATTTCTAATAAAATTCCAATTGACATTATTTTATTTCATTGTAGTGGACGCATATGTATTCATTGCTACTAATTTAACACCTGAAACACATTATAAAAACGCATAAATCACTGACTGAATAATGTGTTAAGTTTAAAGATGTAACATCTTAAGAATAGAACATGCATTCATTTTTTCTAAGGTGTACACTATCAAAACAATAAGTTACAAAGAAATTCAACAAAAGAATAGTATACTTAAAAAAAAAAAAAAAAAAAAAAAAAAAAAAAAAAAAAAAAAAAAAAAAAAAAAACATATCAATTAAAAGAAGGTTGATATCGTTGGAAATATTTTTTAAAGGGCAAATGTGAATGAGAAAGACAAATAGTACGTAAATTGTATTTAATTGTATTGACAAATTTGTTCGTGCACTTTTAATTGAACTTCTATTTTATATGGTTTTCACTTTATACTGAATAACGTAAACTGCATTATTAACACACACGGCAATTAGCATATCATAGAGTATTACATGCATTTGCAAGGAAGTTAAAGATTGAATTAAAAATCTAATGTAAGGTTACTTTTAACGGTACTTTTAGTGAAAAAACATAAAGGTATATGTTGTTCTGTTCTCTGAATATGTGTTGGTATGAGGTCGTTATAATATTTATTTGTTTTAACATCGTGTAACTGATAGTCTTTCTTCTAGCCAATGGTGATTTTGAAACCTGACTTAAAGTCTTATTTCTGCAGCAAAGTAACGGAATATAGTACATAATGATGAACATCAACTTTGTCAATTCCACTTCTAAATTATACAGCTACAACGACAAAAAAGTACCAATGAACAACAATAACGACATTATTGCAACAAATACAACGCTATAGGCAATCAATAAACTGTACAAGCTTATAAAAAGTTCCCATTTAACATGGACATACTAATCATTTGTTGTTGTTGTTTTTTTGGCAATTAAGATAACATATTTTACGGATAAATGAAGTTGCGCAGCTTGTAATTCTAAATGTTAAGAATTGCCCTAGCGACACACCATTCTGTTTATTATATAATAAATACTATTTTATAATTTAGAAATACAAATTCTAACAGACATACAACCCGCTACAATACAAAAACACTAAGAAAACAACACATACCCTGTTCACAATTTGACTATGTTAACAATCAAAACAATTTCACTTATGTTTATGCTGCTATTGTTATGTAACTTTTGCAAGTTTAAGATGTAAATAAAAACAACAACAACAGATCATCATCATCATCAATTTCATCATCATCAGCAGCAGCAACAACAGCAGCAGCATCAGCTTCATAACTATTTTAGATTTGAGAAAAAAACATTATTCATTTTAAAACAATGCAATATGACATATGTTAGAAATAATACAATAAAATAAAAACACAAAAAACAACACACGACGTATACACAAGTAAAACATATAAATATGTTATTAATCAAGACGATTTTACATATGTGTATTATGCTGCAACCTAATGTGACATTTACAAGTTTTAAATGTAAATAAAACAAAAAAGCCATCATCATCATCATCATATACCATCATCATGATCACCACCACCAACAACAACAACATCATCACCATCATCATCTGGCTGCTTTAGAATTGAGAAAAGCACTACTTCATTTTCAAAATAGTGAACTATGGCAGATGTTAGAAATCCAATTAAAACAAAACACAAAAACAAAACACGATCTATACAGAAGTTATGAATTTATCCAAGCTATTGTACCTGCTTGTTTGCGTAAAGATGACATCTTGGATATTTTAGTCTAACAACGCTGTTTTCTCCCAGTTTAAAACGACTTTGCGTGCAGTTGTAAAGATTGTTAAACTCATATCAGATTAAAACGTATTTCATGATAAGTTGTATGTTTCGGAACTTCGCTGGTATTGTACTGTTTTACATATATCCACAACATAATACAAATTAGATAAAGCTTTGTTCAAGTAACCAAAATAAATGTTGACATGCACAATAAACAAGTGTAATATAGCAGTATTTTATTGGAAAACATAAAGGTGATCAGGTTTCACGTACATATTTTATAACAGATGTAATCAAACAGGCTTACAAACCACTGAAAATGAACTATATATTTATATAGCATCATATATAAGTGGTTTATAATCATTTAACAACACACCAGTAAATAAAATTAAACCGGATTGTTTACTCAGTATACACAAGCCAGTAAGAATATATGACAAAGTCATATGAGTATTGCAACATATACTAAAATTTGAAAAGCCCATGAAAACATGCAAGTCAAATGTAAAAGTAAGAACAAATCATTTAACAAAAGATTAAACCATGACAGTAACCACCTTGGAACGGCCAGTGGGCAATATGGACTGACTTGGTGCTTAACCCGGTTTTACAGAGCTCTTACCTTGCACTTCTTGATGTGTTACTCAAATACAAGCAATGGAAATAAATCCGATCTATTTGATCCAAGCGCTAATGTTTTCTTTGATACCTTATGACGAAAATATTGACGTCATTAAAAATAATGTCAACATAACTTAGAAGAGAGAGATAGAGAGAGAGAGAGAGAGAGAGAGAGAGAGAGAGAGAGAGAGAGAGAGAGAGTGTGAGAGAGAGATGTTATTTGATTTAAAGAACTACACACATAGTGTTGATTGTAAATGAAATTAACTTTGTGAAACAAGAAAAAAACAAAAAAAGATCAGAGAAGAGTGACTGGTTTTAGTATCCTGTTTTACCTGAAGATGGACTTAAGGAACCAAAGTCCAATGCCCATCAAAGGAAATACACGTCACAATCCTTATAGGCTGAATTAAATGACAAAATAGATTGCATAACTTGACTGACCCTAAGCTTATGTCTGCTCATAAAGAATATCTATATTAAAGATAAATATTCAAAACCTAACGTATGATTAGTTCAGGAAAGTAAGGTCAACGGATTTTTCTCCTCACTCGATACACGTGTTTGTATCCAAAACTCGACGAATCTTCCCCATTATAAGTACAAGAAAGAAGACCGTGTGGTATCGATCGAAGATAAAACAATTCAATGTGAAAGATAATGAACGCTTAACTAATGCACGCAAAACATATTTTGAAAATGGTAAGTATGTACGTGATGAAAAGTATCATCATGATCTTTTGAAAGCATAACAATTAAATTGAATTATATGCGTTTTTGTCGTACCCATCCCTACCTCACCCCGCGCGAATCGTGTGAAGAAAGAGTGAAGTAAGTTATTAATTATTAATTCTAAAGTGTTCATATTCATGCATTGTATAATATATTTTTTACTAGCAAGAATTAAATATCAAAATGTGCATCCAGTATTCAGTACGGTAAACAAAAATCACGAGAAAACAATTGGAATCTATATCTTCAGTTTATAACAGCGAAATAATATGGACCGTGGCAACTACCAACTACGTTTAAATGTAATTGTTATGTGTTTTTACTAAATAGGCGACTTTGAGTTACAAAATATGTATGTGGCACAACATATAATTGAGTACATTGATGTAGTGGGTAGAGTCGCTCTTTTAACTTCTTTGAATCCATGGCACGTAAGCACGTTAGCTCGAGTCGTGGCTGTGGCAACCCTTTTTAAGACCGTGAGGGTCTTCCAGCTGAAGCTGATCTGTTTCCGTTTTGTTCAAAGCAGACATTTGTCCATAGGATGTCCAATTTGTATAGCTTAGACAGTTCTCATTACTTAATCATTGAATCACTGCGGACGATATGGTGTTTGAAATACATTAACTGTGACCTCTGTAAATCGGTTAATGCAGACACGGTAACTGTTTAGAGCAAGCAAAACTGTTTGCATTGTCCTTCATTTAATTTATAGTATATCTTGCTATACTTATAAGTCATTGTTATATGTTGGTGCTCCAGTTTGTTTTACAATTTGTATAAACAAATGACATTTAAGATACCCATTAGTTCAAAATTACCTAAATAAAAGCAGATACAACCTATTGCTTGCGAAAATATAGTCCATCATTTAAAGATGTTCTAATGTTGTTTTTTTGTCTTTACTTTGTGGACGTGTATTATTGAAACTGTTATCATATTTATACATGATCGGTTTTTGAGAGCTAAGTACACGTAACGCCGTACATAATTAGGACATAACAAAAAGTGCTAAATTGTGTTTTAGTATATTAAATAAGGTCATTTTTTTTAAATTAAAGTTAGAACATGTTGTTTAATACACTTATTTACCAATACATTGACCTAGGCTATTAATATGTGTATTTTCTTTTATATCCATGTATAATCAGGGGTCTAATTTTAGTACAATGTGCATGAATTTCATATTTTTGTTTTATTTTACTCAAGTTAAATAGTTTATTTGTTTTCTTAGTTTAGGATGCAAGCATATTTATTTACTATAGAAAAATAAAATAAAGTAATTCGCATGTTTTTTTTTATGATTGAACTTTTTAATGACTTATATATACATTCATGTTTAATTAAACTCCACTTTTTGACAAAAAAGGCTTAGTGTTTTTTTTCTTTATAGTACATAACGTAAACCGTATAAATCACACACGAGGCAATTAACACATTATACATCATTTACTGATTTTTATGTATAGGAGTCAAACATTTAGTGAGAAATCCCAGGCTAGGCTACTTTTAAGGATAATTTAAGTGACTAAGTATATGTTTTTGGTATTAATATCCGACCATTTGCTTTAGGTCTTCATAATGACAACATGTTTTAATATGTCTTACACAATTTAGTTATTAGACATATGTTTTAGTTTAAGTTTGTCGAGGCTTTTATCTACTGCACCTATTGTACATATGTTGAGACTTTATTTATTGTTTGCTATTTGACCAGTCGGTCCTTTTGACGACTGATCTTCCCAAGGCGGTAACTGCTGGTTTTTCATTTAGTGTCTCGACTCTGTGTTTATGTCACATTTACATTTGCACTGTTTGCCTTGGCCTAGAGGTAGTTAAGATTAAAATATATATAGTTATTTTGATTTTCTTATTTACATATTAATAAATTGTTTTAGTCAATACTTTTAGTAGTTTGTTCCCGCTTAAAATCAACACGTTTATATATATTAATGTTTGTTAACATTGCCGATTCGATGTCTGTACTTTAAAGCCTCGACACAAAAAGCCATCATGGTTCCTTACATACCATACTTTCAAATTAAACAAACATTGAAGGATTCACAAGCATAAATCAACAATAATACACATTATTGAGACAAAAACAACGACACGCTTTCAGTATCGGTAACATATAAACTAGTCATAATAATAATAATAATAATAATAATAATAATAATTATAATAATAATAATAATAATAATAATAATAATAATAATAGCACATATAAAACAAACAAATCCTTTCATGAAGAGTTATACATATTAGAAATTTGATATTACATGTTATCAATGTTTAGGATGTATCATTAAAGTTTTTACATATTGGACAATGGTTTAATTATCTGGAAATCCATGAACGTGACTTAAAGGTTGCCTCTAGTATACAACAACGGATGTAATCAAACTGGCGCATAAACCACTAAAGAAATCAAAATATATACAGTATATACATTAAGCAATAATTTTAATTAACTCCTAATTAGCGGCCTATCAGAATCGTCAGTTGCGGTCATGCAATGTATGGGTGACCGTTAATCCCATTCTCCCCACACGTGAGTTAATAGAAAATAGAATACATTTTCTTAACTAAGCACGTACCTTATTCCCATTTTTACTATGGTCACAAAGTAAGGCAAGTTGTATCCTCCCGCACTTTCCCTAATACCATTGTATTGTCATAAGTAATCAAACATTTGCAATGGCATTATATTGCCCTAAACAACTTCTCATATTATTGACATCACATATGCATAATTATTCTGAAATGTATCGTTTTAAACACAGATACAACAGCAGAACAAAAACGCGCATACATTTTTAAACGGGTCACAGTCTTTAATGTTTTATTCTTTGCAGAATCTATTCTCGAAGTATTCTTCATATAAAATACAGGTGCGAATTGTTAGCTATCTCGCATTGAAGTGAAATATATATTTAATATATTGTAGTTTTTGTTGAATAAAATCTTGCTGAGCTTGGTGCTTCATTACATGCATAAGCACCTCAACTTGCGGTAATATTAAGTATTTCTCTAAACATGCCATTTCTGGTCTCAGTATTAATCGTTATTGTAATCTTGAATGTATACATCTTTCTAGTTTGTTATATTACATTTTGAAAACAAGTAATTGTTATAAGAGAGTGTCATATTTTACAATGATTTATTATACTGATTACATCCAATTTATAGTCAGCCTTTTGCCAAATGACCGTTCCAAGGTGGTAACTGCTTTTTTTGTTGTTGGGTGTTATGTCTCCTATCTGTCTTTTTGTCACTTTCACATTTTACCATGTTTACCTATGTCTAGAGGCAGTTCAGTATTAAATATATTCTTATAAGTATTTTTTTTCCTATACCGACTGATTCAAAATAAGCAAGCGTATAATAAATATGTTTTACAAAATCAGTGTGTACAGAAAATCTTACCAAGAAGAGGTGTTGCAGTTTTTCATTTTGTTTACAAGCTATTAAAATAATTCCAATATGGTCTTTTGTCAACAGTATCTTGAATAACAACTTTGCCGTTAGCGATGTCGCTGATCTTTTTTAAAACTCCTAATTCAGAATCACTTAAGTTCTTTCCATCAATCAGTTTGCCCTGAATAATCTCTTCAATTGGATTGCTTATACCTGGAAGATTCGGCCGCAGGGCAATCTGGTTCAATCGATCGTTACATTTGTTCATGTCGTTTAACATGTTTTGTATGTCAACGGTGATACCTGCAATATCTCCTTCCATTTTATCCAGCGTCTGCTGTAAATTCAGGTTTTGTCCAACAGCGTTCTCGTATTTTTTTCGCATATCGTCGTATGTTGTCTTCGTTTTTTCTAGTTCAGTATCATATCGATAGCTTGTACGTTCATGATATGTGGCATGACATTTACACTCGGTGCAATATTGGCTATCCCAGTCTATGACCCAACACGTGCCTCTAACGAATTCTACAAGCCAACACTCTCTATGACATGTCTTCTTGCAGTTTGAACAATTTGTGGCTTTATCTCCAAAAGGTAGATCAACTGTTATCACCCTACGTTCCCAAATGTCGGTTGTGAAGTTTTTATTTGCCTCTATTTGCTTCTCGTTATCCTTAAATGTAGTCATCGCTTGGTTTAGCAAGTCAACAGTTTTTAGGCCTTGACTGATCTTCGTCTGTAGTTCCTTATAATCTGATTCTAGCTTATGCCTCTTATTAAGAACTTCTGTTGATAGTTGTATGCTTTTTGGTTTTAATGTCTTAAAATGACTAAACATTGCATCTAAACTTTGCAATCCCATGTCCCAATACACTGAAATTAATTGGTTCTTCCTAGGGTCAGAGTACAAGGCTGAGTTGTTGAACTGAAACATATTGCCGAAAGATAAACCTTCCGCGTTCACTGCAGCAAGCACTGGGGGGTTGTTCATGCCATCAGCAAAGGTTATGATTGCGCATAGGTTTTCACTGATGTCTCGTGCGAATAAAGAGGTTACTTCTTCGAAAATGTATTTTTGAGAAGACGTTAATCGAGCATCTGGGGCCTTAAGAAGGAAGCACACTGCATCTATGGTCGGAATGCCTTTTATCCCAGTGTCCTCAAAGAGTTGACGAATTCGAGCAACTGTTTTTTTATCTCTGTCTAATCCGCGTACGTCTCCGAAGCCTGGTGTGTCGATAATATTTATTCTGTATGCGAGTCGTGTTCCTGCTTCTTGGTTTAATGAGTAACAAGAGATGGTGTCCGTCTGAGACTTTGCCTATAACATATCAATAGCATTCTTCACTAAAGAAACGGGTTAAATGTCATGAACAGGAGGCACAGAGTTCAAATACGGGCCGCGACAGAAAATTAACTGTTTGTTAAATTTAATGCTTATATGTGGGAGAGCTTACGCTTAAGCCATTAAACATGTAATTTAGCTCCACAAGTCAGGGCGGTGTCAGGGTAATGCGACATGGCTCGGTATCAAGTGTGTATGTATATACACAGTGAAGGAAGATAACATATCTTATCTAATTATACACCGTCTCCAGATCAATGAAAACATGTAGGTGAAAAAGTAACACACACACAATTCTAAAGGTTGTGCTCAAAAATTGAACCGTCATAGTTTTGACAATAAAACAACATAAAGCATGGGGAGAGCTAAAGCAATATGTAAAAGTTGTTATACGTTATGTGTTCCATTTTTTAAAATAAAAGTAAAACAACAATTATCATAATAACAGTCTTGTATAATAAGTAAGTCGTCCTAAGACACACCTTATATGTAAAGGGTATTTGTCGGTTTACGCTTCTAAAGGGTTTAATGCTCATTTATCTGAATTTGTAGGGGTAAACGGCGAATGTTGTTATGTACAGTTAAAATGTTAAAACATGTAGTGATACTGGTAGAATAAGCAAATTGAAAAAAGTGAGCATGTCATGTAGGTATGGCGGGAAATAGCATATGCAGTAAAACAAGGAATGTAGTATTAGTTAATATTTCAATAGTTATTATTAATATAATATATAACACAATGTTTAATTTGAACTTAAACTGATACGCTTACAGCGAATTTAAACTGCGCATTTTGTGAAAACTATTAATACAATACCTGGTCCCGTTTCTTTTCTCTATCTGTTTTCCCCATGACAGTGAACCGAAACGGATCATCAAGCCTTACTCCCAATACATAATTTGCAAGCATATCAACAAACGTGCTTTTCCCACTTCCCGTCGCCCCTACTAGCATGATTGTCTTTTCATTTATGTCGTTCATTTTACGATGCCCTGTCAAAAACAACAACAAAATAATCATTAAAACCAACAACATTAAAGAATTTTAATGAGCAATTTGCTCAAACGTTATGTATACCTTTTCCCATGCTCAGTGGCGACTATCAATGTATTATTATAGACACTTTCCTCTGACATTCTTAATTTACCTAATTTTGATGCACAGTAATCGATACGCATTGCAAAATCAGATCCTTGTCGTAAAGTAAATGCAAACAAACACTAATTTCTGAATGCAATTAGCGTTAGTATTATCCGAAGGCAAACTTTTATTGAGCAGTTTCAGTATTTCATTAACTATATTAAAATCACCACAACCCTAGCACCGATTACATATTGCTGTGCTGCAATAAAGACTGCCGGCTTGAAAAGAACGAACGTTTTTGAACACCAAGCTTGTGCCTATCAATATCAGTGTCAATGTAGAAATGTTCCATACGATTAAATGCTATAATACATAATTTTATTTAAATAGTGGTACATTGCCTCAGACTTTACTCGTTGAATAAAGTTATTATCGTGTCACACTTAAGGGCGTATTTGTTTTCAAAATATTAGTTCGTCCATGTCTCGTTCGTTAAACCGCATGCCTTTTTATCACGTGCTGATGTTTACCCATTGTCGACAATATAAACAGTAAACTTCTTATTGGTTGTAGTCTCATACATAAACAGAAGGACGAATATATAATATTTGACCAGTTTGTAAACTGTTATACGGTACAATGAAGAAGTATGACTCTCAGCTAAATGTTGCAAAATAACACTCATCTTTCTGACGTCATCTGCGAAAGTAAAATATAAAATATAGGAATTGTTATTCCGTTTTTAATGTTTCTTTATGATGTTTTAAAAAGGAAAAAAAGTGCCTTTAAAAAAAACGTGTTAAATTCCCCTATGTTTGTTATACAATCTGGTGCTGTGTCAACATTACACATGTAAGGCTCTGAAGGTATAGCATTAGTTATATCAAGTATTAATATTTTCTATTCTCACAGTTAAAATACAATATCTGTCAAGGTTACATAAACCTCTGTAGTAAAATGCAACATTTTAATCGCAACGTTCGCTGTATATGGTATTAAACAGTTACAAAGCACCTACCACGTATCAGACCTCGAAAGTCATAGTAATGTCCATACATTCTTCGAATTAGAGTAAAAGAATACACCACATGTACAATCATGATTACTATGCCCTTCATTTCTTTCACCTGAATCATGACGTTTACAAGTCCCTACCAACACCACCATGCATCTATCACTATCTTTCATTTCGTAGAAAAGACGCAGTCCAAAATACTTAAAGTTAACAGGTCAAAAACAACATACTTTGTCAGACCACTGACAAGCTAAGAGAACTGTATGCTCCTAAAACGATGAGGCGATATGCAGAATATAAAACAAAGGTGAATAACGCATAATCTTTATCTAACCATTTTCTAGCCATTGATTTCGTCTAAAAAATTATAACGTGCACTGGAGCGTATCTATGTACTTGCAATATATGCCACACACTGCTAAAGCATTGCCGTTTAAGTTAAGCGCTACCTTCATCTGAATTACCACGTGCTTCAAGTGATTCTCTCCCGTTCAAACTAGAAACCTCTGAAAGACCGGCTTATTAAACTATGCTCCATTTTCTCCAAGCCTATCTGCACAAGACAATCATTTGTATAAACCTTTAAACAAACCTACAGCAAACATATGTTAATAGTAACTCCTACTTATAAGAATCTGAATGAGAATCAACACAGACAATGTCGAAACTAGGCTTCCTTCAAACTGTTTGCGCTATATGTAATAAATTCGAAACAAAACGTTTTGAATAATTACAACATATAATGATTTTATGGAGGCATTTGCTAAAAGTAAATACCGACGTCAGAACGGATTACCAGGATCATAATGTCATTGTTAGACTATGTGGTTACAAGTTAGTGATAATGTGAAAATAACTCACAGTACAGTGAGGCTCAGATAGGAAAGAATGTTTGGAATGGCGTGTTGGGTGTTATGCTCTATTTGTCACTAGGAGGTGAAACATTAATACGATACATTTCGCGGAATTGTGTCATGTAACAATTTGTATAAAGTGTGTTGATGAAGAAAATCTTATCCAAACTTTCGAATACCACATTTTATTCTTGGTAGGCCAATATGTAACTATTGCAGTAGGTGTTGAGTATGGCCTTTATTGAAAGTAAAACGGCGTGTCCCGACGTGCCCTGAAGTGTACGTGTTGTACTAGCTTTGACACAGAATAGTTTTATACTCAGATAACATTTTACCCAATTCTCATCAACCCTGCGACAGTTAGGTGTGGTAGTGTGTATGAACTGATTTAAGTGTATTTTTTTTACCAAATACCTATCATTCGATACATTTGCAACTAAAATAAGCCAATATTTAAACTAAGAGTGTTTTTTTTTTAATATTAAGATATTAAGATACATACCTAGTTCATACTTTTTGGAATCTGTCATCTCATTTCTTGCGTCTAGAAGTTCATTTAGAGGCAATTCGTAAATATCTAGTCCTCCGCTGCCCGTCGCAACCGGTTTTGAGTAACGAACAAGCTGTGCAGCAAATGACATTACTGTAGTGACGGTGTCGCTCTCCTCGCTGTATGGCGATTCATCTCCATTAGCTTTGACCCAACGAACTTTGAAAATGTATGATCTTTTTGGCTTTAAACCTTTTATCTTGACGTTGCTTATCTCGAAATTTTGGAAATCCGAGCTTCCTTCCGGAACAGTTTCAACTCGAACCTGATAGTGGTCGCCTTTATGGAATTCCTCAATTCTGTCCCATTTAATATCGACGCTGTCAGTGTATATTTCTTGCACAATTGGCTTTCCTGGTCTTTTCTTCTATTGTAAAGAATTGCAGATGTGTAATTGTTAATCAATAGGTAATTGTTCAAGCATAGATTTTCAAACAAGTTTTAATTTTAAGTTGCAGCACGTAATGTTTACTATGATTGTCTGCCTAATAATTACATTGTTTAACTAGAATAGGTTAGGTAGATAGATTCTTGGATACAATTCTTATCATATAAATACGGAGCTAGCATGTTAAAAAGCATGCAACATTTCGTCCTGAAACCACAATGAAATTCTAATAATGTCGAACAAACGTTGGTGTAAAGAACTTTGTTCAAATGAATAAATTAATGTATGTTAAACCCTAAAGAACAGAGCTATAAAAAAGGCAAACGAAAGTAATATAGATTCGATAGTACTATTGGTAGAACAATTCAACATATCTAAAAATATGGTTTAAAATTTCTATTATAATAATTTATATTTTCATAGTAACTTTAGATTACGATCATAATTTCCATCGGACTATGTCAGTGACTTCACATAATACAGCGACGAAAGTGTTGTAGACATGGGAGACTTAAATAAACTTCCATGTGAATAGCCTAAATTAGAAATGTATACAACTGAAACAATGTATTGTGTATGAAGCATTAGCGATGAAGAACATAATCGAGTGTTAAGATATAACTGAATTCAAAATAACCTCAAAAGAAGTAAAATGTGTACTTATTTATTAAATGCTATTTATGGATAGCAATGCTTCATCGATCTTATGACATTATTTGACGAAAACCGTCCGACATGTTCGAAAACATTGCATTTAAGAAAAGGTTGCATAGCAACAATTTCATGATTCATAACGGACACACGCATCTCCGTAAAGTTTTTCCTAGTTGTTGTCTATTTTAATAGAAAAAATATTGTTCATCACGGTCATAATTTAAAGACCATTTAACGGAATTTTCTTGTTAAGCTTCGTGATTTATATAAAACGTCACGATTGTCAATGACGGTCTGGGTGTCAGTGTTTTTCTAGTGAAAGAAACTGTTTAGGAATATGTAACTTTTGTAGTAAGGACGCGAAATAAAACTTATGTAATGAAGAAAGGTACAAAGATCGACAGAAGTTGTTCGAAGGCTACCGTTACATGATTTTATTAAAAACCTACAACTTATTTGTTTTTGTAATTCTCACTGATGCACTTTTGAAACTTATTTTAAACGCAACGTTAGCGAAAAAAAAAAAAAACACAAATATAGGTGTGTACTATATTTTAAAAACAAAATATTTCTGTACTGTAAAAACGTTTCGCGCCTTCTCCGAGTCTAATTATGACGACATTAATTACAAATGTTGTTACTGATTAAAAAAAAAAAAAAAAAAAAAAAAAAAAAAATGTTCACATTGTCTTTAGGGACGTCAAACTTTGTAGAAAGCCAAACAAATCGTATTAATTTAATATTAGAATCAAGTACACAAGTCAACAGAGGATAGACATAGACGAGTGTTGCATCCTGTCTATGTGTAGATGGAACTGAGCAACCAGTCCAATGTCCATCAAAGAAAAACACACCGTATAGTCCTAAAACATTAATAGAATGACAACATAGATAACAAGAACGGGGAGAACGTTTACGACCGTCACACAGAACCGAAGATGAAACCTAGTAAAATACATTGGAACACTTTAATGATGACGTTTCAATGATCCAGAGAGGAGGCTTTTGTTTTATTTGACCAGAAGGACGAATCGTGACGATATCATGTTTAACTAAAATGATATCGCAATAATTTAAAGAAATCATTATTTTGTGTAAGATTTTGTACATGAATTTGTACATGCTTTGTACATTTACAATAACCATATGAAGTAACTTAAAATCGAATGTTTCCATTCGGAAAATTAAAACTCCGAAACATTGAGGAAACATCGCGGTATCAGAAAAAAGAAACAGGTAGAACAATTGGAACATTATTTAGAAGAATGTTCTAAACTTGCTGTTTGTTAAGATTGCTACTTCTCTGTCAATCAAAATAAAAAGGTAATTTGAATGACACGTATAAGTATAAAATAGTACACACAACCGGTCATACCTGTGTTACATTAGTACCGCGATCTGAAATTACACAAATTAATGTGTGGAGCCTGTACATTTCAACTGGCCTAGTTTATTGTCAAAATCAACAAATTGTTAGCTAACACGTGTTTCCATAGATGTAATGTTGTATCTGAGTCTGTCTCAGGTAAGAGGCTGTGCGTTGTGACATAAGACGTCACCCAATACATTAGCGCAATCGTATAAAGTGATCGTATATATATACCTTATTAGTTGACCAAATTCAACATTAGTGTGTTTTTACATTCATGTTACTTTTCCTACCTTCTGTTTTGTTTCTTCCTTAATCGTGAGTGTCTCGCTGTTCTTGCTGTATTTGGACTCCGCACCGTTGGCCTTGACCAAGCGAACTTTAAGGACGTATGTTGCACCTGGTTGTAAGTCTCCAATATTTCCTTGGCTCTTGTCGAAGAATTTCGAGTCCCACTGACCTGTCTGTGTGTTCTCAATGCGAACCTGATACGCGTCGCCTTCGCTGAAGTTGCTCACTCCGTCCCAAACAATATCAACGCTGTCACTAAACACTCTTTCCGCATATGGTTTTCCTGGTATGTTTGCCTATTGCAAATAAACTCAATATATATATATACGCCATCCTCGAACAAGTTTTCACACCTCTGCTATATCGAGCGATAATTCTTTTAACGCATCCTGTCAGCAATATAACCAATAAATATGGACCGCAATGGTTCGTTAATATGTTGTCAGTAAAGAATACTTGCTCAATAGCTAGTGTAGCCAGTCATTTGTTTGATTAACAATAGGATTTGCGAGCAAGTCTGCACTATCTTATATGACATTTTAAAAAGTACATGTTTTAAGCTTTAAAGCAGTGAGAAGCTTACAGAACCAATTGAAGCAAAAAAAAAAAAAAAAAAAAAAAAAAAAAGAAACACCACCCGAAGAACCGAAGAGTAAGATTATAGGATTAAAGGATGTATATGTAATATTGTCTAAACCCCTTTCTTGTTGTTGTTTTTGTTGTTGATTTCCTGTAGAAGATTTGCTTTGTTGTGCGTGTTTTTTTTTTACATTATTCCTGCAGAAATTTACAGTTCAGACCAGACAAAGATTTTGAACACAAGCATAACGTCATTAAAATGTCTTCTTTAGATTATACCTAAACTTACACACAAGAGAAACATAACACATTGCAGTAAATTACAGCTGGACAATTGAATATCGTTTTGCAGATAGATATCTCATAGGGGTAAAACAATTGGCCACAACTGATGCACATGGTTTTACTGCATTACTGTGGGTCAGCAAGGATCTACTCCCCACATATTTCCTGATTCCACTGGAGCCTGAGACTGTGTCCAGCTGGCTAGACTCATTCCAACCCAGATTCCTTCTCCCAACCAATTGACATCCCACACGTATCACATTGTGAACCCAGATTAGACCAGATTCCATGCTAATGCCTTTAACTGTAGGAAAGTATCATTGAAGTGACAAAAGTGTGAAACCATTCATTGTAGTCGAACGTTGCATAGCAACACCTTTATTAATCAAAATTTATACTTAGATGTCCGTAAATATGTTAAACTATTTGTCTGTTCTAATATAAACCTTATCGCTTTTCACGATGAAATATCGTACTGCCGATATAAAGACGTTTTCGGTTTAAATCTTCGAGTTCGATATTAAACCTTCACGACTATCAATGAATGTACGGGTGGCACTGTGTGGTAATGATAAACAGATTGCTTAGACACAAAAGTATTTTTGTAGAACGGACACCAAAAGAGAACTGATGTTATTTTATGAACAAATGCACACAGATCAACGAATGATGTATGTTAAATTCATATCAGAAGGATTTCATTAAAACCTACTGTACTGTTTCATAGCGTTTAACTTTTCGCAAGCATGCAAACTGCTTAGTGCGCTTTTTACAAGTAAAACTAGATTTAAATAAATCCAATAACACTCCATACAGTACTTACTACATGCAGTTGTGTATCTCAAGAATATACAGTATGTTACCTCTGTTTTTGGTTCCTCTTTCGTCGTGACCTCATCGCTGTTCTCGCTGTATTCGGACTCTTCTCCATTACCTTTGAACAGGCGAACCTTGAAGACGTATGTGGTGCCAGGCAGTAAGCCTCTAATGTTTGCACTGTTTACCTTGAAGAGCTTAAAATCCCTCTTTCCTGTCTGAGGATTGGTAATACAAACTTGATAGGTGTCTTTATCACGGAAAATTCGCACTACATCCCATTCAATATCTACACCGTCGACGAAAACCCTTTTCGTAATTGGCTTTCCTGGTCGGTCCTCCTAGAAAGACCACAGCAGTTATTCAAAATCGTACACATTGCCGCGTTTCTTACTCGTCTTCGCTTCGTTTTGTTTAATATTGACATAAATATATAATTATGTTCTTAAAAGTTGTAATCCCCAGAGGACACAAGATGTTGATCTGATGTTTTATGAGACTGTATTTCAATAATCGAAACGTCGTCGACTGAAATACAATATTGAATGTTCAGCGAAAACGAGAAGTAAAACGTACTTAAGAATATCAGTTAGAGAAAACAATAAAGCCAATGGTATTATATTCTTATATTTTGAAAATAAATTATTTTCGTATAGTGAAAACGATTCACGCGCTCGAATGCATAGTAGTGAGACCCTATTTCTTCTGCACTTTAATTATAGTAACATTGCTCTTAGTATCACTTGTTTTAGTCTGATAAGTGGGCAACACCTATTATGCGATCTGCACTTCCTAAGGGTTTTCTCAAATGCAATCAGGTAAAAGAACATATATGTCTTCTTAAAACAAACCAGTCAAAGTGATCATTTATTATACGACGTAAGTTATGACGTAATAAACAACAGCAGTTGTGGCTAAAATAAAAATATATTATCAAACTTGTATTTGAATGAGATGAGAAATATACTTTCGAGGAGTATAAGTTGTTTATAAACTTAATATTTAATGTTAGAATATGGAACAGTTCACAAAGAATCGAAGAAACCTGGCGGTACAAAAAAGAAAGAAAGAAAACACAACAAGTAAAGGATTGCAAAATTAATTTATGCAGAAGTATGATCAAAAATGAATGTTCAACTGTATTAAAACGTCATCCATTACTATAGGGAAGAACCCTGGCACAACGTGATCTTTTATGGGTCTTATAAGCTGACACGAGATTGGTGTATTTTGACTTACATGTTACTCTCCCCTATCTTCTGATTTGTTTTTACCTTTATTTTGAATTCCTCGCTGTTCTCGCTGTATTTGGACTCCTCTCCGTTAGCCTTGACTAAGCGAACTTTAAGGACGTATGTTGCGCCTAGTTGTAGGTGTCCAACTTTTCCTCTGTTGTTTTCAAAAAATATTGAGTCCCAGTGACCTGTCTGTGTGTTCCCAATGCGAACCTGATAGGCGTCTCCTTTGCTGAAGTTGCTCACTCCGTCCCAAACAATATCAACGCTGTCACTAAACACGCTTTCCGCATATGGTTTTCCTGGTATGTTTGCCTAATAAAGATAAATGCATATATGCCTATGATATACATAATTATGTCATAATGGAGCAATATTTCAGACATCACCTATGTCTAGCAGTAAATATTTTAACGGATCCCGTCGGAAATATAACCAACAATTATAGACCGTAATAGTTCATTGATATGAGGTCAGCATATGATAATAGCTAACTTGCTACTATAACCAATCATTTAGTTGAATAACAACAAGACTTGCGAGCAAGTCTAGACTATTTTTATATGACAAATTAAACATAAGTACGTGTTTTCTGCTTAAAAGCAGTGAGACGCTTCCAGAAGCAACTGTGGCAAGAAACAGCATCCAAAGGACCGATATGTAGATTCATATCATAGGGTTAAAGGTGGTCCGACAGTCTGTATCAAATGTATATAATAATATCTAAATCCTGTTTGATTTCGGTTGTTCTTTTTGTCTGTGTTTTTTGTATTGTTGTTGCATTTTTGTTGGTTTGTGTGTGTTTAGGTGTTGTTTTTTTTTACAATTCTCGCAGAAACGCATAGTTTATTCTAAACAAAGACGATTTTGAACACAACGATAAAGGCATTGAAAATGGTCTTCTTTAGATTAGCCATAAATGCACACGAAAAAGAAATATAACACATTGCTGTGGTATCACAGCTGGACACTTGGATATCTTATTATAAATAGATGTGTCATAGGAGAATAAGTCGTAAAACTATTGGTAACACTTGATTCACATGGAGTTACTACATTGCCATAAGTCAGTTAAAATCTTATTTCCACCTCTTTCCAGTGGAACATGAGACTATGTCGAGTCAGCTAGACCCATTTGAAACCAACTTCTATTTCCCAACCTATTGGCATCCCACTGTGAAGCCAGAATCCTGTTTAATGCCTCTGGTAGTAGGAAAGAAACCAAGCAACTCTAAATAATTATTAATGTTCACATGTTCTAAAACTGTAAATAGGCACGATTGAGATTTCTCCTAGAATAGACTTTATCGTCACAGTGGATGACCTGGATGGTAATTTCACTAGTAAGTCGCCAGAATAGTTTAAACATAGCTATCCCGTAAAGTGTGGAGCAGATAGGAAATTCATTCTTGAAGTGACAATAAATGAGAAATCATTTCTTGTAGGCAACCGTTGCATAGCAGCCATTTCATTTCTCATAACTAACATCCAGAAGTCCGTAAAAATGTGTTACATTTGGTCTGTTTTAATATAAGCCTTATCCCTTTTCACTGCGAAGTATTAGCAAATAGCAAATATTCAAACACGTAGAAAATGCTATGTGATTACAGTGTGAAACCAGATTAGGTTAGGTTAGATTCCATTGTTTAAACTGTAGGAAAATACAATACTTAATGCTTATTAATAATCATTTGTTCGAAAACTGACAATAGGCACAATTGTGAATTTCTCCTAAAATTAATAAATAATCTTCTAAGAAGAGATATTGAAACTTCACGCCTGTCAATGAATGCCCGGGTGCCATTGGTTGGTGCTAATAAAATAAATTGGGTGGACACATCAATCAGTATTTTGTAAGACCGACACCAAAAAACTGATGTTAGTTTAATAACAAAGGTAAACAGATTACAGAAACATATAAATTAATCCATATTACGAGGAGTTCATTAAAACGTACTGTACTGTGTCATATGTGTCTCACAAACATACAACCTGCTTAGTACCAGTCATAGTAGATTTAAACAAAAACACCAACATCTCATAAAATACTAACTACATGCATCTGTGTATCTATTGATAAACAGTACGTTACCTCTTGTTGTGGTTCCTTTCTGGTCGTGACCTCGTCGCTGTTCTCGCTGTAATCTGACTCGTCTCCGTTGTCCTTCACCAAACGAACTTTAAAGACGTATGGAGTGGCAGGCTGTAGGCCTCCAATATGTCCGCTGTTTACCTTGAAATACTTAGAATCGAAAGTTCGTGTCTCAATGTTCTTTATATGTACTTGATAGGCGTCTCCATCACGAAAAGTATCCACTCCGTCCCACTCAATATCAACGCTGTCGACCAATACTCTTTTTAGCTTTGGCGTTCCTGGTCGGTCCTCCTCCTAGAAACGCAACAGCAGATAGTCGTAAAATGGTAACGTTTCTTTATCTAAGTTTAATACGATTTCTGCATCGATTAATGTACAATGAATGTTCACCGAGGAATTGTATATGTCTAAACATTGTAATATCTGTTCTTCTATTAGGAGAATAAATCTTTAAATATAGAAACAAAATACATACTAAGGTCTAGCCTTGTTACTTCCAAAATTAATATAAAGACATTGTAATATCTTGTCATCACCAAATTTATGTTCGGTATTACTAAACACATGATATGAATATGCCAGTATCGTTAAAGTTAACACCATTTGAATCTATATTTGCATTTGTTTTAAGCTGGAAGAGCATGGATTCCCCGCCTCCTAAAAGGCCATAGTGCCAAAAGCCGGTTGCAAGATATTGTTTATCGTGTTTACAGGCATCTGTCGCATGATCGTTATGTACGCAATGCTGAAGGACTGTACAGTAATGAAGTAAACGTTCAGTTTTGTGTATAACATTTAGTTTGCCTAATTTCTTAATAACATAAACCAATTTGTTTGTTTTTTGTGGTAAGAACTGTCATGTAATACTGTCGTTTGTTGAAAAATGAATTTCAACCATATTTACTACTTTAACTGTATTATGTTCTTTATCCCTTATTAGTAATGTATGCAACAAGGATAAGTATCTTTAATTCAATTTATGACAACACGAAGGCATTTTCCTATATAGCAGCACCACTTTAATAAAGGACAGTACATTGAGGTACTTATGTTAGGTACTCCGACGTGACCTGTCAGAAGCATTGAGACAAAAGACCCGGAGTCTCGATCGAGAATCCTATACTTCATATATATTCAATGCTTCTGCGCACAATGCACAATGAAAACAAAGCTTGAAATGTGTGGTGGCTTTAGTTCAGTCAAACACCTGCATAAGTCCACAATTTTGGCTCTTTAAGGTATTTCCATGTTGCCAACAATCAAGCGGTCGTTGATGGATCGTGGTTCGAAGCTGCCGCTCACTTAAAAAAAATCAACAATACTTAAACAATATTATTCTCTTTGGTATGAGAGAAATATAAGCAGTGTTTCCACGACGGTGTATGGAGTGTGGGTGTTATAAGTAAAGCTTTTGTGTGTTCATTAACGATGACGTCATCTAAATACTTCGCCGTAAAGGACGTCGACAATGCGTTCGAACTGTGGGTCGTAGGCGCCTTTCTATGTATATTGGAATCCACATTATGCTTTGTGTAACTGTATTTGTTTTGTTTTTTGTTTGTTTGTTTGTTTCAGTAGATGGATTCCGCATGGCCTTTATGTAGTTTAATAGACATGGTGTAATATTCTAAGAGTGTATATATTTAACTAGCAGTAGAAGCTAAAACTGTGTCATCAAGTATGTTTTGATTCTTTAATTAACTACATACCCTGTTCCTTCTCGCTGCCATACACTGAATTTTTAATTCTCGATTTTCATCTTTCAGCTTGCGAATCTCAGCTTTAAGCTTGCTGTCGTCATCCAGGAGCTAAATTCACGCAAAAACATCATGTAAATCAAGCAAAGCATTTTAATTGTAAGTGTGATATAAACTATATATTGTTGTAAAGTACTTTGAAATGTTAAGTGTTTTCAATGAAATGAACTGTTAAATTTGAATATATGTTATGTTTTTCAGTTATAGTTTAGCAGAGTAAGGAATCCCACAATACTGTATAGAACAATTTTAGAGTAACGATCGTCATCTAATGTCAAATTTACAACCTTAATATAGTAGCGACAGTAACTAAATGAATTACTTTTTTTCAAGCCAATTCTCACTAACCAGAAATATAAATAATATTGACGTTTATACAAAACTAAGACTGATGATCCTCATCTAATGTTCGCTTTGAAAATCCCATAGGAAACATTTTTTTAAGAATCACGTAGTTGCTGAGGCCAGTCTTCTAATTTTTGTTGCTACTTATAAACTGCGTTATTCCCCGCAAACAGCAGCAGCCAAGAGTCAATTTGAAAATGAGTGTACGTTGCATTATGTATGTCTGTCGTCCACTGTATGTAAAAGTGTGTTTGTGCTAGTTTCTATACAAAATAAAGTGTCATACCTTTGCCTCAAAGACAGCTTCGCTTTCTGAAACTGCGAACATACATCTTTAAACAGGGAAATATGAGATATGAGCATTGCAGCGAATAGCACAACTTGAAAACGCACAGTACAAGTGTACTGACATGAAAACAAAATGTAAAAAAATGAACAAATATGTCCATGCGATGAAGTTTTCTTAGGTAAGTTATAATGTCGTTAAAGTAAAGTATTGACGTTATTGAATAATGTACAATTGGTATTTAAATGACAGACAAGTATATCTTCTTTTTTGAAAAAGGGCACACAATTGTTGATTGTAAATGAACTTTAAATTTTAATCAAGAAAACAATGTAGTCTTTACCAGCCTTTAGCGCCTTATGACAGTGAGAACAATGATTTTTTTTTTTTAATTCTGAGAATGTCCCGTAAAGAATTTGATTCTATCGATGTTGCTAACATTAAGAATTATATCGATGTTCTTTACACAAAGTAAAAATGATTAATAAAGTAGGATTGGATTTGCCGGCATTTTGCCGATACAATGCAGCGACATTTCTATCATTATAGCACATGGGCACTTATGAGATGCCCAGGAACTGAACCCGGCCAGGCCATTAGACTGATACCGACGAGTCAGACGTAATGCTGTCCCCTGAGCCCCGAACGTATAAGTATAAGTAAGAACAGAATACTACAATATAAGAAGCCGTATTTATTCATGTATTTATATCAAGTGGTAATGGCACCATATACGGAATATGTCTTTGGATTTTCTTTTATTAAAAAAACATCACCTTGAAATAACTAGTCATTGTTGGCTGTAAGGCATTTATATCCTTATTACTGTAAATGTATGTATGCATATGACTAACGATATGTAGCCTACCTGTATGTATCGACTCAAAAACTTCCACACCGGAAGATAATCGATCCACTTCCTTCTCCATGTAAAGGATGCTCTGTAAATGTTTAAAACACCATATTCTTATTTTTTGTTGCCTTCTTTATTCTTACCATGTCGGGTATGCCTTTATTGAATTAAACACGGAAATCGTTAATGTCGACTTGTATACAATGGCTAATTGTATAACTAACTCCTTCAAATCAAATAAGACTTATTTGTTGTCATGACATTGATGCAAATAATATTAAATTTACAAGTCACTTTTAGGTCACAAAAGTTTAATATATTATTATCGTCGAATGTGCAAAAAGGTATGCAAGAGAGATACTTAATGTGACATGTGCATTGCAAGCGTACATGGTCACATGATCATATATCCGTCATTAATATCAGAAAGTCCCAGCCATGACATGAAATGTTATTACCGATATTACTTGCTATTTTGTAAAAGAAACGTACCGTTTTGTACAGCAAAACAAATGAACACATAAAGAACATATTAACATGTACGTTTAGTATATACTTGAATAGAATTGAATACCTGATGCAGTTTGTTCGCCATAGCATGCCTGTGTAAATATTCCTGTCTAGCACCAGGCAAACACCCCGTAATTAGTTCCACCACCAGCTCGTGTACAAACTTCACATCACCTGTCTTTAACTAGCAGAAAAATACTTTAAACAATACATTTGAATATCCTCATGCACATAGGAGACTATTACTATAAAAAAAACAATTAGTTGAATGCAAATATGTAAATAACAACTTTTATCTTAACTTAATATCGGTCCTTGAAACAAATCAATGTGCGATGTGAAGTAACGGTCAAAAGCAGGTATCGATTGAGCTACTAATGCGCTAAAGTGTTATTTATACACGCCTACCTGTTCAATGCAGTCAATTGCTTTTGTGACGTCGTCCGTGTTTTTCAATGACTTTATGTGGTTTAAAAAGTCGAGAATGATCTCAATGTGTTCTTCCATATCCTGCTGACTTAAGTCCATTTGTGCACAATGCATTGTCTTGTTTCTAACTCTCTTCACCTATCAATAAAACACAAAACAAACAGAAATATAACAAATGCCTTCTTTTGAAGGGAGCAATGTACAGTCTTTTTTTTAAAAAAAACCTGTATTTAATAGTCACATATAACTAAACTATTTAACTTACTTTGTATCAAAACCAAAGTGGAACATGTTTGTTTTAATTCCATAAATTCCGATCAATATGTTTTATTTATATCTGTTCTTACATACAGAAATAGATAATATATATCACTGTGGTAGATGACATAGGGCATTGTAATGTTATGCTGCATAGCTACTATTCAGAAAAGGCTGTGCTACTTACTGCAGCGATCTTTTCATAATCAAACATCTGCATCAGTGGTTTGAATCGCTTAACTATATCACAGAGCGCACTGATGTCACAGTCTTTAAAATCTTCTATTCCACATCTCATCCAATTCTTGAGAAACAGTCGTACAAAATCTGAAGGCGTCTGTGTCCACTTATGTGGGTCCGTTCCTTGTAGCATCTTGAAAAAATCGACCGAATCTGAAGTGTGGCTCTTAATAATGTTTAAAAATGTCTGGCAGGCGTATGTGTAATTTTGTTCAGTATTACACTTGTGTTTGAATTTAGCCATGTTTTCATTAGATTTTGCTATGTCTTCGGCAGTGGCTTCTGCACAAAGCTGACGTCCAAACTGACTTACAGTTTCATCGTGGACGCTGCTAATTTTGTCTTGGACGATAGGAACAAGTGCAGGTTGGAGGTATTTCAATGCGAGCGTGCTTGTATACCAATTGTTGTGTCTTGTAGACGGCACGGTCTGAAATTGGAACGTCATAAGATGTTCGACGTTTATCTTACGATTTCATTAACAACAGTAAGTATTTTATATGCCAATACAATTAAAAAAAAACATTAGATTATATCAGTCAGAATAACTTGACAATTTACGAATGATATGAAACATTAAAACAGGTTCGGAAAATCAAAGCTATGTTTGATTATTTGCTAAAAAATTCAAAATTGGTGACTATTCCACTTGTTACAAAACTGAAAGTTTAGCGTGCGTGATCTTTTGAGAATATTTGCAAAAGAGAAAGAGCACGAAAAATTACAATGCAATGACACAAGTCTAAGCACACGCGTATTATGTACTGTATCAATTTGTGAATGAAATAATATATGGTGTATACCTTTTCATCCGTGACTTGATAGTCAACTAAAACAAAAACAAAACATAACATTTACAAGAAATTATATTAACTTGATTGCATAGTCATAAATAACTCAGGAAAGAACAGTGTAAACAATACAATTTCGTCCTCATTTTATACGTCATTGCTGTGTAAATGGAAATCGATTCGTCCACGTGATAAAAATGTATAAGTAAACACACAATTTTAACCAGTGTGTTGCAAAAAGGAGCTGCACATACTTAGTTATATGTTCACATACTTCTTTTAGAAACACACTGAACTTAAAAATTTAACACTTACCAAAACTCTATATGAAATTGCTCTCAGGATAGTTGTATAGTATAATTAAAATAGTTTGTAACATGTGATGTCAAAGATAAAATGGTACAATATCTGTTATAATTGTGGAATTTAGATAGTATTTGCGGTCACAGGTCTAAGACAGAACGTTTCTTTGATATTTCAAACCAATATGAATCAAGATAAATAGACTTATATAGTCTTACCTCGGTTATCCAACGCAGAATAACCCTGCTGTGTAGCAATATCATCTGATGTACGTTCATGTTCATTTGGCTTCTGCTAATTAAAACATGTTCGTTTGTATAAGCAGAACGAACTTCCATATAATAATCATTTAACGATATTAATCGTGTAATCATCTTAGCAATGCATATTGTTAAAACATACTAAGCCGTGAAATATTCCACATTAACGTATTACTTTATAGGATCACTATTCGAAACAATGACATCAATGTCGGCATTAAAACAATCGGTCATTTATATTATAATTTAAAATTATAAACGACGGATATCGCATAACAACTAAAACTACCAGCGTTACAACTTACATTTAGTGTTGTGGATAATGCGCAGTGCAAATACAATACAAGTAATGTGTTTACCTTATTTTCGCTGGACTGGTTATCCTCTAAAGAAAATATAAAATATATGCCATTAGTTTGTTAATGTCAGTAACATAGCATTAATTATCAATTTTGTGAGTGTAAGCGCCATCAGCCAGTCGCTTGATACCCACAAAATCAGTATTTGCGGCGTGTCAGAACAATGGCTGACCCAATCAAATGTAGATTTTATCAACAGTATTTATCATATCATGGGGTTGGTCAGTCTACCGCTGTGTACTGTTCTACAAGAAGCAGAGCAAAGGGCGATGTTGAACTGCTCTGGCATTCAAGCTTGAATGATCAAATCTGTCTTTTGCATGTTAATTGTGATATATATTTGGTTTACAACTGTAAGTTTCGGCTGATGACTATACATCAATATTTTTCAAATACCCCTACTAGGGGGAAGGTTATCGTTATAGGGGATTATAATGGTCATCTTCAAGGTCGTTTATTCATCAAGCTGAATGGTAAGAAGAGTAGTGGCCTATATAAAATTATACATAATCATCATCTTGTTACATTTGATTCCCATGTTGGCACTACCGAATCATTGACTGACCACATTTTGATACCGTTTGGTTGTGTTAATTTTGTTCAATCATGTCATATAGTTGATGATAACTGTTTCTATATATCTACACATCGGTCTGTTATGGTAAACTTGAACTCATGAAACTTTCATATCGTATAAGGAGGCCAAAGCAAAATTTAGATGCTCTCACAGTAGCACGGCTCGTAATTATATGAGTCAAACGTATCGTGGTATTGAGGCCGCTGTTCATGTTGACTGCGGCTTGTTCTGGAAGCTGGTTAATGGTAAGAGAAAGGGCAATACATCATCATGTTTATGCGAGCTTAACATTAATGGCCGTGTAGTACGCGACGCTAACGATATTACTCAAGAGTGGCGTTCCTATTGGGCTATTTTTTACAGTGATACAAATCATGAGTTGTATGATCAAAATTTCCGAATGTGAAAGCAATGTGGTCCCTAATCAGCATCCCTTTTCACTTGAGGAATTCATGGGGTGTATTACGAGCCTAAATATAGGTAAACTGTTTGGTTTATACTCCATCTATAATGAGCATATAATTTATGGAGGGCATGTACTCTATGAAGCTTTATTCTATGTGTATAACAGGTCGTCTCTGGCATGCGATTGTGGATATGCAAACTTGACTGATTAGTGGTATATTGTACAGGGGACGTAAATCTTACTGGTTTCCAGTACTTCAGTCTACCCGTCAAAGCTCGCGTTGTGGTCAATGAAAATAAAATATCTTACCTTCGTTCAGCCAGATCATGGCATCTGGGTGATGACACATTATCCGAAGTCGATAACTACTTACACGTGGGTGTTATGTGCTACTGTGACTATAAGTTAAACCAACGGATTAAATTTCTTTCCGAAAAATTACGGAACACTTTCTTCGGCACTCTGGACAGTGAATCTCTCAGGCAATTAATCCAATCGCATGTAAAAGGATCTATGATCCCATAGTTCTTTCAAAACCACTTTATGGTACCGAATGTCTCTACACCTTATCGTCTCATGAAATATCTCCCTTGAGAAGGCTCATTGTAGATGCGTCAAATCTATGCAAGGATTCAGCTGGAAGACACGTACTGATGTATCACTTAGTATGCTTAATATTATATCTATGAAATGTCTTATTGATTAACGGAAACTGATTTTTCTTGGTCCACTGTGTCTCTTGCTGGGTAACAAAGCAGTAAGGCACAATTGTTTCTGTTTCACTTAACTTATGGCAAGTTAAACCCCTCTAGGATATCTGGTTTCTTTAAGGATATGTGGGGTCTGCTTGAGTATTATAATTTAACAAACTCTTTAAACGAGTTCTTAAGCTACGGAAATTTTCGGAAAAGGTTACATGGAAACGTATCGCTTATCTCAAGATCCGTTCAAAGGCGATCATTGACTGCACAGATAGATATTGTGCGGTGGAATTCGCTCGTGTATTATCTATTCATGCACTACATGAGATAAGCGAGATCTGGCAACATAATTATAGGAATTATTGCCAATTTACTTAATGCAGAACACTATCATGGCAGCGTGAGACAAGTCCAATGACACTTATCTTACTGATCATATTCTCACTGTCTGTCCCTATTTGTATGCACACCGACGTCAGATTGTGGTCTGTTTACAAAGTGAATTCGGATCAAGTGTTGTCAACCTTTCTCTCATTAGATGAGAGAACAGAAGTGAATATACTTCTTTGTGGCCTAGCACTGTCTGTTTGTTTAAGCATACCGTATCATGTTTTAATAAATGCTCTTTTTCGCCATGTCCATCTCATGTGGTTATCTTGCAAATAAGTTCGACGCATCTTGGATTTGGATAACGATGTGTACGCTTTTAGTCCACACCATGGGTTATTAATACATTGTTTACATATTTAGAGTAAATCGTTTCAGCTAGTTTGAACATCTAAGTATAAGTGCAGATTTATTTAGTTTATTTTAGTATTGAGCACTTCACTTTTAGATCGTGCTTCTACAAGCTTTAAGTAAGTGAAAACAACAAACGTAACAAAACTACACCGGTTCTTTACAATTATATGTTTTTTTTGTAATGCAATTACCAGGAATAAATCGATTCTAACTTAATGTACATACCGTCCATTGTCCTTTCCGAAGTGTCCGTAAGAGCAGCAATGTTTGGTGTCTTCTCGATATCACAAGAATTCTCCTGAGTACAAACAAAAGTTCCTTATTACTTTTCGAATCGTTTTATTATTTAGTAGTGGTAGTAGTAGTAGTAGTAGTAGTAGTAGTAGTAGTAGTAGTAGTAATAGTAGTAGTAGTAGTAGGAGTAGTAGTAGTAGAGGTAATAGTAGGAGAAGTAGTAGTAATAGTAGGAGTAGGAGTATTAGAATTAGTAGTAGTAATAGTAGGAGTAGTAGTAGTAGTAGTAGTAGTAGTAGTAGTAGTAGTAGTAGTAGTAGTAGTAGTAGTAGTAGTAGTAGTAGTAGTACTAGGAGTAGTTTTAGTAGTAGTAATAGTAGGAGTAGTATTAGTAGTAGTATTAGTAGAAGCAGTAGTAGTAGTAGTAGTAGTAACAGTAGGAGTAGTAGTAGTAGTATAAGTAGTAGTAGTAGTAGTAATTGTAGGAGTAGTAGAAGTAGGAGTAGTAGGAGTAGAAGTAGTAGTAGTAGGAGTAGTACTAGTAGTAATAGTAGTAGTAGAAGTAGTAGTAGTAGGAGTAGAAGTAGTAGTAGTAGTAGGAGTAGTAGGAGTAGTAGTAGTAGGAGGAGAAGTAGTCATAAAAGTAGTAGTAGTAGTAGTAGTAGTAGTAGTAGTAGTAGTAGTAGTAGTAGTAGTAGTAGTAGTAGTAGTAGTAGTAGTAATAGTAGTAGTAGTAGTAAAAGCAGTAATAATAATAGTATTTGTATTATTATTATAAAAGTATAATTACTGTGTTACTGTCTTTGAATATTGATCTAAAGTAGGCTGTGTTTTATGACAGAATATGCAGGAACACACTTATAGTATAGGAGTTTGTTTTTGATGTTACCTATGCACAAAATGCATTGGTATTTATAAGTATACCAGTAGGGAGAAGAACATATCAGTAATATGGAAAAAGAAAAGAAAAACATGACGGAGGATCTTCTCATATCTGTGTTATCGTGCATCAAATGTATTCTAAACAATATTTTCCTACAGTGTTTCAAAATCTTTACGTCAAGTTAGTCACAAAAAAGGGATTAATAATGTATTTATGGATGTTCAGTCATCTTCATGTAGAATGCTAAAAGTAAAATTGCGCAAAATATTCTTATAAATAATAAAGTATTAGAGACACGTACATTTTAAAGAATTTAGGAGCTTTACTAAACTCCCCCACCCAACGGTTTTCTGTTTTAAAAATGCATGTTAACATTTTGTGAAAGACGCACTCATCAGGTGTAGGTAGTTATGTGTGTTCCAAATGCAAGCATTAATATGCGTGACAACTTTAAAATGATGTAATGTGTCTGACAGTGACAAGGTGCAATTTCCACTCCGTCGAAACTGTGTGTAATGTTTACTGTTTTGCTTGCATGCATACCAATATTTCTTAAAAATTGTCTAAAAAAATTAAGTTTAATTAAAATAATTTTGTCCATGTGGTATCGCAAAAATTTAGGACATGCGTCATCTGTAATTAAGTCCAGTTACACAAGTAACAGCGTGAACAGTAAAGTATACAATACCACATCCAATAATAAGATCATGTATGTTTTATCTATGAGTAATTGGAGCACATCTTGAAAATGCTTTTCAGTGTAAATAAGAAGTGGTCTCTATATTAGGAATATTTTAAGTAAACAATGATTGAAATATAATTAATAATCGATATTATATGACAAGGTTTACTCTTAAGTGCAATAAGTCTTTGTGTGATTTCGTATTTTGTCTTGACCCCGTCATGTCGTGTCGTGGATGAAACCATGTAGTTCTTTATCCAGCCAAGAGTAACGTTCACAACGCATATGCATTTGATTTTATGCAATATGTCTTTTACTTAATTTGTGTCACTTTACTCTCTTTTTCTACCAATAGCCGAGGTCATGCTCTTTATATTTTTCTCGGGCCAAATTGTTCGATTTTAATGTTTTATTAGCCTGTTTAGAAGAATGAACGCTCCAAGAATTAGCGCACGGATCGATCCAATGAATCCTTCTTTTTTCAGATAAGTGATGTAATTAAAGTGTCAACTTTTTGTTTTAATGTTTAACTATATCAAACTCAGGTTCTCCCCAAGATTTTCGTTTTGAAGGAGTTTACAATAGTAAATTTTATCAGTATATGTGGTAGCACGGTCGCGGATTTTTTAAGTGGAGATGTATTTAAAAATGATGTAAGAAGTTAAGCATGAGTTGATAATTCAGTCGGTTAAATGTAGACTTGCATGTATTTTAGTACAAGATTAAATGTGTTTAAATTAGTTAATGTCTTCCCGGTATTTAAATACAGCATTTTTATTAAGTCTGCCTTTTCCGGAGCTGGAAAATGCAAATACATATTATATATTGAAGTGAGTCTGATGTTGATTGATAGATGTCTTTGTAGCGTATCTGTTGCTATTGTGTGCTGCCTACACCAAAACAGCCCGTTGTTAAAATACTTCTAGATCATAGTGGGGCAATTCCTCGGTATAAACTTGCATTTTTACCATGGTAGCCTGCTGCTACCCTTAATCGTGTGTATAAAATGCTCTAAACTATAATGTGGTGGTAAATTGTGACCTAGGATTTCCTTTCATTATATTCGAAGTTATGCGCTTTTACACATTACATGTATTTATTGTCGCGTTTCTATAATGTGTTTTGATGAAAGTATATAACTCTCTGAGGCTAATATTCAATGTGCTACCTAATACTAATGTTTTTGTAGCAGTTAATCTGCTATTTCCTAATATTTATACAAAGCTTGGGAAATTTAGATGTACATGTATATATATGATGTCTGCTATCTCGCTTAATTTTGGCATGAGTAATTACTATATCATTTTCTGTGAATAGCTATACTTTAGTGAGTCGTGTGATTTTAGGACAGTAGGTAAATTGCCGCATTATTTTAGAAGCCTTACCCACAGTGTATCTTTACACAATTAAAAGAAATCAATTTAGAAACGTAACACCTTACACCTCCCGCCAACCCGCTTTAGGTAGGGATCGAACAAATGAATCCTACTTTTTTATGTCAGAAGAGTGTCAACAAAGTGGAACAAACACACGTGCACTTGAAGGGGTGGGAAAAGGGAACGAATGTTGCGAGCGCATGATGCTATCTGTTAACTTAACCACTCCAACATAAACCAAAAGAATTGATAGGAGCCCACCAAATCATAAAGTTAAACAGTTTTTATACAAACACAACATTTCGATACAAACACTCAAACCTAAAGGTATGATTCCATCACTGGCAGAAGAATAGAGGCTCAACATTACGTTATTATTTAAAATTGGCGTAGTTTTGTAGTGAATTTTTGCCGAGATGTAAATTGCTTTTAAGTTGATTTAAATTATTACATTTTTTGAGAATTTATTCGTTTACAAATTATTGGTAGAACAGACTTAGCAAGTGTTGATTGTGCCTATTCCGATTTCGGGAAAGATGCCCCAAACAGGTAAGTTAGCTTTAAAAGCATTACAGTATATCGTCTATGAGCAAGATTCCCCACAGTCACATTATTTATTAACAATGTACCTTGTATATGAGCAGTAACATTCGAACAACAGAGTTCAGACAGACTACTTTCAAAAAACGTTATATAGCACCAGATTATGTACTACCTAGTTTTCCATGTGTATGCTTATTCCATTTATGTCTAAATAGCATTTCCTTTCCATAAAAGCGTGGATGAAAAACAGAAATACTTCCCTAGTTTTCATGATTATTTTCATAAAAGTCCATTCTTATCCATTGTATGCAGTTTGTCAATTTAGTAATAAGTACAATACAAAAATAACAGTACAATATATGCTTACCGATAATATTCCTGTAATGGAAATGTAATCCGTAGCTTAGTTTCCGTTTACATTCATAAACCTTTTGGCACGTGTATTGCATGAATTATGACATATATGATTTTCAACGAACAATTGTCTTACCACGATCATGCTATTATAAAAATATCACAAAACAATAATATGCTGTCGGTGTCCTACAACTGACCAACGGGCGCCCCGGTATTACTTAAACGGGGCACAGAAATTGAGCGGTATTTTCAAAAACATATTCAAACGAACTATCAAGTTACGTTACTACTACTACTACTACCACTACTACTACTACTATTACTACTACTACTACTACTACTACTACTACTACTACTCTTACTACTACTACTACTACTACTACTACTACTACTACTACTACTACTACTACTACTACTACTACTACTACTACTATTACTACTACTTCTACTAAATAATAATATTTGTATTTGAATTTTGGTTTTCCGGCACAACGACACTTGATAGGTCATAAGGCGCCGAATAAATTGAAGTCTAGCGCCAATAGAATATAATCACGCTTAAACTAAAATACGTGAGTAGAAATAAAAAATCTATCAGGTTAAAATGTGAATTTTAAGTGAGAACAGGTAAACATAGTAAACAGTTAAAATGTATAACGTTAGCTTAATAAACAGTAAAACAATTAATAACTTATTAAGAATACAAATCTTGTTCAGGAAGCTAACACGCTTAGCATCGGATACTGCCGTAAATAGTTCGTATATGTTGTTGACATTAAATAACTAAGACCGACTTTGGTCTGTGTTAATACAATGTAATACAATTTGATTAACTATAACAGGTTCCTTGCAAGAAACATCATCTAATTTGTTATCAAATATGACACCAAGAAATTTAGTTTGGTTGACGACACGAATACGAATGTTATTAAGAAATAATTCTTTAAGCAAAGTTCTTTTCTGACAGATTTGTATGCAGTTTGTTTTGTAGGTGAAAATTTAAAACCATTGTTGTTACTCCAAGTTTGAAATTTGTTGAGGCATTGTTGTAATTGCCTTGCTATCGTATTCATATTTATGCAACGATAACATATAATGAAATCTTCCACATATAGTGAACAGTCAACTCCATTATTTAGAGTTTTACAATGTTATTTATTTTGATATTAGAGAGAGTAACTGGCAGTATACTACCATGAGGGACACATTGTTACTGTCTACTAACAGAAGACAACGTAGACCAAATTTTACTTGAAAATTTCGGTCAGTAAGAAAATTGTTAATACTTGTGGTTGAACGACCCTTGAGACCAAGGTCACCTAAATATTTTAAAATCCCATGTTTCCATGTTGTATTGTATGCCTTGTCAAGGTCAAAGACCACCGCCACTAGGTGTTCTTTCTTGACTGCCATATAAACGTTTCAAATCGAACTAGATGATCTAGTGTACTGCGTTGATTTATGAATCCACTCTGAAATTTTGTAATCAATTTTTTGTTTCAAGACCAAAAACGAGTCTATTATTTATCATCCGTTCTAAAGTTTAACAAATACAGCTCGTCAAAGCAATAGGTTTGTAACTTAATGGATCTATTGGATCCTTTCCTTGTCTAGCTATAAGGATGACGTATGCATTTTTCCACGAATTTGGAATTTCTCCGGAAAACCATATTTCATTATAAATATACAAAAGCAAATTTAATGATGTATGCGGCGGATGTTTAAAAAGTTTTCAGGAAATATCAACTGGCCCAGCAGCGGTATCATGGGATTTGTTCAGTGCTTCCATAAGTTCTCTTAAAGAAAAGGGTTGGTTGTAATTTTCATAGTTGTTCGACTTAAAATTGATTTTAGCTTTTTCAGCCCGTTCCTTCACATTTTGAAATTATTTCGAGTCACTTTCGGAAGACGATATTTTTTGAAAGACTTTTAGCAAGAGTGTCTGAAATTTCGCTTTTGTTTGTTATCATTTAGTCATTAGACTTTAAATGATTTACTGTGGCTGAAGACGATTTACCGCATATTTTACTTATGGCTGACCAGATGGTTTACCAGAAACAAATTTCTTCCAAGATTTTCTTTTGTGTGTGGTTTAATAATTCGCCTGTTCTTTGCATTTTCATGTTTGACATTATTTAAATTAGTACTAGTAGGATGAATATTTAATTTCGTAAATGCCGCTCTACGTTTTCTAATGTTTCTTTTTTTCATTTATCATTTAACCAAGGTTTATAACGCTTTAACGTTGTCCTGATCTTAGGTTAACACTTATCTGCTATGCTATGAAGATTTTTTGAGAATGAATGTATTTTATCATCAGCATTCTCAAATGTTGATGTAGTCAATTCCTCGTACAGAACATTGGGAATAATTCCCAGTTTGCTCTATTCATCCTCCTGTAGGTATTATTGTCACTAAGGTTTACAGATTCGTTGTTTAAAATTATTGGAAATTTAACACTTCTACATAAATCATCATGCACATCCCAACTTATATCAAGGTATTTAGAAGGATGACACAAATAAAGGTCGAGAGATGAATAATGTCCCGAAGCAGGATGTAAGTAAGTTTTTTGTTTGTTATTCATTAGACATATATATCATTTTGGGCTCTAAAGTCCTCTAACGTTTTACCAACTTTGTTATAATCAGAACATCCATATAATGGGTTATGTTCATTAAAGTCCCCTACAATAATATAAGGGTGAAATAATTGATTTAGTAAATCATCTAATTTTGATTTTGAAATATCTGAGTTAGGTGGAAGATAAACAGAGCAAACTGTAATGACTTTATGGACTGTTACTGTGACAACCGCCTGCAATTCAGTATTAAGTTTAATCTATTAGTGTGGCAGTTTGGAGTTGACAAGTATTGTCAATCCTCCAGACGCCCTATCGCATGTTGTGTGAATGTGATTATACGTATAATAACCTTTGAAATCTATCTTATCAGTTTCCTTCAAGAACGTCTCTTAAAGGCTTACCACGGCAGGGTTCAAAGTGACCAATACAAGTACAATTTCATTGAAATTAGTTCTAAGACCTGGCAAGTCCAGTGAATTATTTTGTTATTCATGGGATTTTAGTAAAGTGATTAAAATATTATGCTGGGGCTTTTACGGGTGACCTTGGCCTTTTCTCTGGCGATTTTGACTTCTGCCTTTTGTGGTTAGATATGGATTGCTCACTAGTTGAGAACTCCATATCATCTTCGCCAGCGACCGAGTTAAACTTGTTGATTGTCGGTTTAATGTTTTTGCTGTGCCTGTGATGTAGATTGCGTTGTTTGTTCTGCTTTTAGGTTCCAGAAACTGACTCTGTTTGTGTTGTTGCGTCTTTCATGTTGACAGAATTTACATTGGAATTTATTACTGATGCATATGTTTTTGCTGGAGCTTCGATTAGATTTCTTGCTTCAGAACATGGCAATCTGTTTTCTATTTTGACTCTTATAATTTCTGTTTCCTTTTTTGCAAGTTTCACAATTATTTGAAAAAGGCTGGGTGTTTTTGCCACAATTTACACATTGAAATTTATTACACGCATATTCGTAGTGATTGTCTCCTGAAGTGCCGCACTTGCCGCATACTTTAACATTTTTGAAGTCGCTATCATGATGGCCGAATCTTTGACATTAAACATCGCATTGGATTTGGGATATAAATTTCGACTTTAATTGACAGTAAAGGACTTTTATCTGTTTTTTTTTTTTTTGTTTTGTTTTTTTTTTTTTGGGGGGGGGGGGGGTTAAAGGACAGAATGATAGTATTTGTTTCAATTTCATTTACATACCTTTTAATTTTAGTGCGTTTTACTTGAGAAACTACTTGATTTGAAAGATTGGCAACAATTTCTCCCTCAGAAACTCCAGCAAGTATACTGTCTTTAAAAACACCTTTTGAAAAGTTAAGTGACTTGTGAGTTGACGCAGTTATGTCGGTTGTGAATATTTTTTTAATTATGAAGTTGGTCTGATTGTCCTGTGCGGCTAATTTCAACTAGTAATGATCCGTTCCGCATTTTTTTGACAGATTTCACTTCGCCTATTATAACTTTAAGGGGTTTTTCAATAACAAATGGGTACATTTTGATAGTGGTTCAAACTGTATTCTGCTGTTAAACAATGAATTTTGGAAAATTGTCAATCACTTGTTCTTCACCAGAGTCAGTATCGACTATATTGGGACGCGGTCGTTTTAGCGAACAGGAAGATAGCCTATAACAGAAACTTTTGTCTAACTATGGTTATTAAACGGGTTCATACCCCGGCCGGGTCAAACCGAAGACTTTAATATTGGTAGTAGTGGCTTCCTTCCTAACACTCGGGGCTAAGGAGACAGCATAACGCCTGACTCAGAATAATGGACAGGCCGGGTTCAGTACCTGGGCACGTCATACTTGCCTCTGTGTTATAATGATAGAAATGTCCCTGAACAGTATCAGCAAAAATGCCGGCAAATCCCATCCCATTTCATCCCGCGGTCGTTTTAGAATATTGGAAGCCATGAGAGAGAAGAGAAATTAATGCAACACCTGTGGTCCACTACCACCACAGAGCCTAACGAGGGGACGCTTTTATGGAGTGGGTCTCCGACTCAAAGCGCCTGGGCTACACAAGTGTTATACTCGAAAGGTTGATATACGAAGAGACTATTATACCTTTCGATTTACCCATAAGCTACCGCCTTCTAGGTTATGTAAGAGAGAAAAGCTAAGAAGTATCTAGCCCGGTTGGCATCAGAAAAGTTGATACCTGATGACAGAAAAAGTAGGTGAGAGTATTATAACCTAGGGCTCGGCGTTACCAGACGATTGATCGTACCGGGTCCATACGACCACCCGTCTACACAGAATACGGGGTCAAAGACGGTGTATTACAACCCACGGGTGACTACGGATATACCGTATGCTAATCCCGTGTATGCTCAACCGCCAGAATCCCCATCTCCGGCCTCACGGGATGCCATCCACGGCAAAAGCACGATCCAGCCGGCATATTTTAGGCCCCTGCCTGCTGGGCGAATAATAATAATAATAATAATAATAATAATAATAATAACAATAACTACTACTGCTATTACTACTAATTCTAGTACTAGTGCTACTACTACTACTGTTACTACTACTCCTACTCCTGCTACTACTACTAATAATAACTACTACTACTACTTCTACTACCAATACTACTAGTACTACTGCTTCTACAAGTACCAC
Source organism: Sinonovacula constricta (assembly GCA_007844125.1). Lineage (NCBI taxonomy): Eukaryota > Metazoa > Mollusca > Bivalvia > Cardiida > Solecurtidae > Sinonovacula > Sinonovacula constricta. The sequence continues at coordinate 44,647,264 of CM017564.1, forward strand.
TACTACTAAAACTACTACAACTACCACTACTACTAGTACTACTACTGGTGATAATAAATGAATAAATAAATAAATAAATAAATAAATAAATAAATAAATAAATAAATAAATAAATAAATAAATAACAGTCATTTTCATGTTCATATTGCATAATTCTATAAAACACTTACAGTTGTTGTTTTAAGTTTTCCTTGCTATCCATGGCACACCATCACTGTCCGCTTAACACTTAATATCTGATGTTTCGAAGGGTTTAAAAACACACCAGAAATGAAAGGAGTGGCTGGTTTCCTTTAAGACAGACAACGATATGTACAAACAAGTATCGACGACATTCAGGACGATTTATCGACCCGTTTTTATGCAAGTAAACAAGCCTGTTACAGACACAGGTGCATAATAGTGCACACGCATTCAATAGCAATAGAAAGAACACACGCTTCATTAAACTTTAACTAAATGCAACATGAATCTTCGATAAATATCAAATAAATGTCATTTCAATGAATGTCATTTATATATAGCCAGCACGTTAACTCTTCTTAAAGAAATGTGATTCTATTTGGTCCGTTTACTATAGATGATGCACGAATGTGCTCATATTTAAATACGTTGTTTACTCAACAAGACCAACGCTTCAAATGCTTTACAATATATTGATTCAAGCAGATCGTCCTGATATATATTTTGTTGTGAAATGCGCAGACAAAAAGTCAGAGCGTTTGAATTGGGCATGTCAAGGACTCTCCTGTTTGCACTAATAAGATGGCATTTTTTTAAATACATTTGTTCCGTGCCTTTTCAAATGTTGGTGCATGTTACTCTGCTCATAGGGCTTTTTCATATTTCCTAACTAAAAACAGATTGATGGGTTATTTCGTAGTAATATACGTATTGTGATAACATTTCAAATTTAACGCAACGTCTCTCTGAATTGTTATATTTGTATCATTTTTCTATCTTAGTTTTATATATCTGCTATAGGATGTTATGAGAATAACATTACGCATAATAGTATTTTAATCGTAATGTGCTCTTTGTGAGTTTATCACACGTGTGTAGAGACACAACATGTACCCTGATATATTGGACTTTATTATTAGTATTTACAAATTAGCAGACTTAATGATGTAGTGAAGTTCACGTATTAGAGGTCTTTAGTACACCGACACCACTTACATTGTTTTAAGCAAAACAAGTCTTTAAGGGAGTTCAATCTACAATGATTACAAACTTGACCTATTCAAATAATATAAGGGCAACCCCGTTCCTCACGCACAGAACAAATGCATACAGAACTTAAAACAAACACTAAGTTTAACACCCCATTTTAGAAATAAGATATGCTAATGTTTTAAAACAATGAGGTGTATTTATGGTTGGTAATAGGCAGTGTAATTCACAAAGCACACACCCTATAAAACATTTGACTTATGAAAACGGTTACATTTAGATATATTTAAAGAGACCTTAGTCCTCTTAATAAACAATTTACTACTTCTACTACTACTACTACTTCTACTACTACTATAATAATAATAATAATACTGATAATAATATTAATTATAAATAAAAATTATAACAACTACTTATCTGTTTCAAGCTGTCCTTGCCATCCAGTACAGGCTATGGCTGTCCGCTTAACTACCTTTCTGAGGGCATGCTTAAATGCACCCAAAGCCGATACATGTCAGTTTGATCAAAACATTTTCAGAAAATATGATTAGAGTTTAATATCTCTTTCCCTATGAGCGATAACTATTCGGGTTTTTTTTTACATTATGCGTACCTTACCTATTGTTTGCTTCTTTAAATAACAAGCTTTTGGGAGTCAACTTTGTAAGAAGGTATTGAATTCAAAGAGATAATGGGTCTATTGGCAGATCTTATATTTGCTGCATGTTTATACAAGTAATCCGGAGACCGATTGTTTAAAACTGCAGCATAAACAGAGATAAAAAGATAGTAGCAGAATTGTCCTGTGTCATCCTACCCTGTGAGTAGGAATAATGAGCTATGATTGGCTTCAATATAGGCAGTCAAGGGATGACAGAAGACAGCTATTACAGGGACGGTGCAATTAACATAAAAGGGTGTCGATATAAAAGACGATTCATCGGCCCGTTTATTGAGGCCCAGGAATACAGTCCTTTAGAGACCGGTACACAACAGTGCATGATCATTCAACAATGCATTGTAATAGTTTTTCAATTCCCATGTCTAAACGCATGCCAATGCTGAAGAATAGATCCGCTAGGTAGCAAAATCTCTAAATGTCCTCATTACAACAAAATACTATAAGGGCATATTTCTTTTGTTTAAACCTTTAGTGTTTTTATCCCTGCTAAATGACAACTCTTTTCAGCAAATGTTTCATATTAACCTGTATTAAATTATTGTGTCTTGGTATTACTATTGGTTGAATTGTGAACGTCCTGTCTGAAGTCTAAACAGTCATGTTTTGCATGAGGAGTATACGAAACCGATTGCATATTGTTTGTTTATATTCTTCAATTGATGTTGTTTTGTAACCTTGTAAGTTTTTAACAATTATACATAATAAATACATAATACATAAATCAAACGATAAATGTATAAGCAATATCATTGTCCGTCGGTTTGTTATTATTTGCAAAATGAAATTCTACATCTAGTATATTTAAGTAAAGCACAAAGCATATATGGTCTCAACCCCCATCACTCCATGTGCCTCAAAAGGGGGTCGAATCTGATCTATGATCTTATGGTCTCTCTCAAGCCGCAATGTATCTCCAAAACCAGGTGTGTCGATAACTTTTAGTCTCTAGCTAAGCCTAGTTTCAGATTGTGGTTTAAATGAATAAGTAGTGATCCAGTCAGTCTGTCTGTGATATTGCCTACAAAACATCAACATAAATTAAACGAAATATTATTGTTATTCATTACATGTTAAGGAGGCATCAGACTTGTATTCGATTTTTAAATAAATTGCTTAAACATGATTGAAAAAAAAAAAAAAAACAATACCCTCATATTCACATTTGTGTGTTTGTTATTGCCTTGTATTCTTTGTAACTCGCAATGAGTAATAATTTGAAGTGTTGAAGTCTTTATTAAAAAGTCGTGCAAGTATCTTATATTAATTATTTAGCACTGTACACCAGTCTTAATAGAGCGTAGCATTCTATAACCTTTTCTATAATTGCACTTATCTTGCAAGAATATGTATTGAATTTTAATAAAACAATTCAATTAAAAGCAGTCACAATAGAATCTCAATACATACATCTAAATATGTTTTTGCAAAGGGGTATTTTCTTGTGGTATATATGTTATACAGACTTCATTCCTGTCTCCATTGTTAACGCGTACCTTCTACCCTCTATACCATCTCACAAAACACATGATATCGTATTATTGGTTATAGACTCTAAACGTACACACGGAATTCGCGATACTATTCGGCTCTGTTGACATTTGAAAATCATACATAAAGATAATGCATACATAAAATAATGCAAGATCAGTAATACTTGTACAAAACATAAAACACATCCTATAGCAAATAGGGGCTTAAGATATAACAACAAGATTCTCAACAATATTTATTTACATAGAGCAATTTCATTAAAACAAACTTAAAGTAAGAATGTCGAGATAAGGTTATTGTTTGTCGAGTGTAACGTCATACCAATAAAACATTCGTGAGACAGATTGCATAATAGTGTTTTTTAACACGAGCATTTATAACTGACATATTCAGTCAATACCACAGAATATAACTGATTACATGCAGTACATATTTCTATCCTGGCGATCGGACCGCGACAGCCAAACTAAAGTGAAGCCAAACGTCTTTGAAACATACTAAAATACCTATGTAAATGATCATATTTTGTAAGGCAGTAAAGATTTGCTTACTGAACAGAGAAAGTAAGGAAAACTAGCTAGTAGGATACAGGGTGTGGTTTCTGGAATAACACTCTCTTCAAGTCGTTATTCAAACTTCCTGCTTTATACTACATTTCAAGAAACCGTACATGGTTAGCCGCTGCACACAAGTCCCATTTAATGCATGGATGCGCCCACCTAGCCGAAAATTTCCTCTGCCGCCACCTCTTGCAGCTGTAGAACAGGGGCGCCGCCACGCTCCCTGGCATCCTCACCCGCAGCCACCATACAACATGTTGTTAATCTATGAATGAGACCCCAGTCTTGCCGCCGTCGTCCAGAGGGCGAGGTTAAGCTGGCTTTGTCAGAATTGTTTCAGGTTATCATTCTGACACTGGACTATGGCATCCGCCATAACTGCGTGTTAGCAAAAGTTGTATATATTCCTGACTCACACACGGCAATGTCCTTGGTTCTGTTCACTGTAAGAGAGAGAGTAGTCAGGTACAACGTTACGAAATGTGAATATATTTGGATCAATGTCTTTTTTTGTAAGAATATGCATATACTTTATTTAACTAAATTTACTTACCTTACCAGGGAATTGGTATCAGCATGCAGACCATACTAGACGTGTTGCCCTTGTGGCAATCAGAGTAAAATAGTGACATGGAACGATGATTGTGTTATTGTTAAGCAGTCTTAAAACACTGGTTTTGGTAATCATCGAACAGTAAAAGAAAAAAAAAATAGAAGACAGACGATAAGAGAAAAAAAAAACACGCCTCGGGCCATAATTGATCCGCAAGTGTTTATGGTTCAAATGATTAGAATGTGAAAACGGCGGTGTTTAAAAAATACACAATCAATGTTTTAACTATATAAATTCAATTATTATTATCAACCATTTTATCAAATAACATCATTTTTTATTTAACCATGTTAACGTTTCGGCAGATTAGTCTTTCGATTGATTCACACGTCTGTGGTTTGATCACGACAACACCCGAGTACCTCATATGTAGAAGATTGTTTACATTACCTGCGCATCTTGCTATTCATTAACACTTTAGTGAAAAAGCAACAACAACATAATTAATTGAAAATGCAGTAAAACCCCTCCCAAAGTCTCATATATATTGAGAAGTTTTTGGATTATTTGATCATACAGAGTTTGTAATGTTATCCAATTACAGTCACAAAGAGATTCACAAAGTTTTTCTAAGGTTGTTGTATTTCTGACTTACAAGTAAAAATGATATTCTTTTTCTACTAAGTTAAAATTGCAACTTGTGCACAATCTATTTTTACTGGAATATTTCTGTGTCAATCTGTTTCAATAGCTAATTGATTGGATGATAATCTAAATCTAGTTATTGTATATTTACTTTGAAATATGCATTTTAAATAGTTTTCGCATTCGAACTCATGTTTACAGTCCTGGTACCGTACCACTTGTCCAAAACATCGTATATCATGCGTATTTCTATCGTAAAGGTATCGTATGATTACGTAGCCTATTGTTTAATGTAATAGGCCTATTGTAAAGTACCGTAACGAGCCACATCGCTAATGGTACATCGTACCGTAACGGAACGTAACGCTTATGAAAAGACCGTGGTATCGTAATGGAACGTATAGTATGGCAACGTAAGACAAGGAGAATTGTACTGTGCATTCACATAATTCTTTTATACATATACATATATTGTGACATTTGTCTAACGACATTTCATACTCGTACAAATGTTGACTGGAAATCTAAATGCCATAATAAATGTTATATAAATACAAAAAAGTTGATGGTTCTAAACAGAAACTAACCTCTATATTACATTTCCGGTACATTACATAGGAACATAATCGTGAAACTAGTGATTCTGGTTGTTTGCCAGACAATTTTATGAACAAATACAGAGCTGTTGTACGTAATTGGAATAAACATACAGCTGGACAAACTAGCTATAACACAGTCTAGCTCTATGTCAGGTTATGGAAAAGAGGTTTGTCTCAAATATAGGATTCGAATGATACGGCTCATATACAATGATCATTGTTAATAAATAATTGGACCATGTGGAATTATCTCTTATATTCCGAGAAGTGAGTTAATTGTAAAGCAAGCTTACCTATGTCATCCCTGGGCACAATCGACACAGATATAGTCTATTTGCCTTTTTTAGTTTAAAAGCATACATTCTATACACATTTATGCGAATTTAATTAAACTTGAAAGCAATTAAGTGCTCGACGGATATTCAATAAAAGTACGTTCACAAGTGTAGCAAACAAACTAATATAAAGCCAATATTCTTCTGCCAGTGATGCGATCAAACGTTTAAGGTATGAATGTGTTTTCTTAAAACAATATGCTTGTATCATAAATAAAAGTAAACATCTGACATCATGTCCTCTTAACTTTCGTACATTTTTCCGCCATGCTAATCACGTGTGTTAATTCCAATTTATTGATGACACTTTTATGACACCACTAATTTTAAAATTTTTTAGCCGTTCGTTATGTTGATTGGTTTGATCACTAACGTGTTGACCGGAGGGGTAAATTGGTCTGTTCTTAAATCGATTTCCTCTTATAACGAAATGCTTCCTTGTAAATCTTTGACAATATGAAGTCATTTACATACTCTCCTAAATCACTGGCGCACATCGGCATGTACCTTGACGGCAGTATAGATAATGAAAAGAATACCGTTGGGACAACAACGGGAATGATATGACATTTAATCATTGCAAAATCAAGCAAGTCAGCAGACACTCTATCTGCACATGAGAAATGTACCATATAAACATGGCTTTACGATGAGTAAGGAAAAATGTTTATAGAGGTATAATGTCTTTAAAAAAAGAGCAGTCATAAACATCCGCTAAATTGGTGTTCAGCCAATTAGAGAATGGGTTTACTAGGAATATTTAGATTTTACATAGAGTTTACCCCATCACGTGTCTTGTCGGTGTGGAAACTTTAGTTATCGTTTTATTTGGATTTGATATCGGTTGGGCATTGTATTAATTCAGTTTAAGTAGGTGTTAACCTATATTATTAATTTAATATTTAATGAATTTAATTTCTTTTAATAATCTAAGAGCGCGTTTTTATTGTTTCTGTTTTGTCGGTGGGGATGAAGAGTTGTGGGGTTTAACATTTGTATTTTAATCTATATATTTCTTTGATTAGTTCTTTTCTATTATTTCCGCAAATTGTCAGAAATGCTTGTAAATAACTAGAAGAGCCGGGGTAAAAAATAATTGTTGATCGGCAATTTTGTTCTTTTTTTAACACATTTGGTTATAATAACATTTCACATCTAAATATAGAATGCCAAATGTCTAGTTTCATTTTGGCCCTGTTTATTTATTCTGTTGATTTTCTATCATAATAACCCCTGCTCCTACAGCATTTTTGTTTGTATCCTTGCTACCGTCGGTGTAGATGTGGCTGCGAGTAGCGATATCTCAATACTCAGTATTTGAGTTGAGTAGAGTTTAACTAAGGGAATAATCTATCTTATCGATTACGTCTTCAGTGTTGTGGTCGTAAAAAAACTACCCGCGCATGTAATCTATATTGTCATTTAATTCATAGCATAATGATTGTTACGTGTATTTCCTTTGATAGACATTGGACTTTGGTTCCTCAATTCCATCTTCAGATAAACATGATGCTACAGCCACCTAATCTTCACTGATCATGTTTTTCCTTATTTAAAAAGTTATTTTCACTTATAATCAACCATTTTTGTAAGTTTTTCTATTCGAAATAATACCCTTTTCTTTCCTAAACACTATGGACAATATTTTTCAATGACGTCACTACTTTCGTCATAACTTATCAAAGAAAACATATATGCTTAAACATTTTTGAATTCAAATAGATCAGTTTTCTTTTAATTGCTTGCATTTGAAAAACCCATCAGGAAGTGCGAGGTAAGAGCTCTGCAAAACCGCTCTAAGCAGCCCAGTCGGCCCATATTGCCGACTGACCGTTCCAAGGCGGTAACTGTCGGGTTTGCTCTTTTAGTTATAGAATTTTTATCTAAATAGTGCTTGAAATAAGATTGAGTATGAGACAATGATATGTTTCTAATGTTATTTGTTTTCTAGCAGCTAGCCCATGTGTGTAGGTTATTCGGTGCATGTACCTACAAATCACGTGAGCATTTATAAGCCCTCACAAATATTGCACATTTTTGACACCACGTGTTTATTCAAATTAGACGGACAGTGTGAACGTATGTGTACATCGTATCGCATCGTAACGTGTATATTTTTTATCGTAATGCGAATCGTGTATGGTATCGAACCGTAACGTGAATGGCATCATGTAAAAAAACGCATCGAACGTAATCGTGCCGCACGTAAATCGGTTCATGTGACAACTGTTACGGTTCCAGTACTGTATATAGGCTATATGTTACCAATCTCCTTGAATTGTTTATATTAGAATACCATCCTAGTTTTTAAATATCTATTATTCTGTTTCTTAACATACAACAATGTGTAGTTGTTATCTTTATTAATCCAGATATTTAACATTCCAGTATTACTATTAATCGTTGTACTTGGTGCGCTTAGTTATTTGTGTCATATGTAATGCCGTTTTCGGGGTATTTTCATTTGTGTATATTGTACATACATTTAATCAAACTAGTATTATTAAGTTTAAATATTTTAAACAAATATTTTATGAGAATGTTATGGCGTTGGATTGTCTTGGGTTGTAGTGTAAATTCGCCGCATAATGTGTCTAGATTTGTTGATTTTTTAGACAAATAATTGTTCTCAAAAATGAATTATGCCCAGTTTCTAAATTCTTCTCTTCGTTATACCCAAATACTTCGGCACTGTAATTCAGAATTGACCAAACTAAGGTATGAAACAGTTTTCATTTGTCGGTTACTGATAATTCAAGATTAAAAGCAATAAATACGAGCGTACATTGTGTAAGTCAGATATTGAAAGTTGTGCGAGTTTATTCTGTGTTCTGAACACGTTTCCATTTGTAAAAACTCACTCCTAAATATGTATATGTCTTGACATTTTCTAACACCATTTTGTTTAATAAAAATCCACGTTGTTAATATTTTTTGTTTACTAGTGTTCACCGCCAACCCCAGGTTGTAAGTAACCATTGAGACCTTTAAGTATTGACTTGTGCTGCTGGTTCATGCGCAGAGAGAACCATATCATCTGCGAATAATATGACATATATTTTGATATATTCTTTAGTGAAAACCCGTCAATAGTATTGTTTATATTATTTGTAATACCGTTAACGAAGAATGAAAATAGCATACTGGATCTGGGATTCCATTGTTTGGCCCCGATATTTGATTAAAAATGTCTGATATAGTATTATTATATTTTACATATTATATTGATTTAATATAGTGCTAATCCAGTATTTGTTTGACAGGTAACCAGTTAGATGTGGAAAATATCCCTGACAACCTGTTGTCAGAATAGTACATGTAGAAAAAGTATTATCAGTTAATTGACAAATAATAATGTGTTTAATAATTCCACAAAAAAAATTGGTGACTTTGCAAGAAGTGAAAAAAACACGAAAGATCGTTATCAGCAGCATACAATTCTAATTCATTGTGACCAAATATAAATTGGTATATTTTCATATTTTAGTTCCCAATTACTTACTTTACTTACCTAGTTCTAATTTATTGAAGACTATCATATTCTACTAATAGCAATATCAAATTAATATCGATTGTGTTTCAAATTACACTGTGTAAGTTTGTATGCTCTTCTAGATCTTATATATTAGCAAACATAACTACATTTTGAATATGTGATACGATACTTCGGTTAAATTAAAACATCCATTAGGTAATATTGAATTAAAAAAAAAGTTTTATATTGGATATTTTAATGTGGCATCAATGATGACCTCAGCACAGCAACACCTCTCAGCAGCATAAGATGTATATGCTACCGCCAAGTGTTGCTTTACAGAGGTTTCAATGTACTGCAAAAAACACATGTCTTAATGACCATTACGTCGTCATTGTTCAAGAATATGTTTTAGGATTTGATTTCAAGCAGGTCAGTCGTCTTGATCAAGGATCCGGAGTGGTGTTGTTTTATCAATATAATGTACCATTTAAGCGTTGGTCTAGACGTATTTATGTATTGTCGATTGATCTTTGCACTAACATTAATTCCGCTTGACTGCCCAATTCCTGTGGAAAACAAGTACTCAGGTACTGTGTACCTGGAGTAATGTGCAGTGATTTGTTTTGCTCAAGAACTTATATTACGTTGTCAGTTTCAGGGCTCGAGCCCGGGACCCTCTTATCCAGAATTTAACGTCTTCACCACTACACCACTGACTCAGACACACACACATACACATAAATAAATATGTGTAAACCTATAAAGAAACCCTCTGAGATGAATCCGTAATGTCAGAAGAGTCGCAACCTAATTAGATTGTATTCTCTGCACAATGATACCATAGTTAGACAGGTCGTAAACTATAAGTTCACAAGAGGCAGATTAGACTAAGTGGATCAGTAAACTGGTAATCCGCATCCCCGATGGACATCAGGATGTTTCCAGTCCAGCCCGTATTACAACATCCGTATCCAGTAACCTACCACTGTGAGGCATGATAAGGCCACATTCTCATGTTCAATGAATCCGTCATTATAATTATTATGGTTATAGCCTTTATTTATTGTATACGGTAGTAAAAAGTAAACGGCTGTAAAAAACTTAACGATGTAATGATACTGCAAGTATGCCAGTCGTTTTTTTTGTGCTTAACAATTTTAGACAGTGGATTGCATTAACTAATGCTGCTGCTGCTGCTGCTGATGATGATGATGATGATGACTATGATGATGAAGATGATGATAATGATGATGATGATGGTGGTGGTGGTGATGGTGATGATGATGAAGATGATTATGATGCTGCTGCTGTTGCTTTTGCTGCTGCTGATGATGATGCTGACGAAGACGATGATGATGATGATGATGATGATGATGATGATGATGATGATGATGATGATGATGATGATGATGATGATGATGATGATGATGATGATAATGATGATGATAATGATGATGATGATGATCTGTCTTTTTGGTGGAGGATACCGCGATACAATTGTCTGGGTAGAAGGACTGTCGCACCGCAAGTCAGCTGGATGACCATTACGCCCAGAACGGGATTTGAACCCACGCGTTGAGAGGCTACGAAGCGGGAGGAATCACAAACCGGCGACTATACAACTACGCTACAGGCGCCCCTGTTTCATTTAAACTGGATTTAGAAATTGAGAAGTATCTTGAAATAAATATTGACACGAAATGTTAAGTTACTTTTTCAACTAGAAGTTATAAATACCTCCGGGAATACACACACATTTAGGACGCTAATGCTTTAAAACTTACTGTTGCAGATCGGCAGTAATAATTACTTAATTCATAGACCTTATGTCTTATAAGAATAAAATAACTGTACTAAACTTTGCACAATATATGATTTTGGCGTACAATAGACGGAAAGTATGAAAATATATGTGGTCATGGTCATAGGACCTATTTTTCTTTTCCTGTTACAGAATTGTCAAGCAAATATTGTACACAGTATGTATGGCAATTAAAATCGTTTTATGCTGAACTTATAACTTCTGCAACTCAACGACATATGACAAGAGATTTTAGATTTACAAATACATGGCACCTTTATATGAACGAGTCTTACGAACCGCTCTTCATTGAAACAAAACTAACATACAACATTATAGTTGAAGTGAAACTACCATGTATGTTTTTATAATGTTTGCATGCATGTGGTTACTTCAGTTTCACAACAATTCACATGAAGTACAATTTAACTGCATTGTCGTTTTCCTACAATAAAATGATTAACGAATTACTGGTTTTATTAAGCACCACGAACGCCAACATAACACTACTATATATCACTAATTTACTCTATCTACGTTATACCTTTAAAGAAAATAGTTTGTTGAATAATGCGTTTGTAATTTACGCGGAAACTCAGTCCATAATTTGTACGTAATATACAATTGTCTCGATGACATAACTGTATGTGACACCATACAATGTAACACCATATTGGCCTTATAATTAAAAAAAGCCGGTGTCCAAACTAAAAACGCAAACTATTCCTTTAAAATAAAAACAGAAAAAAGAACCATCTCTTAGAATTCTGGCTCTATGTTACATTTTGAATGGTTGGGGCGGTGAAAGTAAACGGTATAATGAAAGCTTTTCAATAATTCTTGTTGATCCTATTAAAATACTGAATATAATATTACAGAGAATGTCCAAATAGTTTAATAATTATAAATAATATTAATTTAAATAGTTCTACTGCATACTTATTCTACGCATTCATGCATTTACGGGAAGCAATGTATGTGTAAATAAATGCCCAAAATAAAATTATATAATCTCAGTTTATTATTCATTTAACATTTTGATGGAAAATGGTACAGAGTAAATATCAGTAAGGTGACACAAGTCGTTACTTTTCAAATGTCAATATATAATATGTTGTAATACTATTATTTCCTTGCCACATTATATTAATGATTGCAACGTTGTTGCGGACGCAAGAAATCTACTCATTTATTTCATCATATTAGTACTGTTTCATGTATTTTTCTTCGAAGTACACTGTATTTTGATATTTACCCCCATCGAAAAGTAGGCAGGATGCTATAACAATTTACATTTTTTCTGTGGTAAAATTGGCCTTAAGTATTTATTTCCCTCTACTATCAAGAAGTGTGTATATTTGTTGTTATAGAAATAATACCCATTCCCTCACACAGATACAATGCGGACAGTTTCAATTAAGCCACTACTATAACTATAGTTATATTTTCTGTTTGCAATATGTTATTTTTTGGCTCGTCACAGTTATGTTGTATCATTTACTTGTTACCTGTCAAGTGAATACCTTTATCCTGTTCCTTGTCAAATGTTCATTTAAGTTGCACTACCTATGGACCAGGACGTTAACATATTTTCTTATTTTTATTACACTACATAATTGTTGGTGGCGGCATTTGTATAATATTCAACTTTATCAATATAAAAGCTAACAGTATCGATTGCAGTAAAAGGAAGTAAGCTCAATTCTTCCTTTGATTAAGATAATCTACTACTTAAGATCAATCCTTTACTGACAAATATCAATAAGAAAACATATTAAATACCTCAATAATTATAGAAAATTAACTTATATGAAAGTAGCATTTTAATTTAATCTAAAATGATACTTGTGAGCAGTCTTACATGAAAAGTTCCAGACAAAGAGCAAGTGATGATTCATTAGCAGTTTTATTTCACTTGTATGTCCCCTGAAGAGAATTTCAAAATAAAGATTGGGATAAGAAACAAACTACGGAGTTGAACCTGAAATCTGATTCAGTTGATACAATTGAAGACGTTGCAAGGTCGTGTATAGGCACACCAAACAGAGACAGACAAATAAAGTTGAAGGGACAACGCTTTTTAAATAAACACAGCGATTATATTCATTTTGTATTTTATAATTGAAATTTTACAACACACAAACACTACGTTATAGAACGCTGATCATCATTTTTTATTACAATTTCAGCTGTCAGCTTTGTGTTTGTGTGTGTTTTGTCTGTCGCTATTGACTTCTGCTTAATCTGGAGTCATGAATGCACTCTGATAGTGGCCTTGTGAAACAGAACGTGAAAAACACATTTCAAGGAGAATCCTGAAGGACACAGACCTGCTATTCCTGATTTACTTTAGTGGGCTGTTTTGGTAGCAAACGATTTATAACAATAAACATTATTGTAAGATTTTATCGCCTTTGTAGTGAACCTTTTCATTCAAAGTGTGATACAAAAAACGGTGTTAAGGTTTTAACTCCTGATGCAGGTTTGTGCTGCTAGTCGTCTTACTTCGATGGCATATGTATCACCTTATTTGTTTAAATAGTATTTTCTATATAAAAATGCTGCATAAAACCCAGCCCCAACAACCCCAACAATCAATAAATCTATATCTGGCTAACAGAAAAACCTTCCACAATATAACGGTTCAAAAACTGTTGATTCTAATGGTTGGAGCCTCAATATGAATATATAATAACCGAAAATCAATATAATATAATACGAATATTATAATATGAATACACGTCTCGTAAATGATTTCTTCAAAGGTTGATAATAGTGCAAATATCGTTGTTCACATTTAATTAGAGTATACTTGAACTAGGAGACGCAATTAACAAGTTTTTTGAAGTGTTTGCGAAAAAAGGCTGTTCTGCAAAGGGAAACGAAGTTTTGTAACTTGAATACATAACCATGCCTTCTTTCAGCTGCGCCGCTTTTATATTTGAATACGTGCACAAGGTAAATTTAGGGTTATTGTAATAAAAATATCAGTCGGAACCAATGATTCAAAACCCAACTCATCATCATCATCATCATCATCATCATCATCATCATCATCATCATCATCATCATCATCATCATCAACAACAACAACAACTAGACTAACAGAAACGATATCATCATCATAATCATCATCATCATTATCAGCAGCATCGCCATCATCATCATCATCATCATCATCATCATCATCATCATCATCATCATCTGTATAAGTCAGAATCTAAAACGTGGTTCACATTCCCAATATAGGTATAATTAGGTAAACACTAGTTTAAGGTTTGGTTCCGCCTACAGGATTTGGAAATATAAAGCATTTCAGCTGCAACACTAGTCTATCATTATTGTCTCTTGATAAAAGAACATATTAGTAAAGTTGTATGGGATCAATCAACGTAACACACTTATGAACAGGCCTAATAAGGCAAAATGTACAGGTTAATTTAAACAAACATCAGCGTTTTTGTGTCATGAACATAGTATAACTTTATGCATTTCGTCTTTAAAACAGTTTAATCACCAAACAGATAACAAAGTTGTCAAATGAGACGCCAAATTCAGGTCTGATGTTGATTTACTTGACACTTTGCTGGTCAGATTAATTTAAGATCATGTTAGTTCATCAAATTTGGATGTTATCACATATTTGTTTGATGACAGACGTCAATATTGCAAAGTCATTACACATTTTTTAAATCACAACTTATTTAAAATTAACAAATTGATCCTGGCATTGCTTCAAAAAGTTGTATATGAGAAGGAGATTTACCAAATGGTTATTATCAATGAATTGTGCACCTCGGAAACAGCGGAGACCACATGGTGTTCCAGCTGATGATTAATGGATTGTTTACCCAGGCAAGATTAAAATGAAAATCTGTTTCTGGCTTATGAAACACTTTTGTCAGGACACTCGGTCAGTAAAATACATATGATAAGATTTTAAATTATAATATATAGGAAATCGTGCACAATACTTCTTTTGAAATTTGTATCATTGATTATTTACTTAACACCATTTAACAAACATATTAGGACAGACGTACATAACAGCAACTATAAACAAGCTTAATTTTCAGGCTTCTTAGGTTGTTTATAAGATAGTGTGATGGCGAATACAAATGCTGTCTCATGGTTATCTTATGCATATTAATTGTATCATTATATATTAAATAGATTATTCGGTAAGTAAATAAGATTGTCCAAGTTACGTTAAAGGTTCACAAATTATTGTGTTAAAAGTATAGTAAAATGGACACTTAAGTAAATCACGACACATCGGAAAATAACACAAGAAGAAGATTAATAAAAATATGTCTGATAATAATGATGTATACAATCTATAAAAAACAGAGCCGCTATGTCAATATCAGGTAAGACCGAGGTACTGTTCGGGATTTAAAATTCAGACAAGGTCATGTATTTAAACTCAGGTATATGAGATGTTGTAAAAGTAACATGCCCAGCAGGGCAGCATGTGGTGGATCGATACCTTGACGAGGTATGTTTTTCTCTTATTTTTTCTCATGGATAATGTGGAGTATTTTTCGGTCACAGTATTGTTCAAAACAAAAATCCAACAACAACAACAAACACACACACACACCACACAATGACATTTTGTAAATATAATGTTAAACAAGCAGGGCAACTTTCTAAGTTAATTTTAAAACAATACAATTTTGTAAAACATCAGAATATGAAGGATACAAAAAACACATAGACAATGCGTGGTTGAGTAAGTTACAAAATAGACATAGACAATGTGTGGTTGAGAGGGTTACAAAATAGACATGGACAATGCGTGGTTGAGAGGGTTACAAAATAGACATAGACAATACGTGGTTGAGAGGGTAACAAAATAGACATAGACAATGCGTGGTTTAGAAGGTTACAAAATAGACGTGGAAAATGCGTGGTTGAGAGGGTTACAAAATAGACATGGAAAATGCGTGGTTGAGAGGGTTACAAAATAGACATGGACAATGCGTGGTTGAGAGGGTTACAAAATAGACATAAACAATGCGTGGTTGAGAAGGTTACAAAATAGACATGGACAATGCGTGGTTGAGAAGGTTACAAAATAGACATAGACAATGCGTGGTTGAGAAGGTTACAAGATAGACATGGACAATACGTGGTTGAGAGGGTTACAAAAGACACATGGACAATACGTGGTTGAGAGAGATAGGCTGCACATAAGATATTTATAAAGCAACAACAACGCCATTACCTTCTGGGCGGACTAGAAACGAGATAAGATCGTATTCAGAACAAGTTGAACTGTCCATGAACGGAATGGTCGAGTTACAAACTAGCTAAAAATAATTTTGACCTATGGGGAACGCAGTAGAACTAGATTCGACTGAAAACGAGTTAGAACTGGTTGTTTGTTTGTTTGTTTATTGAGTTTATCGTCCCGCCAACAGTATTTCAGTTATCAGGAGAAAGTGTCCTCTTGAAGCAGATATAGTGCTGCCTTCACTGTGTATAGCATGCCGTGAACACCTGGCATGATACTACACCCAGTCACATTATCCTGGAACCGGGCCAAGCAGTCGTGGAACTGCCCTTATGTTTGCTTGAGCGTAAGCAAGGGAGCTATGCCACTACCATTTTAACGACTTTAGTATGTCGCGGCTCGGGATCGAACCCGGGGCCTCCCGTACCTGGAGCCGACGCTCTACCGATTGCGCTACCAGAACTGGTTGAAAGCGTCGTTGGGGAAAATGCAACAACATCACACGATCTAAATTTTGTAAGACTTGAAATATATATTTATATTATTGTATATATATTTATTTATTTATTTCAGGCACGTTTGTGGGATTGTGAACAGACGGCCTGAAAGTCGAAGACGTCTACCGAAGGAAGTATAGATTATAGGCATCTGGTTGAAATCTAATGGTAGACTTGACTGTTATAGATAGGTCAAATATGCTCGTACTGTCCCAGAAAGGATGTGAGAGGAGAGGTCGCCTCAGAAAAAAAACAATCTGGGTCAGGAAGAAGAAAGAGTCCAGTCCGAAAATCATGCAGTCTGTCACGTCAAAAAGGAACTGACCAACATTGGAATACCAGGAGAGACTGTGCAACACGCGAAACATGAAACTGCCTTAGGCACTTTTAACCCAAAGTGTTAACAGCATAATTCTCGGCCACTATTGTTAGTTAAAAATGGTACCATTAGACTGGTACCAAGTGAGAAAACAAGACATTAGAATTATAGAGGATGTCCAACAAATGTTGGTGGCTAGCCAGCAAGTTTCGAAGGGTTTGGTCCTCACTTCTGTCTTCTATAAGCTGGTGTCAACGGTAGTAGGTGGTGAACCGGAGATGCCGGTTGGCATGAAAGGGGGCGCTGCCCTGTTCTGCGACACTGATATCTATCTTACAGAATATCCATAAGCTAGAGACTTCGGTTTAGTTGTCAGAGTTTGCTGTAATGACAGAAATGAGACGTACAATCATCGGAATACTGCTCGCTGGACAGCCTTGAAGTATTTGTAAGGGCAACAGCGGATGCGGGTGCTCAGATATTCTTTGCCATCCTGAGAGAGATTAAGTGGCCATTTCTTTCTGGACAAATCATATTGAAAGGAGGTGGTCTGGTATACCTTGCATACTTCCGTTGCCGCTGACTGAGAGGAGGATCATTTAAGGAATAGAGAGCAAGGTAAATATCCGGAGCAAAGATGTCCTGACAGGATCTTGTTTAGTATTGGATAAATATAAATAGCACAAAGAAATTTATTATTTAAATCATTAACGACATGGAAGCAAAAGCCACAACCATGGAATAAAATAAAGTTGGCTCAATTGGACATTTTATCTTTATCGCATACTAGAAACAATTGGTTATGATATCTGACAAATCCAAAACACCCAATAGGACTATCCAGGTCTGAACAAAGCGGCAAAATGTAGACGTATGTAAAGCAAAATTGCTATACCAATATAAACAGCTTCACAAGACAGCACTATGAGCAAATGTATTATTTAAACAGGACATAGCAATTGAGAAATATTTTGAAATAAATATTGATGTTAATTATTAAGAAACTATCGCAAAGTTCGGGTTATCCCATTAAATGTATACAACTGGAATATATGTAATTTAAACGGCATCTCAAAATTGTGGGACATGCGTCAATAGCCACCAAAGACGATGAAGGTCAGTTTGATCAAAACTTTTTATTTGTCGAAAATATCAATACACATCACGTGGTTATTGGCAGGGTCTAAACATGCTGCGTGTGCAGAAAAGTAATCCGGAGACTATGTGTTTTGCATTGCAACATAAAAAGGAAATAATAGGTACGTAACTGAATCTTCATATGTTACCTACCCCCTCGGTGGTAATAATATCTTATGTTTGTTTCGAATGCATGTTTAAGCTTGAAATGAAATTAAGCAATTTTCATCAAAGGCGTTCGACACATAAGACGAGTTATCGGTCCGTTTATTAAGGCCAGTGAATAGAACATGTTTGCAGACACAGGTCACAATTGTACACACACATTAAATAGTACAGTTCTATAGTTCATAATTGTTCTTGCCTAAAACACATCTAGTGGGACATCGTTGAAGATTTATAAATCTAGTAGTTTCTAAATTATCTTTATTTTCAAACCTACAAAATTAAATACAATTTTGCTTTGAAAACAAACTGTTTGTATACCCAAAGAAAGAACGCTACCTTTTCAGATTTACAGAAGGTCAAAATAGATAACAAATACTATTTGCAAATACACAATTGAAGTAGGCATTAGCATTTGAACATATTTAACATTCTACAAGACTATATTGGGATTATTGAACGTTGGGGTCTGTAGGCAAAGAAGACAAGATTGTGTTGTTATTATTAGTTGTTTAAGCTTGTTGAGATAACTTTGTCCTTGCTTTTGTTTTTGCAAGGTGACTAAGATTTGCTAAATCAAAGACCGCATTAGGAAAATGTAGCCAGTCGTATGCAGAGTTGACGTTAGAACAGTATCCAATAATTATTCAATCTTATGTTACTGTTAAAGAGGCATATATTTGACACTGCTATTTACCTCAGCCGCTACCTCTTAGGTAGTAGTGGAGAAGAACAAGATCACTTATCTTGACGTAACCTGCCCAGTCAACCCACATATACATCTGTTTATATTTCTATCTATCTGTGCATCCATATTTCGAGCGATCGATCAATCGAAAATCGGTTTAAATGTCAAATAAAACGATACTGAACTAAGAACACATACTTTAAGCACATTTGATTCTTCATTTACCATAGCATTACACATAACCTGCTATAAATAGCAACGTGACTATCTGCCCCTGATTTAGTGTCACATGATCCGCGCTGCGTGAGCGTTCTTTTGTTCTAAGCCGAGACGATTCTTGTATTGCAGCATATTAGCATATTTGTTATGGGCAATAAGCATTCACAGGCAGTTGAGGTAAAAAGTCAGAATAGGCAGGAAACGATGTTTTGCGTCTGACTGAATAGTCTTATTAATTACCCTGTCAATAATACATACCCCACTGGATAATCAAATTAGCCCAGTTTGAAATATAAATGTTAATTGGATCTAGCTGTGTTTTTGACAGATTCACGTGAGATATGACACTGCATACACATATTTATACGGGACAAAATTAATCGTGTATGCCTTTACATCGATGATTAAAGTTGTCTTTTGTATATTACTGATGAATAAATCCACTGGCATTTGGGAATTGTTTTAAAAACAGTGTCTCTTTACTAAACTCATTTATTATGACCTTGATTGGTGGTTAACTTCTCAATTACTGTAATTATCTGTCTTATTTCACTTTACATAAATAGTATTTAAGCCAATAATAATGCTTATTCATAGAATCTAAATAAATGCTACCACCTAAAACCAATTACTCACAACCGTAATTTATAGTCAATAAGTCTCTATGTTAAGACATACATAGACACACTAAAGTTTTTAGTGATAATTGACGTTTAAATATCAATAAATAATGGCCCTTTTGACTGATAAAATATCAACTGCGGATTTATATCAGCTTGGCGTGGAGCGGGGGGGGGGGGGGGGGTGGGGGGTGGCTGACAATGAATCCACGCGTCTTTAGTTTTATTAATATTCTGTTCACACAGAAACACCGTAGTTCAATGTAGATAAAAACACGTATTACTAAAGAACATTTTTGTAGAACACAAATACAAAATTAATTAAACAACAAACGTAACGAGGTGTTTATTAAGGAAGAACACTCGGTTTATTGTCTATAATATGTGGGGTTTGTCTTGCTTGGAACGTTGAAAATTGTAACACCGCATTCATCGTTATGATTCGCGTGTATTTTTGTTCAAATCCAATGTTATTCAGAATATTTTGTTTGAACACAACAGACGTTTTTCACACTACAGTAAACACAGCCTACTGTGTTTGGCCGGCACCAAGGTTCGACTTCAAAAGGTCAATATGACCACAATAGTCCGATCTTATATGCCCACATTTTGCTAAGATTCTTGACCTTGGGAAGGTGGTGAAAAATGATATCAGGCTGTCTAGTAGGTCATTTGCGACTTGAGTGCTAGTTACATCCGACATAGGCACACTACACGTTTTCACGTCCATACGCGGCCCATTGGTGCAGTGTCAGACTGACATGCATCCCTAGCACGTCACGTGGGCCGCAGGTCTGGTGGGCCGAATGGTCAAAATTTACGGCTAACGGGAAAGTAGCTTGTACCGATGTAGGCGGACCTGTATATCCGCTCATATTTAACCACTAATATCATAGCAAAACGTTTGGTTACACAATAAAGAGGTATCACATTGTTTACTTTCAATGACAAATATGGGACATTCCCATGTTATTTGACCTAAAACCTGTTGTCGTCCATTTGTTGCTAGGCAATGACTCAGCTGGAGAAAATGTGTAAATAATCTACTTTCAACTGACACACCTACCATATCCAATCAGTTTGATCCCATTGAACAGAAACTCTTTATCCTTCCTGTGTTGTTTCTCGAACCATGACAAGAATGGGCATTTACAAATCAGATAATAAAGATGTCAAATGTAACGACAATGTCACGCCTTATGTTGATTTACTTGACACTTTTCTAGTTCATATGCCACATATTTAATCATGTGTGTGCACCAAATTAGGATATTTGAGCATATCCAGTTTTCCGGAAATATCGACATGAAAATCTAAGTTTGGCTTATGAAACACGATGGTCAGGTCATTCCATAATTAGTAAGGCTTATAATAAGATCTTAAATCATTTATTCTGGTCTAGACAAAAGACGGGTGTGTCTCGGCACAATTCGTGTCTCAATTGTCAAATGGTTGGTGAATCAAACCAAACTATACTAACAGCACATTTCAACCTAATAATGCACTTATGGAACCATTAAGTGTGACAGTATTGGACATCTGCCAAAAAACAAAATCGGTAAATGAATAGTGTTGACGAATTTTTTGCATGAACACATTTGTTTCAAAACTATACCTTCAAGGATTTATACATCCAAGACTACTGTTCCTGTAAAGTATTCATTATTTGGTTTGCCTTAATCGGTTTAATCTGAACATTGTTCAAACTTTTGTCAGGTATTTTGTATGAACAGGTCAGATTCGAGTTAGAAATTCAGCAATCTATCCATCCATTCATTTTTCTGAACGTAAAGATGCTTTAAAACGTTTCAAAGTCATTCAAAGTCAATATTCGAACATATTGTTTAGACACAGATAAAAATAGGATAGAATATATCATTGCTGTTAGACAAGAAAAGCCACCTGGTTCAGCCCTTTTGAACTTGCATATGGTCACATACTTCGTGGAACCTTGAAACCGCTTTAAAGGTAGTTTCTAGTCTGACAATTAATCAACTTTGAATGTATTTCAGCTTGTCTCTGACTTACAAAACAGATTATCAAAAGTCGTAGGTTAGCAAGACAAAAAAAAAAAAAAGAAACGGATATATGACCAAAACAAACCATTGCTCTGCTGCCTGTTCATGGAAAACACACTGCAAGCTAGATATGTTGGACCTTTTACTATTTACAAGAAAGTTAGTGACCTCAATTATGTCTTTTCTACTCCTGGGAGGCGAAAATAAAAACACATGTGCCATGTAAATATCCATGGCACGATCTGTAGGTGGATCGTTCCCTCTTCCCTGCACTGTAGCAAAGGTCAAAGAAATGTCCAAAGAGGGAGCTCTCTTTTGCGGCCTTCACAGTCTCAATTGGGACTCCGTCACTGCCTGGTGCTTTCCGGCAGGACAGCGAGTCATGGGGCTTTCGGAACTCCTCGATTGTGGGTGGTGAGTCGAGTTATTCCATGGTGGGCAGTGGGTGGTGTTTCCCATGGCTGTGTCAGGAACGGCGTTCTCTCTAGAGCACCCCGTAGTGCTCAATTCATATCTTCATCTGCTTCCCACGGTCCTTGATGATGACGTCGGAGGTGGACTTGAGGGGTGCATTTTTGGTGACATCAGGTCAAAAAGCTTTCTGCTAAAAAGCACAACTATACATTACCAATTTACGCGAATTACGTATTATTTTAATTTGAAAAACTTTTGTTGAATGGTGCGTTTCTTCGATATGCAATCCCGTCGACGAATGAGCGGAATGCTACAACCAGTTAGACTTCTTCTCTAGTAATATTGGCCTTTATTAAAATATTTAACTTATTAATATGCCATCACTTGTTTTGTTTCAAATATACCTGTTTCATTATACTGCTTGCATTGGGGAAAACCTTCGGAAAGTGTGGTGTTAACGCTCTCTTAAAACCGTTTTAGTACACGTTAGCAGATTGAGAAAGTATTTTATATAATGGCTCGTCACAGGTATGCTTGGTTTTTCATTCTACAGGCAAGTAAATGCTTTTATTCTGTTTCCTTTCAAATGTTAATGTATGTTGCAATACCAGTAGGACCCTATCATATTTTCTCATTCATACAACTTCATCATTTTAGAAAATGTCTCAAGTATACTACCAATCATAAGATGTCAGATTGATTCTAGTTTTGCTTAAGATAATTTATTTCATAAGATCAAACCTTCATTAACATATCTTAATAAGAATATTAGACACCTATAGAATTATAGCAACATAAATTATATCGAAGTGAATGGTTCATTAAACTAAACGAAAATTCATGCTCAACTTTTGATATGACAGGTAACTGACGATGTTACAACAGCTGGGATTCATTATCAGTTTAATTTCAAAGGCGACTGAGTTAAACCTGATAAAATTGAAGCCCATACAATTTCACAAATAGGCAAGGAAATCTGACAAAGAGGAACGAAATGATATTTAGATGAACACAGCGATTGCCTTCACCGGCTTTATAGTTTATTTTGGGGGTTTTACAGCACACCGACACTTGATAGGTCTTAGATCAGCTATTATGGGTTTTTAATTGCACTATACAACAGTATGGCTGACAGCTCTGTGTTTGTGTTTGTTTTGTCTGTCGCTATTGACTACTGCTAAATTAGCAGTCATGAATGCACGCAATGTGGCTTTGTAAAATAGGACTTGTACAATAACATGTTTCAATGTGAAATATGAAGGACACTAAACTGTTATAGCAGTTTTAGTTCATTGGACGACTGTATTTGTCAGCATATAATTCACAACAATACACATTTTTCACGATTTTACCCCTTTTATACATAACATTTTCAATGAAAGTGTGCAACCCAAAGTGCAATTGCTTCGTACTGCCAATGCTTAGTTCGTAACACGCTAAACATAACGTTGATTTATCTGACAACTTACAATAAACACCGTGTTTTTTTATTATTAAAATAACACATCAAACATAACTGATTTTTTTCCAACAACATTATTATCAATTAAACAACAACATAATTTTCAATTAAACTCCCTAAAATGAAAACAATTCAAAAGAAACATCCATAAGTTACCCTAAATTTAAAATGTATGTTCAATGTCGTAATTATTGTATAATACAACACATTTCGTTTCACAACGCATGTGTATTTGTAGTTTCTAAAATGAAAGTAAAACAACAGCCATTATGAGCAAATGCTATTTACAAAAATGAATTTATTATCTGTAAGAACGTCGCATTTCCAAAGGTCTCTCTGTTCGTGGTTGTTGATAATCCTTTATACGCAAAAGCGTAACTGGATATTATTTAGGAATTCTCCATTTGGTTTCAACACTTTGAAAAAATGTGGTCGCCTCTGGTGGCCATTCGTGTAATTACAACTATTTATAAAGACGTAGAATTTGGTATTGACATTAAACCAAACACAACCTAACATTAGTCGTTGTAATTTCTTTGAAGCCATTGACTATGCAGAATCCGAATGATATATTAGTTTCTAATTGGTCTGCATATGGAGTTCTGATATAAGCAGAAAAACTTGCAGCTAATTTTAGATGTTACATTGTCGGTGCCTCCACAAACCAGGTTAAAGCAACAGGCGGTCCTGTTGCCTACTGACCGTTGTAGATAGGTAACTGCTGTTTTTTTCTTGTTGTTTGTTATGTCTTGTCTCTGAGTTGTCACATTTATTTTTATCCTGTTTGCCTTTGTCTAGCGGACCGTTTCTTATTTGCCTATTAGAAGTAAATTTCATCTCTTCAAAATAAAGGTGAAGTCTTTCTTACGACAACCACATGTTTGGACACTATTAAATCGTTTCATTTATGGCATTTTTAGTTAATTCGTTGACTTATATGTCGTTTACTCTAAACAGTAAAACAAACGAAACGCACATGTTATTGTGTATAAAGTAGATTAATAAATTACTGATAATTGTGGCCTTAAATAAAAATACACACACAAACATATACAATAAATTTAATAAATTCAAGCCTCTTGAACGACCCTAGTGTTTGTAAAAGGTGTGCGTTTTTTTTCCTACTAACCTACATTTGGCGGTGTCTATGTCAATATAAGTAAATATATAAACATAAAGAACATTGCATACTACTGAATACCGGTAAGAGAATTGTTATTGTAAGATATGAGATCTCTTCAAAGGAATATCTCGCATATTGAAGTTACTTCGCTGTTAACGAACCGAATAAATATCTTATACGTTTTCATCTGTACAAACCTTTCACGCACACGAACTATTCATGTTGTCTTTATGCTCTGGTGAAACGTCATAATTTTAATTAGTAACCTTAAATTAACTTATATCAGAACACAATAAATATACTAATGTTTTAGATAATGATGCTGTATTTATATATTTTCCCTTGCCTAGCTAAATAACACAATAAATAATACCTTAAATCGCTTTATGAATTCTAAACATATGTTGGTTTGGAGTGTTTTCAAAAATTCGATAATTTCGTTAAGGCGTTGATCTCATTTACATTAAGTATATAGGCTTTTAATTCAATAGTTATTTTGTCAGTCCACTGTATTATTATATAGGTTTTAACTCCCGATGCAGGTTTGTGCTGCAAGTTGTCTTACTTTGATGGGATATTTATTACAATACAAGCTTAATAAATGAGTAATATTATCTATCTTTAGAAAACATGCAAAAACCTCAACAATAAATAAAATTTCATCTAAATCAAAATTTGGCTTAAAGATAAATCTTCCACCATACAACGCTACAAACAAACTGTAATTATAGAGGTTCAATATCGAATTACTGAAAATCAACTGAACTAATAATATAAATACACGTGGCGAAAAACATTTCTTCAAAGGTTTATAATAGTACAAAAAATAGGTAAACATTCGCGATATGCATACACTGGTTTAAAAAATCGGCTAAAGTTCTGCACAATTCATTTGGTTATTGTTGGGGTAGAAAACTCAGTTCATTGTTAACCTGTTTCGATGTGTTTGAGAATAGCGCTGTTTGGCAAGGTAAACTACGATTGGTAATTCGAATACCTTTCCAAGCATTCTTTCAGCACTGCTTTTATATTTTTTGAATACGTGTACAAGGGAAATAGACGTTCATGTTAACAGAAATATCAGTCTGAACAGAGGATTTGAAACCTAACCTAGCATCATCATCATTATCATTATCATCATCATCAACATCAACAACAACATCATTATCATCAATATTAATCATATTCTAGAAAGCGGTTGACATTCCCAATACAATTATAATTAGCTGAACACTTGTTTTGTTTTGGTTCAGCCTACATGCATTGAAAATATAAAAAAAATCTGCTATAACACGAGTCTATTATTATTGCATCTTGATACACGAACATATCAGTGAAGTTATATGCGTTCAAGTAACGGAACTCACCTATAAACAGGCCTTATAAGGAAACATGTACACGTTAAATTACTAAAACAAACTAACTTAAGTGCTGTTGTTGTTGTGCGTGTCATGAGCATGATATAACATTATGCCTTTGGACAGCTTAAGCACCTCTTTCAATACCATTATCTATGACTTTTGGATATTATGATGATTGTGAACCATTATTTAGCATTAAAATACAAAACAAAGACTTTCGGAAACACTTGAAATAATTATATGTTTTCTTATACAGGTAATATTTCACTCTAAGCCCACTCAAATTTGTCACCATCTACTTCCTTACTAGCATGAGCTTAATTTTCGAGCTTCTGGTCTGAGGTTCTTTATGAGAGATTGTGCTGGCGAATACAAATCATCTGTCTAATCTGTTATCGTATAGCAAAGAAATTGTATAATTATGATCAAACAATGCTAACAAGGAGAGTCTAAGCCATATGTAAGCTGTTCTTCTGTTACATACTTTACTGGGTGTCGTGGGAAAATATAATTATAAGAATATATGTATTTACCCAAATATGAAACCATTTCAGAAGCGAAGCTCCTATGTGTGTTATTATAAAATATGCAACACAGTTAAAATGCCCAGCAGGGCAGCACGTGGTTGGTGGCTCGATACCTAGACGAGGTATGTCTCTTATTTATTCTTTGGAAAATTTGGTGTATTTTGCGGTCACAATATTGTATAAAAGAAAAAAAAAACACATAAAGACATTTTATAAATATAACGTGATACAATCAGGGCAACCATTTTAAGTTAAATTTAAACAATAACATTTTGTTCAACATCAGAATAAGAAGGATACAAAAGACACATGGACCGTGCATGGCTGAGAGGGATACAAAAGACACATGGAAAAGGCGTGATTGAAGGGAATACAAAAGACACATGGGCAACGTGTGGTTGAGAGGAATACAAAAAAAAACACGTGGGAAACGCGTGGTTGAGAGGGATACACAAGGCACATTGGAAACGCGTGGTTGAGAGGGATACACAAGTTACATTGGAAACGCGTGGTTGAGAGGGATACACGAGGCACCTTGGAAACGCGTGGTTGAGAGGGATAAACAAGGCACATTTGAAACGCGTGGTTGAGAGGGATACACAAGACACATTAGAAACGCGTGGTTGAGAGGGATACACAAGGTACATTGGAAACGAGTGGTTGAGAGGGATACACAAGGCACATTGGAAACGCGTGGTTGAGAGTGATACACAAGGCACATTGGAAACGCGTGGTTGAGAGGGATACACAAGGCACATTGGAAACGCGTGGTTGAGAGGGTTACACAAGATACATTGGAAACGAATGGTTGAGAGGTATACACAAGGCACATGGGAAATACGTGGTTGAGAGGGACACAGAAGACACATGGGAAACGCGTGATTGGGAGGGATACACAAGACACATGGGAAACGCGTGGTTGTGAGGGATACACAAGACACATGGGAAACGCGTGGTTGAGAGGGATACACAAGACACATTGGAAACGCGTGGTTGAGAGGGATACACAAGACACATGGGAAACACTTGGTTGAGAGGGATACACAAGGCACATTGGAAACGCGTGGTTGAGAGGGATACACAAGACACATGGGAAACGCGTGGTTGAAAGGGATACACAAGACACATGGGAAACGCGTAGTTGAGAGGGATACACAAGACACATGGAAAACACTTGGTTGAGAGGGATACACAAGACACATTGGAAACGCGTGGTTGAGAGGGATACACAAGGCACATTGGAAACGCGTGGTTGAGAGGGATACACAAGGCACATTGGAAACGCGTGGTTGAGAGGGATACACAAGACACATTGGAAACGCGTGGTTGAGAGGGATACACAAGGCACATTGGAAACGCGTGGTTGAGAGGGTTACACAAGACACATGGGAAACGCGTGGTTGAGAGGGATACACAAGACACATTGGAAACGCGTGGTTGAGAGGGATACACAAGACATATGGGAAACGCGTGGTTGAGAGGGATACACAAGACACATAGGAAACGAGTGGTTGAGAGGGATACACAATAAGAATATATGACAAAGTCCTATGAGCATTGCAACATATACCAAACTCCGAAAGGGCACAGAACAAAGCTATTTCACATGCAAGCCAAGCGAAAAGTAAGAACAAAGTTGTGATGAGTCATTTAACGAAAAGGGCAAACCCGACAGTTACCGCCTTGGAACGGTCAGTCGGCAATATGGACCGACTGGGGTGCTTAAACCGGTTTTACAGAGCTCTAACCTCGCACTTCTTGACGAGTTTCTCAAATGCAAGCAATGAAAAGAAAAAACGATCTATTTGAGTACAAAATATCCATGCGCTGATATTTTTTATACGTTATGACGAAAGTAGTGACGTCATTGAAAAATAATGTCCACATAGTGTTTAGAAAGGATGTGGTATTATTTTGATTTGAAAAACTACCCAAAACTGCTTGACTATAAATAAAATTAACTTTCTGAAACATGAACAAACATGGCCAGAGACAAATAGATGGTTGTAACATCCTGTTCATGTGAAGATGAAATTAAAGAACCAAAGTTCAATGTCCATCAAAGGAAATACACGTAACAACTCTTATAGGATGAATTAAATGACATCATAGATTACATGCACGGGGAGATTTTTTACGACCGCCACACTGCACAAGTAACATTGTTGTGATCATGAATAAGAATATATGACAAAGTCCTATGAGCATTGCGACATATACCAAACTCCGAAAAGGCACAGAACAAAGGTATTTCACATGCAAGCCAAGCGAAAAGTAAGAACAAAGTTGTGATGAGTCATTTAACGAAAAGGGCAAACCCGACAGTTACCGCCTTGGAACGGTCAGTCGGCAATATGGACCGACTGGGGTGCTTAAACCGGTTTTACAGAGCTCTAACCTCGCACTTCTTGACGAGTTTCTCAAATGCAAGCAATGAAAAGAAAAACGATCTATTTGAGTACAAAATGTCCATGCCACATTGGAAACGCGTGGTTAAGAAGGATACACAAGACAAATGGGAAAGGCGCGGTTGAGAGGGATACACTATACACATGGGAAACGCGTGGTTGGGAGGGATACAAAAGGAACATGGAAAAGGCGCGGTTGAGAGGGATACACAAGACACATGGAAAAGGCCTGGCTGTGAGGGATACAAAAGACACATGGAAAAGGCGTGGCTGTGAGGGATACAAAAGGCACATGGAAAAAGCGTGGTTGAGAAGGATACAAAAGACACATGGAAAAGGCGTGGTTGAGAGGGATACAAAAGACATATGTGAAACGAGTGGTTTAGATGGATACACAAGACACATGGGAAACGCGTGGGTGAGAGGGATACAAAAGAAACATGGAAAAGGCGTGGTTGAGAGGGATACAAAAGAAACATGGAAAAC
Source organism: Sinonovacula constricta (assembly GCA_007844125.1). Taxonomy (NCBI): domain Eukaryota; kingdom Metazoa; phylum Mollusca; class Bivalvia; order Cardiida; family Solecurtidae; genus Sinonovacula; species Sinonovacula constricta. Next base: position 44,677,267 of record CM017564.1, read on the forward strand.
GCGTGGTTGAGAGAGATACACAAGACACATGGGAAACGCGTGGTTGAGAGGGATACACAAGGCACATGGAAAAGACGTGTTTGAGAGGGATACAAACTACACATGGAAATGGCTTGGTTGAGAGGGATACAAACGTCACATGGGAAACGCGTTGTTGAGACATAATAGATGTTAGACATATGTTTTTTTTTATGAATGGTTGATTGCATTTTTCAATATTGCAGCACTCAAAACGGACATCAATGTTCCAATTTAAAGCAATCATGGTAGAACGGCCTGATGGTTTCTTAGTATAGCAGTACCTTTTCAACATCACCTGCATAAGAGGAGGGATACTGTATTCAAGTGGAAAGTACGTGGTTGTGGCTTCGGAACACGTTAGAATTTATTCTATTATTTACTACTCAATTAAATAGCTAAAAGTCTCCACTTGTTAATTGTTTTCGGATCGTTACATTGTCACAGCAATTTTGTATAACCAACATATTGCGAAATAGAAAAGAAAGTTGTAAAGAAACCAGAAATATCTATATTTGTATTAAATAGTATTTAAATGTCTTAAATGATTGTATAAAACTATGTTATTGACGACATAACTACACTTCAATTAAACGTGTAAAATACTCAAAGGAAATTAAAACTAGCAACTGGCTTTACATGTTTGCGTGTAACGACGATGACTCCGTATTGTTCATATGTATAACTGTACCTAACAGCGAAGTATATTCGTGGCTAACTATACAATTGGATACCTAATACATCAGATGGTTGTGGCCTTAAACTTGATATTTATAGACACATAAAGGATTTTGCAAAGGTAGTGAAATACAAACAGCTACCCTATACAACTGGCTTTAAATGAATGGGTACATTTTAACAAAGAATGTCGCTGTCGCGCTTTGTAATCAGGGAGAAATAAATGTAAAGCTCAGAGTAGACCATATATCTAATTGGGAGAGGTAGAGCGTGAGAAGTGTAGGATGAGAATATCGGACCACCCTACATCCCTCATCCGAATTATATGTGGCCGAGGACGTCTCGGAAAAATATGATAGCAAAACTTACAGTACTAAAACTATATAGTAGACTAAGTTAGTAAAACACCACAAAGCATGAATTTGTAAACGTCATGGGACAAAACATGACTATACAGACGTGAAGTTGCGAGAAGTATTTTAATGAAGTTTTATAGTAAACGAATTATAGGAATTAATGTATACAGGAAATATGTATTTTCAGGAAATGCGGGTTGACTTCACATAGATATGTATTATTTTTAGAATACTGGTGCTTTGTTAAAGAATATTTACATCTTTGTTTGTAAAAAAAAGATTATATGTTATGGATCCTGTGTTTGTTCATGGCATTTATTTTTTGTAATTGTGTTTCTTCAACTTGAACTTTTATTGGATAACTTTTGTCAGAACATGTTACTTAAGATTTACTCCTTTATCTTGTTTACCTTAATTTCACTTTTTTAATTTTCTTACCATTTTGGGAGTGCAATAACGATCAATCATTCTGGGTTAATATTTAATTGAACATTTAACTGAAATAACAATACATAGTAAAGTTAAAACATTCGGTTGAGGAAATTAACATATCTGCAATAATATTTGGCAAAATATAGAACACTTCAAAATAAAAATCGATTATCCGCATCAGTCGATGTAATGCCTGACACGTTTGGTTACAACGATGGTCACGATGCAACAACATTCTCGAGTGTGTGTATAACTGACAATAGTTCTGATCAAACCACATACACACACGCACGCACACACACTCAATCGTATTAAAGTTGGTTATAAACAGTTCGCACTTTCTAACTACTTTGTCACAAAAAAACGTTCTACTTACCTGATAAGACTTTGCGCAATGTTGTTCATTCGTGCCTTCAATTTGTGCAAAAATCCCTACTTGTCATTATCCACAAGCAGTTCCTATCAGAGCAACACTGCGTAGATATTTAAGTTAAAAATATCGCATCTTACTTTTAAGATAACATTGTATGTCATGTTTTGTGAACTCTATAAAAAATAAGGTTCGGTTATCAGCGTAGCAGTCTAACGGTGTGATAAAGAGCTTAGCGTATTTAATTAATATGTGAATATCTAGCAAATGTGAAGCACACACTTTTATAGTGAAACAAACAAAAAGAAACAAGTAGTTTCGCGATGTTCATAAAATATGCGAATATTCGTATATTCATACAGTGCCCTTTTGAAGTGCCTGGTATGTATTACTTCGTTACTTCGTTACCATTCGTATTAGTTTGTCCGAAATACTAAGATTTACGACGCAAATATGTAAAGCCTTCTAGTTGCAGATGGGCAACACTTATTAAACAGATAACACATCAAAACATAAAATAATAAACATTTTAAAATTGATCATTTCTGTGTATAATCTGCAAAAGTATTAAAAATTGTAATCTAATACTGCAATATTTAAGTCTCTGGTAGCTCAGTGTGTATGTTTGTGTAACTGATAATATATTATATTTTGTTTGAGGTCTTCATCTTTTATGAAATTAAATACCAATATACGATTATACTTTACAGAAAGAAATGACGTTAGTATCAATTAAACATTTCGTGGAGTCAGGGACCTGGCCGAAAGTTTTGGTAAATTATAAAATTACGATTTTTTTTGTCTGGCCATGACACTGATGTAACAATGTTTAACACAAATTTGTTTACATAACAATATACTTGAAAACATGTATAAATATTAACACGTGATTTGTTATTAATGTCATATTTAAGTCCATCATCATACTAATTTTACTGTTTGTAAAAAATATACGACGACTACTACAACTATTTCTTCTACTACTACTAGTAGTAATAATAAAATAATAGTATTAATAATAATAAATGATAATAGTAACTACTACTTCTACTACTTCTACGTCTACTACTACTAGTACTACTACTACTACTACTACTACTACTACTACTTCTACTACTACTTACTACTACTACTACTACTACTACTACTACTACTACTACTACTACTACTACTACTACTACTACTACCACTACCACTACTACTAACAATAATAATAATAACAATAACAATAATGATAGCACAAATTTACAAACATATGCCTTGACGTCTCACGCAAGAGCTGCCTGCTTTATGTTTGTGGTAAACATCCTATTAACTACCTTTTGGGGACAAGCGTCAAATACATACTAAAGCCTACATACAAGTTTATTTGCAAAAACCTCCAAACATTAAAGTGCATAGCTTGTGGTGTTGATACTTGCTGCGCCTGCATGCAAGACATCCCGAGGTTGATTGTTTAACTTGTCAAAAGAAATAGTGAATATGAGGTGCGTAGAACAATGACTGTCTTTACCCAGGCTACGGGGACATGTTCTTTCTTCGTTTTCAATACCTTATACAGACAAGGCACAGGTTGTTAAGACGGGTCCACCATCTCAATTTACATCAAAGGCCATCGACTTTAATGACGTTTTGTTATGCCAATGAATACATATCTCTCAAAAATGCATACCCATTCAAAAGGACATTGGACTATTTTTAAATTGTCGTTATTGAACGCATTTGATCGCTGAAGAATAATACGTCTAAACCTTTTTAAACAATATACAAGTTCACACAGTATAAGGTAAACTAACCTCAGATTTGCTCTAACGAACAAAAGCAAAAAAGAGTGTTGTTACTCTCCGGGTAAAGACAAATAAAACATTTTTAACTGCATTCAAGGCTGATAGCTTGGTTATAGCTTGATCAGCAAATCAAATGCACATATTTTTTCCACCCGAGTAAAGAAATGTCACATTTCCATGCAAAACAATATTTGAATCTCGTGGATGTTGGGGAAATACGAATTATGCGTAAAGGTTCGTTACCTTGGTTGTAATCGATTGAAGAACAAAATATACCTGACACAATATATAAGCAATAATGAGATTGGACCAGCTACATACGACAATTTAATCTTATGAGTCTCTACTATCACACACAATCTCCACACACATATATGTATTAAGTGAGTGGTTGTTGATGAAGGGGTGACGGATTGGGTGGTTGTTTGAGCTGGTGTAAAATGTTGTGGAGTAAGCGGCTAAGATTGTGAATGTTTTAAATGAATTAATGGTTTGTGGAGTGATGCCTTCGACTGCCTGACAACTTTGGTAGATATTGAGATGGTACAGAAACGTTTTCGTGTATGATGGGATGATAAGTTGGTGTGGTTTGAATAGGGTGGGATTTGTGTTTTGGGCGGGTTAAGTTAGTATATCTTTGCTGTCAAATTCTTCTTCCTATAGGTAGGAAATTGTCGTAAGAAAACGAATGACCAAATTAATGGGAATGTGATGTAGAAAGCAAATTAATAACTTTGATTATTGTTTGAACTCAGTGTTGCTATGGTTTGAAATGACGTTCAAAGTAAACAGGTAATGGCCTTTGTAAATAGAACCACAAGAAAAACAGGACACAAAGCGTCGTTATCGACCGCGAATGTTCAGGGAGAAAGAAAATAATACGTTTTTGTTCTCCAAAAATTGGACACGACAAAGAGGTAAAAGAGTTCAATTATAGGAACGACAAAATAAGCATATACACACTGATTACTTGTTGATTCATTTTTCGTCATAATGGTTGCCCCCGCTAAGTTTGCTTTTGTTAGTTCTGTCGCTATTGACTTAAGTTAGTCAGCAGTCCTCTATGCACGCACACGATGACCTTGTGGTGTCAATCTTTTGCAGAAAGTACAGTTGAACATTAAATATTAAGCAGGATATAACCAGGATGATCCTATTGCAAGATGTGTACTTGTTTATGCGACACTTCCGGGCGACCAAGAGGAGTTTCACATTAATAAAAAAGAACATGACATCTGCAATGAATTTATTATCTTTGTTTTCTGTTCATTATTTAAAGTCAATATAGTTGCTTAGAAAATATTTTACTTAGGTTATGGGCAAAACAACTATGCTTGGGATTGGAGTTGCAGAGAAATTTACCAACGAAAGTTGTAGGCAATGCCTTTCTATTCCCGCTTAAAGTGCTTCTTCAGAAAATGCATACTTTTACCAGCAAAAATTATCAATAACATCATTTCGATTTCCCATAAATATATATTTTTGAGGCGCTATTGCCAAACGGTTAGAATTTCTTAATAGTAACTCTTCAGGCCCTTATGAGGGGGTTCGAGTGTGGCAGTAGATTTATATGGTGAGGTCTCAAGCTGACCTACGTCATTGGCAAAACCCACCCATGACCAGAGCTATGTTTTGGTATTCCTTCATCAATAATACGCTGGGAGTCGACACCATGAGTTTAAATGTGTCCGCGTGAATGACGAAAATTCATAGTACTTCATTACAATTTTATTTGATGCCTTGATGTATATATTCATCATACGGCTATATATTATGTCGTGCTTGTATTAAAAGTTGATTTAACAGACAAATTCACAATAACAAACATATCACTTTGATCGCAATAACTTCATAAAACATGGCTACTTCAGTAGTCCTACACGTATATTGAAATCAAATGCTCAACAAGTGTGGTTGATAATAATACTCTTTTTTCGCGTTGTATTTGGTCATTTCAAGAAAATCACTTTCGATGGCTTTAATAATATATTTCAAGAATGAAACATCAGTTCTACATCATATGATTTTAGTTTTGATAAAATTAAATATTTAGAAACATACGAATAACAAATGCCCACTTACCTTTGCTGTATATTTTAATTTAAAATGATACACACTTAAACAAGGCATCAACATTAAATAATTTGGAACCGTAAAATAATATTTTAAAAGTTCCCGGGGGGAATTCCATTTCCCATGCTTTTAATGCCTTATTATAAAAATGCTATCAAGAACGAAAACAGAAGTAAATTAAGTACCTGTATCTAAGAACGACATGGTGACATAGGTAGGAGACGAAGACTTGGAGCCACAGTTTTGGCATACATTATTGAACAAAGTAAATGTATATTACATTTAATATGCGAACATACTCATATAATACATATTTATAAATGTGTTTAATTAATTAATATACAACACTTGTAGAAGATTATGAAATTGTGTTGTGGTCTGTTCTGAATGTATGTTCGTACTGCACTATAATAACATATGTAGTTATTTTGTTTATATGCTGTTTAATTACGCCAGTTTACATTAACATTGTTTGTGTAATCCGGGTGCTAACAGTACAATTATTCAATGTAAATAAGCGTTCTTAGCGCCTGTCATTATTTGTTGCTTATTATGATACAATCATATTACTATATTTGAATGTGTTAAAGGTTTTAATGAGGAACAACTAACGAATATCTAGTCAAAAGTAAGCGAGTTATCTCCCTTTTAAATAGTTATGTAAAGTTATCTGCAATACGTTTTAAAACAATCATGGCACAAACAAACTTTAGGTTATTAACAACGTGTGGATAAAATAGTTTGCAATGTGTCTATTCACTAACCACATTATTTAGCAACCTTGTAAAACTTGAACTATGTTAATTTACATGTCTTGTAATGTATATTATCTATTGATCTGTATTTACACATTTTCGGTGTCAAGGTTATCATTTTGACTTTTTATGCTCTAATATTGTTCTGTTTTTTATTACTTTGTTTGTGTATTTATGATCTTTTTTTGTTTTGATTTCATGTATGACATATTTTTCATGTTCACATTTATTGTATATTTATGCTACTCACGTTCTGACTTCATTACAATCCGATTGCCTAAATGCGTGTGAGCGGTAACATATAAATACTTGGTCATGCATGATTATATAAAATGAACCTAATCGTTTATATTAACAAGGGCATAATGCCTTAATGCATTGAGCTATTGATGAGTCGACAACGTTCTATTAAAAAAACATGTTTTTTTATGTGGTTATCAAAAACAACACAAAACAATATCAACTCAATATTATTCACTTTCATAAATATATTGTCAAATCTACGAATTAAACAAAATCGAACAGTATGTTTTATTTTGGATTGTACGGCACATCGACACTTGATAGGTCATACGGCACCAAAATAATTCAAGAAACTATAATTTAATCACATACACACAATCATTTTGTAAAAAGTTTGTTTATTGGGTTTATCGTCCCACCAACAGTATTTCAGTTATCTGGAGACGGTGTCCACTTGAAGCATATATAGTGCTGCCTTCACTGTGTATAGCATGTCGTAAACACCTGGCATGATACCACACCCAGTCACATCATCCTGACACCGGGCCAACCAGTCGTGTAATAACCCTTATATTTGCTTGAGCGTTAGCAAGGGAGCAATACCACTACCATTTTAACGACTTTGGTATGTCGAGGCCCGGAATCGAACCCGGGGCCTCCCGTACCTGGATCCGACGCTCTACCAATTGCGCCACCAGGTCCGGTTTTGTAAAAAGTAATTCGTCACAAAGCAAATACGTTTTTTTTTATTACTTGAGATCGCACTCAATCAAATAAGTATATAAGTTGTTATTTATGGTAATATATGCGAACAACTTTGTAAACCCACTATTTGAGTGAAAAGCTTAAAGTAAGGGTGATGTTGTGTTTAATGTCATTGATCAAAATATAGGCGTAGTACTTCCCTTTTAACATTGAGAAGAGGTCGTTATAAAGACCCAGAGCCATGATGCTTTCAAATTAATATTATTTTATATACATCCTTGACACCAAAGCTGACCACTCTATATGTCATGTCATAAATACAAACAATAACAATGGAGGTTGAACACAATACAACTCTCGTGTCCTGCCGCCAGGTAACTTGAACAAAATTAAAATGCACATATATTTGACCATGAACGTCTCTTTAAAAAATTCTCACAATTAACCGGCCCCACCCAGGATACTAAAACACGTTGTTAAATCAGCCCTCCATCTTTTCCGAGCGCTTTCTTAGGACCTTTGGGAATTGCGCTTTTTTCACACTTTCTTGAACCGTGAAGAAATGATTAAATATGACACTAACAAACTTAGGAAACCTGTCTTAGGAAATGTATATAATAAATAAAATATAAACTTGTTTCCTATACTTTCATAGCATGACCCAAACACATTTGGACCAATATTAAAACCACTTGTAGGACCAGCTGATATTCACATAGGATAAAATAATAGTAAGATTATGTGGGAATAAATGAACTATTATAAGAATTTATGAATTAATAGAAGCTTAAAGTGTACACCTCAAATAAACAATGCTAAGGGCATTATTGCATGTTTGAATAGAGGAACGTCTGTCAACCATTCTCGTTGGGTGTTTTTTTTTCTTCTTTTTGTTTCATTGACATTTGTGATCTTGTCACTTTTGGCAGCTTTTCATTGTCCGTCGATTGGATCGAATTCCAGGCTTCGTATCATCACAAAATAGGATGAATTAACCGAAACAGTTCGAAAAGAGTAATTTTAATCACTGATATGCAATGGTACATTCATAAACTTCTTAAAACACAATATTATTACACACGTCTTTTAAGTGTAGCAAAAGACCCCACAATTTATAAGTAATTAATTCAATTTAAGTTGAAATCCGTCCCACTTTCCAGATATAACATGAACTGAAATATGATCTATACCTTTTACCAGGTGATAATGGCGATTCGCCATCTTATACAAACAAGCAGCAACAGCTAAAATGCATACGATACATAATAAAAGAAATAAACAGAAGAACGGCCTTTTCCATTGCGTCTCCACCATTATAGCCGAACATTAACATATGATAAGACGGTATGCAGATGTGTCCTTTTTTTCTGAGGACGTCCGTGCAAATTGAGCATATACTGTCAAGATAGGGAAACAGTCAGTGTGTTGTAAAGTCGGATTCTTTAGGGAGCTACACAGACGATTTCTTGCTACAACACTAACTGTCGATTGTACAGAACAGCAATTTGTTTCTGAAATTTAGGATGACAAAGACAATCTAACCAGAGCAACTTTTCAATTGTGTTCGTCGATGAACACTATATTTAAAAAAATAAACACAGTCATGCAAACAACGTGTTCTGCACACCTTTTTCGGTGAAACTTCCCTGCAGGTTAATACCTAGTCATATTACTTTTTCAATTGCGCATTGTGTTTCTAAAACTACGTAATGTTTCTTTGGATAGCAATTGGATATTGTTTACTTTTTAATATAAACCGCCAAACAGCCAAATTAGGTCGGACGTGTTCTGTTAACATTTACCTTATCTGTAAACCGTACCATAATTTGGTTAACCTCAAAAAAAGCCATGGAATATTGCAAAACACCGTAAATATATACTTTATTCTACTACATTTTCTTGTATGTGAGACCCATGGCGTTAAGGTAGAGTGGATGACTTGTTAAATAGAATTACAAAACAATGTACAAGTAAAAGTATCCGTTTTCAATGATAAAACGAATGACATAAATGACGAATTGAGCTGAAAATTACATTTCCATTAACAAGTTTAATGAATTTGACCCTGACCATTCCTTTAGTAAACGTTTACTAGTAGACAAAAGAGTCCACAATATGTCTGCCTTGGATATTCTGATTATATTTCAATGCGAAATTGCGTTCGCGTTAATATTTCTACTCATCAGTTTCAAAGCGCAGTTATAAGACTAAACTGTTATTCCCATATAAGGACCATGACCGGTTATTGCTACATTTTTATACCCGTAGTCAGCTGCAATTTACAGCCGTAGCTGGTTTTGAAATAGCATGTAGTTGATTGAAAAATGGGTTTACCAATGTGGCAGATGGATGAGAACCTAAACTTTACTATTATGTTTGTACGGATAGAAATGTACAGCTGTTAGTATTAATGACTTAATGTGCACATTTATTCAACTGTACACAGAAGTTCACATTACGCTTTGTTATTGTTAAATGACACTATCTGGGATAGGTAGAGTCTGGATAAACTGCGTTAACGTATTTGTTTAGAACTTTATCGTACTAACGCCTGTTCGAACTACGTTTAAACTTAAAAAAGTGAAGTTTAACTTACACAACTTGTAGCATAAATGTATAGGTAAAAAGACGTACACAAAGTACGTATGATCAGATGTAATCAGCATGAACGTAAATATTCGAAGTTAATATAGACTGTTACATTAATAACGCAACTAATCATCATAGCAGCTAAACTACTGCTAAAGGGAGATAAAACTCGTATTCCTGCGAAATAAAATAAAAGGTGTCCGCCCTTCATTTCGTTTTAAACAATAATTCAAATACAATGTATCTTTTGATTTTAACAGATTAACCAAGAGGACATATAAAGGGTATAGGTCATTGATCTGAAGGCTTTAATCAATGTGCCTGGTTGAGAGTTAGTGATCCGAAGATCTGTGTTAGAAGCTGTGTCAGAATTACTGCAAAGTCTATCTATACAATAACACAGGTAGAACAGATCCTGTCCACTGCAGGGTATGTGATATTGTGGTTCAGAGTCAACTTAATGTATGTAGGGCTTGCGGGCGACATATAATTCTTAACAATCATATGGCCTTGCAGAAGAAATGATAAAATCAGTTATAGTCGGCACTTGATCAACTCAATACACATAAGCCAGTCGAGTGTATACAATACCCCATCTTGTACTTTTACGCAATGAATATATACCGTATCTGAAGCCGCAACAAAGTTAGCGTTCCAAAAAATGTAATGCATATGGTGTTCGTCATTTAATGCTATACAATGCATGATTTCCATTAATTATTAAGGTAAAACATGTTTTATATATGTATACACGAATTAGTCAGTAAAACATATATGTTATTATAAATATATATATTATATGTAACCATGTTATTCGCCTCATAGCATATGTCATTCCAGGGATCAGATTATCCGTAGCACGCCGGCAAAATGAGTAAGTCATTACGACAGTCAATTATATGTGCATAAAGGTTTTACAATGGTTTTATCAACAATAACCATACCTAGCCAGAGCAAAAGACACATTTTTATTATGTCTACTGATATGTCTAAAACGTGTCGTTGTGTTGGCATTTTAAGTTGTGTATAATTATTCAGTTTTATACTGATACAATTTTAGTTAATGTTGGTCATACTTCTTAAAACCACACATGATTATTCTCATCGTGACTATGAAACTTCTTCAAAATGTAGAAAAGGCATTTTAAAATGAATTCCCAAAACACAAGGGAAGTAAATCAAATAAAGTAGATCTAGTTATATACAAGTGATATCCCTTTTGTTGTATTTAAACTGTTACTACTACTACTACTAGTACAACAACAACTACTACTACTGCTACTACTACTACTACTACTACTACTACTACTACTACTACTACTACTACTACTACTACTACTACTACTATTACTTCTATTAATACTACTATAACAACAAATTATTTTATACCGGGGTCAGACATATGCTTTGAACATAGATCTTAGGAAAACAAACGTTGAAATAAGTTACAGTTAATATGTGGACACGACTCGATATATGTTTCATTTGCATCTTTTATCGCCTCGTATACTCTTTGATCTTTTGGGGTTCTTCGACAATTTTCTATTTACTAATAAAGAGCTCAATTTCCGTTTCACTATTCACAAGTTGACCCAATTGTATCTCCGAAAAAAAATCGAAGGCATATTTCTGTCATGTTCCGTAGATAGGCACGGCCTGCTCATTAACTTGTTTCAATACTCCCAAAAGATACCAATATCACAGAACACCTTTCAAAATGAGGTCTGGCGACTCGGTTTCGAAACAACTCCTTTTGCTATTCGTGTCATTTTCGAATTATTTATTTTGAAATTCCTTGTCATTTAACGACATGTTAAAGTTAATCTGGACCAACGAAAGTATTACCTTCTTTGACACTCACCCCATGTCATTATTGAGTGGAGGCAAAATTCTATATGTCTTATGTTTAATGCAAAGTCAGTGAGACCTCATATTCGGAATTGTTAGAAATAAAGTGATGGATTGACGAATAGCGATATAATAAATAACCCTATCAAAACATTGATTGACACAGAACATGGCGAGCGTTATTATCAAATTTGTTGGTTAGATCTGATATTGATCAGAAACTATATTCGTAATTAAAACGAACTTTTCTTGTAATCTCTATCGAACTAATACATTATGTGCTTACCCTGCTAGATTTATTGTTATCGTGCAGCTGCATGAAAGATAAAAAAAAATATTATTATTTTTTTTAATGAAATAATACTAAAAATCCACTACAGCATTACTTACAACGTTTTTACGTGTCCGTAGCAGACTGGTTATCAATTTCATTTAAGGCAGAGCGTGTGTGACATAGGTATCTTCTTTGTTTAATCGTTGCCATTATTATTAAATATCAACAGTGATTTGTCGTTGACTTTTCTGAATCCGGTTATCCGGCCTTCATAAACTGAAGACATGTGACTGACAAATGGTATGTGCTCATGACGTAAAATCATTAATTATTGGCTGTTTTTATGATTAAGATTTATGATTAAGTGTGTTGTTCATACGAATGCGCAGATGATTTCTAAACTATTAACAGGAAGAGCCCAAAACATAACGTTCTTCATGAAATTAATCGGCCAGAACTTCCAAAAATTTCGAGTTGTTGATTGGCTGAAAAACTGAGACAAACACGCTATAAGCGTTAGTAACTTTACATCACATACATGAACATGATTAATCATTGGCTAATCAACTTACGAGAAACAAGAACCTCGAACAGTTGACGCGTTTTTCCAACGATTTGCCGAAGGAAAAAGTACATTCGAAACGCACAGTCGTAGAAAAATGTGCTCTGATGAAATATCCACAGCCTTGACTATACAAATGTTAACCCTAGTAACGACAGCTTCGCAATATACAATTCAGAGTTCATTTTTTTATATGAACAAGCCTATAACGTGTATATGAGCAAGGAAACGAACGGGTCTAAAAGGCAATCCAAGCAACATACACTGGTCAACAAAATAAGCTGTTATACTGAACATTTTTCATTGCGAAAATATGCAATTGCTTCAAAATGCCGTTACGGTTTATGCGGAATCTCAAAAGGGGGATTGTTACCATCAAATGACGGAACGTGTTTCCCTTGACATTCAACGTATATGTAACCTCGGTTTACCGAATAATTCATTTAACACCGTCGGCAAGTCTCACTGGTCCAGGTTTAAAGCGTCTGATCACATAACATGCGACTCTTAAGGAGAGCTAACTGGAATCTCTGTTAGTAAAGCATGTGGCTTAATGGGACATCCTAATTCAATTTGTGTCAACAAGACAGTCTGCTCTTAAATGGAGAAACAATCAATATAACGACGATGTTAAGATCCCTTTCGGTGTGCGGTGGATTGGACACCAAAGACTGGCCATCAAAGAAACATTTAAAAAATGATAATTGTCGAACCGGGATTGTCTATCTGCGAAATATTTCCGTATTCAGAAACGTTTAATCACTATACAAGGTCAGTGGGTCAATGCCTACGCCAGACCCAGCGGGCATTACTCATTTCATTCAGAAGACCTACTTCAAGGCGAAGAACAATGAATTGGATGTCAGACTGAATTCATCTGCCGTAAATGGTAAATATATCAAGAATCCAATCGTCCTCCCTAATGCATTTTTTTAGTGTAGCTTTACGCTTTGGAAAGTTAATCCAGTTATCCATGAAATCTACATCCAGATTGTAAGTAGAACAACCACATAGACAATTATCAGAATTTAGTGTGGAGACTACTAATCGAGCTATTGCTTTAACATGAGAGAGCACTTAAAAAACAGAAGCTGTGTGTACGTGTTTGGCCCAACAGCAAACCGATGTTACTCTTTTCCCCCAATAGGTCTAACTATATTAGATATCAATATTCACGCCACCTTTCTCAAAACCTGCACGGTAATTATCTATTCTAAGCCGTTAATGAAGACGCGAGCCGTAACCTAACATATGAGCTATCGCTTGACCCCTAACAGTATTTTGGATGAGTCATGGCTAGTGATTGTTTGCCAATTGTAATTCGGAATCTACACATTGTGTTGATTGCAAATAATATGTGTATGTATAATACATCTGTTTCGCGTTTAAATACCTGCATAGGAGCGCAATGCTCATCGCCGAATAAGTGTACATAATAGTAATTGGGCATGATCTCTGTAACACATTTATTTATGATTCACCAACCGGGCCCGCAAAGTGACGCGTTAACAGACACGGTTTTAGCAGTTTTCAGTAGTTTGTTCTAAGCATTGAACGACAGCGTATGTACCAAGTCCCACGACCAAATTAATGGATCGAAGTGCTGAATGCAAGTGACGAAGCAAACTGTCGTAAACATGCTTAAACGAAACTAGTGCGCCTTATTTCAGAGGCTTCTTGGCTCCCATTATTATTATTTTATTTCATTTTTTATTTTTATTTTTATTTTTATTGGTTTTTTTGGGGGGAGGAGGGATGGGAGGGGGACAAATTTCAATTCGTCATATCGTCATCTCCACTATTCATTTCAACTGTTAAGGTATGTTAGTGAATCCATTTGTAACAGAGGGAGAAAATGTGCAGCCAGTCCAGGACTCGAACTCGGGACTCTTCGCTAACTGCGCATTCTTTCACCCACTTAGCTAACCGGATCGTTTACACATTCTCTATTATCAATAATAAAATAAATGTCCTCTTTACAATAAAATACTGTACACAATCATAGTTTATATTTAAGCCTGTCGGTTAAGTTTTATTTCATCTCTGGTGAAATAAATGCATATTCGGAAATATTTAATTAACCTTTTACATAACTTGTTTAAACTTGATTGTATTCATGACACTGTCTTTGTATTACCTTAGGTTGAATTGGGTAAGCCATCAACTGGCCTTTTTACAGAGACATGACCATCTATGTCAAAGTATAATCTCGTCATGTTTTGTATGTGTACGACAAGAATCAGATTGATTGTACATGTTTGTATCTAATGCATATTGTTTGCTTAAGATTCTTAAATTGATGTTGTTTAGTACTACAACTTCTACTACTACTACTACTACTACTACTACTACTACTACTACTACTACTACTACTACTACTACCACTACTACTACTACTATTACTACTACTACTACTACAACTACAACTTCTACTACTATTTCTCCTTCTATGTGGTTGAATACGCCGCTGTAGAATCATAGCTTCTTGTGGTAAAGACAGTTTAAATGATTGATCTGGAGGATTCGCGAGTCTCTCCGAACAGTGTACTCTTTTGTGTCTATAAGCGAAAACTAGTTAATGTATTAGAAACAAACGGAAAGGACATTGTCGACTAAGGAGCACATAAACTACTTCCGAAATCGTTATTAAATGACAGCGTTGAAATTACTCTATTCATCCATTTCGTGACAATTGTCATTAACAGTACAATAGTTTAATTAACCATTAGGCATCTAACACGAAGAGTATTATCTTTTGCTTTTTGCTAACTGGTCAATGTTCATTTTCATGTAAAATTTAAAACATGAGAAGTATTGGTGTCCGCTTTTTGTTAAATGCCCATTGTGCATTTTCCCTTAAAGTTTGTAACTTCATAAGGTACTATGGTGGCAGAATTACTAAATGCCATGTAAAGAACATCCTTAAGTATTAAACATTAGCTTTTTGTGTATGTTTACTTAACATTTGCCAATTAAACTAGTCAAGTAAAGGGAGACTAATGCATATTTAACATGTGTTTTCACACAACTGATATAAAAGATTATATATGTCCATTATGTGCTAATAAGATTGCCAATGTCATTTAACATTTATACAGTAGTTTTCGAGATATGTTTTAAATAGAAAAAAGGTTCAGCAATAAACATCCGCCATCGCGTTTCATATCAATGTACAACCAATGTGAAAGATATAATGAGGAAATCTCATATCGAGAATTGATTTATGTTTGCTTTAAAATAAAAACAAATTATGTAAAAAAGTAAGCTATTAAACACCTCCAATATATTAAAGCTGTATAAGCACAATTAATTCGTACACTTTCCGGCAAGTGCAAATAGAGTCGTTAGGTCGCGTTATAACATTTCACAGAGATAAAATGAAAATGAAACTATAGCTATTTCTAGTGCAACCGATCAACAAACAAGTTATCTACAGTCTTCTAAGGGTGTAATGGGATTAAAGGTGATTATCAAATTATAGCTAGAAATGGGATGATAAAGGTTAAGAAAACAAAGCAAATAAATACGACCTTGATCTAAATCTATTTAAAGAGCAAGCATGTACTTGGATAAATAGAACTTAACACAATAATAAGAAGAAGCTGTATTTAAAGTAAAAATAACAGTTTTAAAAGCATAGATAATTATAATTTATAACAATTATTGATGCAATAGAAATAAACACACACAGAATCTAAAATATTGATTATTTGATTATTGGTTATATCGGAAGAAATCACCGAATAACGAACGAGATAAACATATTAAACTCTATAGTTCTGCCAACAACGGTAATATGAGACAAACATTATTCGGATAAATAAGTTGATGCACACCTTATTTCAGTTGTAAATATTATTTCTTGCACACTGTTAAAAACAATAAAGAGGTGTGTACATGTGACTGTATCAAGCTTCCGTAACTTATAAGAATTGAGAATTTACTATTTAACAAAGAAACATAAATACATTTTGTTTAACACCTTCCTCATCAGACTAATCAACCACGTTAATTAATGTTTCATCAATAAAACTTCTAATAGTTTTACAATCATCAAGAATACAGTTATCTTAATTAAAAACAGCCTTGTCTCCATTATCATCACATTCTTTACCGCATATCTAACTTTAATATAACTGTGGACGTAATGGTTTTACCTTTATCTTTCCTTTCAACTGTAGGACGGACATATTGCCAGCAAATCTATCACGTAAAGTGCTCATTTACATAAACGCAAAACAACAACTTATTATTAAGGGTGCTTATTTGAGATAAATGCTTGAAACCAATCGGCAACACGTTTGGTTTTTGATGAAATCAAATCGGCTAAATGCCAATCGACAATGTTGTGTTTTTCCAAAGAATTGTAACGCATTGTGACGGCTGACTCTTTTGTTTTGAAAATTTGCACCAATTCATCTATTGCACGCTCTCGTGAAACTGTTTCAGGTCATCGATTCGCTATTGATAGCCCTCATTTTTTTCATATTGGTCTTTCAGAATCACTAGATCTAGCTGATCTGTCAAACTAAGAGGGTGGCATGGCATTTTTCAATTTGTGACGACTATCACACTGGGAAGATCTCTCTTGACCATTCTTAACTCCGTAACTTTATATGGATAGCCCTCATTTCTACTTATGTCACCTTCGTTCTGTTCCAACAAATCAATGTCTTCATTGAGACTTTGAATTGTGAATATTCCTGTTTTAATACTAATAACGAGTTTCTGACAGGTCTGGATTTGCCTTTCCTTGAGAACATCTTTTGTTAGTTGCATACTTTTGGTTTCTAGCGTATCTGAATGTTTGAACATTCTTGAAATATTGTCTAAGGTCATGTCCCCCAAAAACGAAGTAAGGATACTTCTGGGATCCCAAATGAAGGGTAAGTTGTTAAAAGTAAACTCCTTTACAAAGGGCAAAACCTGAAGCTCTCACAGAAGCCATTACTAGAGGAACCGAGTCGCCGTCATTGAACGTGATCATCGTACCCATGTTTCTCGCTATGTCGTTCCCAAACGTTGACATTATTTCCGTGAATATATGCCTGAGTAACAGTCAGCCGAAAATCCAGTGCTTTGATGTAGATGCAAATTGCATCCATCATCTGAAATCCTTTTTAAATGGGGCCTCAAGCAATTGCTGAATTAGCTATCTCTTCATCTCTTTTAGGTCCACGCATGTCTCCAAAATCTGGCGTGTCTACCACGTTCAATCTGAAACTATGTACAGTTCCGTTGTCTAAAATGAAGGACGTAATTATTTCGGTATTTGCATCTGCCTGTAAAACATAAAACAACACGTTTGTATGGAAAGATAGTTAAACACCGTGTCCCAAAGTTTGTTTGTTTTATAAAAGAAGAGTCAGATAAGTACTGAAAAGTAAAACTCAATGCTTCCTATAGAATCGAGGCAATACACACTCTAGCGATAGAGGTGATGATATAAAAATGTAATGTAATTAACTAGCAAATGGAAGGATCACAAAGAATAAACAGCAAAATAAGAGAACTGCTGACAATAATTAGAATGCCTCATCCTAAATCATATGTAGGTATAATCAAACTACTGATGAATCAAAGAGTTAGAAGTTCAACCCGACATGGACTGACATAAAAACAACTACCATAGGGTTACAACACTACCTGAAGAACACCAACCATCTCCAAATCTTGCCACGAGATCTTTTTACCATATAATTATCTGAGATAACACCAAGCCAAACTGTACAATGTGTCTTAATTATGATGAATCAATAGAACATATATTTCTGTTATGCTAAAACGATTGCAACAAGCGGTCAAAATGATCGATATTACCTATAGCTGAACACTCGGTCGGTTTATGTTTACCACTTCGATGCTATGCATAACACATTAGAGAGCCTGTAGATAGCCTCCTCTTATTTGTATGTGTCCCTGCAACTGAATTAAGCATGTACAAGGGAGAACATCTGGTTGAGAAAGACAGCCTGCTATGAAGAGTCCTATGGAAACTTACGATAACCGTTTAGTCGTACTGCAGGTAGGTTTTGAAATGGGTTTGCTGTGATGCTTGCATCAACGTACTCACTTGGGCTTCGCTGATATTGCTATAGTCGATTAAGCCTTATTAGCTTAAGGAACTTGTACAAAAAGTTCGCTATAGATATACTCATAATTTTTACGGTTAATTTCAAAAGTATTAGATCTAAAAAAAACTTGGACACGCATTTACTTCACTTCCGCAACGAGTATTCTTAAATCAATAAAATGTATGTTGTGGCAAAGTTTCCGGTCTCTCCACTATACATAGCTGATTTGCTGTCCTTATAAACACGGCAACATAATCAAAGAAGTTCACTTACATATACAGTTCAGCTTTTCTTTGTAATGAAGAGGCCACTGATTAAATTCAAAACAAATATTTTAATAATAGAGTGACTCTGTCGAATTACACACTGGTTAAAATATAGATTGCTTTGTCCAATTCTACGTTTATCGGTGTTTCGACTTTCTCGATGCAGATCCATGGGCGGCAGACGGCTATTTTTAGAGGGGTGGGTAAATAATCCAAAGTTTTGCCGCGGAGTTAGTATGTAAAAAAGGTTTGTTAATGTTGTTGTTTTTGTTAGTTTGTTGGTTGGTTGGTTTGTTTGCAATCCTTTTCTCTAGGAATCGCAAATGTTTTATATTCATTTCTTTGTCCATGTTAAATTCAAAGTATTCAATACATTATTTCCATATTTGCAATGTGTAGATCGACATGTAAGTAAAACGCGTGCATAGGATCACGTCTAGCTTATTACGTACAGAAGTCCTATGCAAAGTGTAAAAACAAACTAATTGGGTTTAAAGATTGGTGCACGAAAAGGATGTTCTAAACCCGTTTTGGTAAAGGATTTTACCAGTAAGACTCTCAGGAAGTGCGGTAAGCGATTTACTTGTATTTTATTGAATGGATTTGTATTTGCAATATTTTCATTTTCACTTGCATCTTAAAGAAAGTGTACCTTTTTCAGACAGCTTGGTTACCTTATTCATTACAGTTCTAAATGATGCGTATTTAAAACAATTGCACTGAATTCGTATTCGTCCATAAATTGCAGCGGCTGATGTGAAAAGGGAAGAAAAATAAGGGAAGTGCTCATGCATACTGGTTTTGTTATAGAGTTTTTGTAAACGTCTGATATATATAGTTATTTAAAGCCTTTGGGTTTTTTTAACGTGTACATGTACGGGTACGTGTAGCTACACGTACACCTTCATTAAGAATTTCAATACAAGTTTCCTGCAGTATTGATTATGCTTATGCGTACTGAACATTGTTACTTACCTGACATGCGTTTAATGATATTAGGCGTGTGTGATATTAGATCTGTGTTAATAATTAGTAATCACCCTATTAGGTTCTGATGAACTGTGCAACATTCCTAAAGGATAGTATAAACATTGTGGACGCTCTCGGAAACAAAAATACCGCAATGCAAATGACATAGCATTTTGAATATTACCCTTTATCATACTATACGACGTGGTCGTTCTTATAACTTCAAAAGATGCGCTCTACGTCAATAAGGTATTTGGTCGATCTTTCTGTCAACAGTAAATCGAGAGTTCGTGCCGTGGACTGGAGGATCTACACGTAAGTAAAGAATAGGTTCTTTCGCCGTTTATAACATGAAGTATATTTTCTTTCTTTTACTTTTGCATCATTGCTTGTATATAATTCGTTTTAAAGTATTAAACGCGTTCCTTTCAAATTGTGTCACGCTATCAAACACCTTTATCACTTACAATGAGGGAAGCTTAGGAAATACGATGATAACTGTAAACTTGTTGTGTGTGTGTGTGTAGAATTTCATAAGCCATGGATAGAAAAACATGCATTCGTTTTTGTGAGGAAAAGAACACGCAGCTACTGAGGGAGATCTCACCCCATAATCCTTATAAATTTGTCTTTTGGTCGGTCAATCCGCCACTTAATTAGGGATTGAATAACGAGTTCTTTTTTTGCGTTCATGTGGCATGAGCGCACGGGTTGAAATGGTTAAATCCAATTAACAAACTTTATATTTGTACTTTCAGCAAGTTTTCGGTTTGTGTTTCATTTTGATATTTTTGAAACAGTTTGCCTTTGGTGCGTTGTTACCACCCAGTTGTTTTGATTGCGGCGCCATATTCAAAATGAGAAAACATTGGCGTAGTGCAGCGACGCAATCAGTTTTCCGACAAATATTTAACGTCAAGTAGTATTAGGTAATAACGCTTTGACGTTGCATCACAGGCACCTCATATTCTACACCTCTTCAATATCATATAGAGATACATATTAATGAATCCAAAAATTACGCACGGTTTAACCCTACCAATGCAACGTATAAGATAGCACGTAACAATAATGTTAAACGCGGGAAACTGACAAGGTCGCTGCACAACGTCATTGTCTTGTTTTCATTTTTAAAACGGCATCGGATATAAAGAGGAATATGATATAGTTCATGACTTTGTAATCAAGTTACTCGTTTCTCCAGAAGAGGGATTTATTTAAAAACAGAGACATGGGTTCAGCTTCCTATGGCACATTTTCGACAAGGATGTTCTATGTTTTCCGTAGCCCTCGGTGCTTATTAATACCTGATCTTTGAATTAATTTTGCCTGACAATGTTCAGAAACGAAGGCCGGTTCATATAAATTTCACGTTGTTTTCTTATCTTTCAAAGATACCTTTTTCGGCGAAGGTAAATTGCGTTTAATAAAGATATACATCGTTCGTGTTTTAAGTACATTATACAGTATGAGAATGTTAAATTGTGTATGTGGTCGATCGTCAATTTTAAACCAATATCGTGTTGTATTCATGTCGAGGTATTCTTCCTTGTAGGTAGGGCACAAGTGAAGACCATTCAGAGTAGGTAAATTTACTTCATTACTTCAGGAAGTTATGGATCCAATCTACGAGGCAGAAGAGGCATTAAGAGAACATTGCCCTCGGTTTGGAATCATGCTCCCAAAGAAAACTGTTGAAATGTAGCAGATGAATAGCTTCATTTACTGCGTATCAGAAGCTGCTAGAAACGTTCTCCCTAAGTTGTATTCTCGGCGACGAAACCTTATATCATATTTTATGGGATGTGGGAGAAGCCGAATTGAGCGAGAACCACCGATACGAGTAGTGTAAGGTGTTGTGGGAAAATTATACCAAAGGAAGAGTGTTGACATTTTGAAGATGAAAAAAAAGTGGTTACATGAATTTGTATGGATTATTGTTATTTTTAAAAGCGCACAGTGTGTATTTGACAATGACATCCCAGACTAAGGTCAGTGAATACATCAAACCTTTTTTGCCGCAATGTACCTATGTATGTCGCTGAGATGGCAAACTATGCCCAATTGATGTTAATTAAGTACCTGGGAAAAGATATGGTCACACTGGCAATGTCCTGCTAATTATTGGTTGAAGAAGACCCTAGACATTTGTCTGGACAGAACCATCGGCGCACTGCTGGTCAGCTAGAAAATCTGCCAAAACGAAAGTGCTCGCATCGGCCGGGTTGGGGAAGAGGAGTTGAGGAATGAAGATGTCAACTATTCTATACTCTCGGCCAAGGGCGCCCCTCAACCAAAAATAAATTTGCATAACTACACCACTATTATTTTTAAAAACTACTTCATACCATTTGATAATTTTAGACTGTGGTTTCCGGTAAAATGCATACATTATTTAGCATAAACTCATTGTTGTCTTTGGGATTAACTACTTTTCAAATGATATTTCTTATGTCGTATAATTGTCAAACAATTTTAGTGACAAAGTGTAAATAAATTTAGAAAAAGTGATTTTTAATTATTTAATGTTTTCACGGTCAGGGTATCTATGTCAATCATTTTTGTAGAAATTATACACATTATATCTACGCGTCCATAGTTCTACAATAGCTAGTATCTAAACAATACCAATTATATTCGACACTTTTCAAATAGTGTTACATCTGAATATAATTGAAACTTTATTTTTAAAACCTATGGTTTATGGCGTATCATAGATAGGCTGCAGTAGCAGATAACGTGTTCCACTATGGAATCAGGTCATGCCGAGCGCTGCCCCGATGGGTATTCTTTGTAAAATGACAGCTGTCGTGAATTAACAGGAAACATTTAAACTCTGATACATTGACATAAACACTCAGAGTAGTTACAGGTAAGCCACTTTGCCCCAGTGCTGAAATACCGCCATTAAAAAGCAAAGTTTGTTAATTATAATGATTTTGATGATTTCATAGTATTCAATTTATGTTGTGTTTCTACATATCGTGTCCTTTGAATAAATGTATTATATATATATATTATTTCCTGCTGGTAGCAGTGGTTTGTTTATCTGTTTTAAATGCATTGCGATTGAAATACATGCAATGCATCCGGATTCTAAAAAACCTGGTCCTTGTAACAAAATACCTTAGGAAGAAGTTTTAGTTAAGGTATATCTTACTACCTTAATTGTTCCCTGGTCGTTTTCTTTCGTAAAGTGTGGGGCATTTGCTAGACCAGGGCTTTTGTGTACATAGTTCTTACGTTTTTCTTACGTTTAAAAATACAGACTTGACAGCCTTACTGGTGATGCTAACTTACGTTTTACGCATGCGATCGTTTAGTCCAGTAAATAATGTTTAGAGAAATGTTACCATGCTTGGCAACGTAAAACATTCCCCGGACGGATACATGTTCTCAAGAACAGATATGTCTCTAGCTGTTATACTTGTAGTTTAAGTGTAATATTGGAACGTATGAAAAACTTAGAAGGTATATAATGAATTAAAGGCTAATTCTTGTCAGACTTATCCAATTTTGTAACCTCTAATTTGTTATAATTATGTTCGTTATTTTGTATCGTCATTGTTTATTGGTTGCGTTGTTTCATTCCAACTATCGATATATTTGCCTAAAATCAGGAATGCCACTATATTATTTTTGCCACCCATATTTATGAATAATTTCTCGTAAATAGAAAGTACGTAGAATGTATATGCCAGGATAATTAATATCCGTTTTCTTAAGGATTTAAATAAATATATTATTATTATTGCAAATCTATGACGAGTTTAACATGAACCAAGATCACTAAAGAAATCTACTACATTCAATAATACTGCATAGGCCATTGGGTAGAGGCTTCGAACTTTAAGAAATATGAGGTGCTCCGCTTAAAATCTCAACGAAATTTAAACACATTAGTTTAATATTGTATATATTATTGTATTAATATTAATATTAATATTAATATTAATATTAATATTAATATTAATATTAATATTATTATTATTATTATTATTATTATTATTATTATTATTATTATTATTTTATTATTATTGTTATTATTATTTTTATTAATTTTATTATTATTAAATGTAGTAGTAGTAGTAGTAGTAGTAGTAGTAGTAGTAGTAGTAGTAGTAGTAGTAGTAGTAGTAGTAGTAATAGTAGTAGTAGTAGTAGAAGTTGTAGTAGTGGTAGTAGTAGTAGTAGTAGTAGTAGTAGTAGTAGTAGTAGTAGTTGTAGTAGTAGTAGTAGTAGTAGTATAGTATTCTTATGTAGATTATAACGATGTGTTAACTTAAGACTAAAGTTTCGTTTAATATGTGAATGTTTTTTTTTGTTTTGTTTTTTTTTATACTACTTGACTGAAAATATAATTTTAACAAAGTACCAATAACCACAATCAAGGAAAAGCATCAAAGAACAACAAAAAAAAAGAAATAAATGAAATACATTTTAGAACACGAAGTATGTTCATTCCATGTATAGCGTCCATATTGTATAGTTGTCTAAACGTTTCTGTTAACCAAAACTAAATATCTCAGTATTACCCAGTAAACAACTTAAGGCAAACGGTGATAATATATCTTTAAGGAATCTTTAAAGGTTTCTTTAGTTAAAGATAATAGATTGGACCGTATCAGTTTGGACAGTCTGCAATATTTACTTAAAGTATTTCTGTTAATATCTCGCATGAGAGTTACTTAATAAATACTAATTATATCAGCAGCAATGCAATGACGCGTTTTATAAAAAATAAATAATAAACTCGTTGAAGGTCAACGTTATACAAACCGACCCTCACCAGAAAAGAAAGCTCTTTATGCAGGTCCTGGACAAGCACGTTGCTACGTAGATAAGGCTTTACTGCACACGTATGTAACGAATCAACTACAAAGAGAGTTTGAACCACTTCAAAATTGGTGTTTAGTTAAAATTTTTGTTTGTACTGTACTCGTTCTGATATTTCTGGAAGATGGTTCTGATCCCAGAGAGTGATTCAGCATTTAAGTCATAGAACATAAAATTTAACGTCACCATGCTAACACCAGGCCGATGGAACAAATAAATTTGCTTTATTTGCAACTCACTATGACCAATGTTAACCATAAATTCCAAGGCGATTGGTACAAAATCAATCAGTCCGCATGTACACACAACTGTAACAAAAAGGCCAAACACATATTTGCATTTGTTTTATGTTTGCTTGATATTGAACTGTTTATAAACAAAAATAGCGAGTCAATGTTTATAAGGTATTTAGAAGTAACCAATATGTCATATTAAAACGCGACGCGAGACGTTATGTTTATGATAGGTATTGTATATGTCTCTCCCTCTCTGCCCCCGTATTTTACTATATTATAGCATACATCTCATTCATATCGTGATAATTTTAACTGATTAGAGCGATATTTTTTTGTGTGCAAATCCATATTTCTAGACGATGTTGTTTGACAATAAACAAGAACGCTCTTTGCTTAAAATTGATTTATTTTGTCCTGTTTATATTCACTTAACACAGCTTGAGTGTACTTTTATTAGGGTTAGGATATGTTTTATGCATATTCCTCTAAGATAGAGGCTAGACATGAACAAACACATACACATGTTAAAATTCAAAATAAAATATATATATATATATATTCATAGGCACATCTTTCTTTCTCCTTTATTTATTTCACTTACTCTATCACTTTATCACATAATTGCAATAAAATTTATATGCCATTTTTGATTTAAGGTATTTACAGGCACGTTTTTGTTCGCATTAACTGAACATAGAAAGATAATTTGACTCATAACATAATATCCTTCTGTAACATAAGCCTAGCTTAAGTCGAGATAACCATATCCATTAGAAAAAGGCATCTACCTAAGTGGCAGAGTGATGGTGGTTCGTCTCATATGGTCATAACCTATTGACCACCGTTAACATAATGTTAAGGCCGATGTCCTGTAAAACGACATGCATTTAACAACAGACATACAATCGCTTGCATTATAACTTCTCTATCCAAATGTCAAATACAAAACTTAAATCTACCGAAATGTATCAAATTAAGCCTATCAAACCTACAAGGGGCCTGTATTTACATGAAAATTAAGCATTTCAATGATTCTGACTCATACAACCCATAGCCATGCCACTAACAACATTTTAGATATATAAATTGTTCTAAAGGACACAAAGTACACGGGTAGTAGGTAATTGTATGCTGACAACATCTTTACACATACTTTAAATATATATCTATGTTTACAACATATATAAACAATATTATGCATAACATTTAGAAATGCTAGTAAACAAGAATAGCAATTTACTAAAAGCTATTCAATATTATGATGTAAAATTTTGTTTATCTATTTATATTGTTATGTGGTTTATTTACATTTCAAATGGTTTAATTGCTGTACACAGAAAAATCAGCAAACATTATATTGATGTTAACTAAAGGCATACTAAAAGTAGACATACGCATCGTGCAATCAACCTTTATTCTACAACAAAACCAGACATACGTCACTATATATACGACTTACATACACTCATATTATAACATTTACTTATTCTGAATGATTATATATATACCACAAAGGAATACAAGGAAAACAGAAAATAAATTGTGTTTTTGTTTTACACCATAAATTGACATGTTTGTGTGGTGAAGTAACACCACTGGGTAATTTCATTTATTTCAATTTAATTACAAACAGAACATGATGGCCAAAGGTTTGCCTTATTATAAACGACGGATGATACCGTCCAGATGTGTATGTGTATGTGTTTTTTTTTTGCGTTTGTGCGTGTGTGTGTGTGTGTGTGTGTGTGTGCGTGCCGTCGTGTGTGCGTATGTGTTTGATTTGATTTATAAGCCCAACGTTAAGCCTCAAAATCGGTATTATTTGCAGTATGCGATTTCATGTGAGATATCACAATAGGATTAGTCAACACAAAATCGTAGCACCGCACAAATCAAAACAGTATATATATATACGTTTTAGTTTTTTGTGTTTACAATTAACTAACTTGTAGGAATATAAGAAATGATTCCACGCGGCCCCATTATTTATTAAAAAGGTACTTTGTTTATGGGTCGAATGATTCGAAACCTGATGTAGCGCTACATTATGTTATAGCTAGTTTTTCAGCTGTATGTTTACTCCAAATATTCTTTCTTTTCCATAAATGCGCGGATAAAAAACACTTCCTTAACTTAGTGATTCGTTTCCTAATCCTCCAAAAAATCAAATCTTTACAAGGTGTCGTCCAGGTAATAAATATGCACATTGATAAGTGTGCAATTTTAATGTGTGTGTAAAATTGTAGTATATACGCTGCCACGGTCTAAGCAAGTGCACTACGTTCCGATACGTTCCGATAAGAAACGATGTACCATTAATGATGCGGTTCGTTACGTTTCTTTACGATATGTTTGTTACGTTATTACGTTACCGGGTATACTCAGTTATGTTACCGTCCGTTCATGATATAAATACTTTCGATACACGACGTCTTGGACAACAGAAATGGTGCCAGTACTGTAGCATAAGACATGGAAATAAGAACAACTATGTAAAACCGACATTGTGTGCATTGTTTACAACATAACTTGGTAGCAGTTTTACTCCTAAACTAAAACTAGCATACTCACTGTTAAACACTGAGATAAGAGAATGCATTAAGACACACATACACACGCACACACACCCACACAACCACGTACACATACGAGAACGATAACGCCTGTATAATGATGAATTAAGCGTCAACGCATGATAACATGTTTCACAAAGTTTCAAATGAATTGGTGTCATTTTTGATTTTAATATTTTCGTCATTGTTTTCATGTAGCCATTACTCTGCTTATACATGTTTCAAAACATGATTTGCTAAAATCTACACAACGACTATGGTAAATGATTTGAAATTGTGACACAATTATTGTTTTAACACTTTAAAGACAGAATTTTATCAGTCGATAAATTGGAAGCGGAATTGTCTCCTAGTCCTCCACCGGGACATTTCCTTATGTGACCCACTGCCTGTTTCGAGAGGGTCTCTTGTCTCTTTAAAGTGTTTCAGTATGTCTGGTACGTTGACTTTATCACGATACTTTTTCAATGCTTCTACACGATCTTCGAATCCTTCTCTTGATTCATTGTTTTCAACATAAATCATTTGATCAATCTGCTCTATGAATCCAAGACAGTCCGGTTGCAGGGCGATCTCTTTCAGTCGATTGGTACAGTTTTTCATTGTATTCACCATTCTATTAATTTCAGCTTCGTGTTGTTTACTTTCTTCGTTTATTCTTGAAATGACTTGTTCTAGGGTTGGCATTTTCCCCTTTGCGTCCACATACTTTCTTTCCATATCCTCATATGTAGTCTCTACCTTAACTTCAATATTTGCAATTAGATAGTCTGTAGTTTCATGCCTTCCCCAGGGGCAATGAGAAGGGCACTGCGTACATTTTCCAGAGATCCAGTCCATAACTCGACAAGATCTTGCAAATGATTCTAGTATAGGCAAACAGTCTCCGTGGCATGTCACGTTACAGTCGTTACAATTTGTGGCGCGCTTACCTACAGGCAGATCTACCTGTATTGATTGTTTTTTTATTACCGAGTATGTAAAGTTTTTATTTTTCTCTATTTCACCCTTGTTCTCCTTAAATAGTTTTATTTGTTTCTTAAGCTCACGAATGGTCAACAAACCGGCATTGATTTTTTCATGTAATGATTTACGAGTTAAATCCAAAATATATCTTTCATTTAGAACCTCTCGTGTGAGCTGTAAGCTTTGAGGTTCTGTCGTTTTTAAATGACAGAACAATGCATCGATACTCTTGAAATTCATTTCCAAAAACATCGGAGTAAATGAACTTGTATTTGGTGTTGAAAACAGTACTGAGTTGTTAAAATTGTACTCGTTGCTAAAAGGCAGTTTTGATTTTTTCAGAGCAGCCAGCACTTGAGGCGTTGTGCCGTCACAAAACGTGATTAGGGTCCGAATGTTTTTCTCAACATTTTTTCCAAACATCGACAAGATTCCATCGAAAATATATTTTTGTGTTACAGTCAAACGAGAGTCTGGTGCCTTGACAATAAAACAAACTGCATCCATGGTCTGAATACCCTTATCTCCGTGCTCATTAAACAATTGGCGAATCTGATTAACATGTTCTCGATCTTTCTCAATCCCACATGTGTCTCCAAAGCCCGGTGTGTCGATTATGTTTATTCTCTTCTGGAACCTCATTCCTTGTTGTGGGTTGAAAGAATAACACGTGATCCATTCCGTCTGTGAAATTGCCTATACACCATTAAGACCGAATTATAAAAGGCAATATTTCAACAAGAAAAACACAAACATAAGTATTGAAGCAAAATAACTGTGTTTTTCAATAGAATAAGCCCAAATTTGATCTTATACAATTTTTAACCGTGTATCGCGCCATATGATAAAATACCTATAGGTTTAAAATATTAATTTAAGTTTGTTTGGCACCAATTTTAACCAAAGATCACTTCGTTAAAACCGCAAATTATCGCTTTATATGTTTTACTTTTTTACCCCAAATCCTAAAAGCAGACATTGAAGCAAAGTAGGATATAAAAATGTAACACATCACAATATGATCGTTATTTTACGACGGGCCCTTGGCGCAATAAGCTGCTAAGAAATTAATAATGAAAGCATTGTTTACTATGCAAACAACTCTACAACAAGAAACCGACTCCAATCTTAAAGTTTAAATAATAGCTATTCGACAAATTAACTGAAATGTATGCTGTAATCAAAATTACTTTGCAGTGTTTACGCTTCGTTAAATGTGGTATCTGACAGTTTGGTAAAATAAATCTCAAATAAACACATACATTATTGGTAACTGAAAAAAGTCTTGCAAAACGCTTGACATTGCCAGAGATCTGCGTGAACAGACAAGGATAAGGCCACATTAGTCATTGCAAACAGGTGTTTTTTATAGGAACCACGCTGCAGAGATAATTTTTTAAACTTAGAAAATCACGTGACCACTTAATTTTATATAGTCATACGGGTAATCCGCTCTGATGTCGATAACATTTTAGCAGTGACCACGATCGCGCTTTTTAGAGAGTTGGAAAGACAGAACATTTAGAGTAATTTGTTTGCAATTAGTACATTTTAAACATAAAGTTAGTGTTCAACATCGTCCTTAAAACGAATAAAGTATGGGTTTATGACGAAAGGTATAACAACACTCATCAAAGCTGTGGTTAAATATTGGTAGGTGTATTTAACTGAGGCAAACTGTCGGATACCACCTTTAACACTTTGGTATTTTGCCGGATAAAATATATGTTATGTAAATATTTTTAAATGAAATGTTAAATGCGGTTGATAGGTAAACTCACGTTCTATGTAAGGCTCATTTATATAACACTATTATAAATAAAGACACGTCCTTGATATTTTTTTCAAATCTTAACCATAATTACCTGGTCTTTCTCCTTCTCCCTGTCTTCTTCCTGCTTGACAGTGAACCGGAACGGGTCTTCCTTCGTTACCCCGAGGATGTAGTTTGTAAACGTATCAACTAGTGTGGTTTTACCAGTACCCGTTGCTCCGACTAGCATAATCGTACGTTCAATCTGTTGAAATATTCCTCTCGACCCTGCCATTAAAATACGGACATCCATATAAATACTTCATACACACCAAGAACATGATCAAGAGAATATCAATAACACCATATGATATAAATGAAGCTATGTATACACTTTCTTTCCTGCTTGTAACATGTCAACGCCTACGTTCTGTCCGTTGTTAATTTGCCTGAACTGATGTATCTCGTTTACATATATGGTAACATTTATTTCACAAAAGCAAATCGGACCTGGTAGAGCAATCGGCATAGCTTCGGCTACAGGTCTTCGAGAACCCGTGTTTACACCCGGGCTTTGACATACCTGAATCAGTGTTACTGTCCTTTGATAAAAACACGCATAACAAGGTAGATCGATTAACTGGTGTCACTACAATGTTAATGCTACTATGATTGTTTTCATGACAGTTATCTAGTGGAATGCGTCAATTAGTTAAATTCCAGAGGATCTGACACCGACGTCGGACTGTTGTAGTGACGTTACTGGGATGATAAAGAAAACAATCGTATATATAATAACAATCAGTTAATAGTAAAACAAATAATGCTACGAACTATTCACGTGTAAGCACCAATACTCTCACAATTTCATAGTTTTCTTACAGTTACTGGTCCTTCAAAACACAATTAAAATACCCACCGATGTCAAATTTCCTTGTCCTTGCAATTTCGTTTCTTCCTGCCGTTAATTCCGTCATAGGCAATGCATACAAGCTTGGTCCACCACTTTCCTCGAGCAATCTTGATTGATGAACCAATTGTGAAGCGAAAGATTTGTGTGTAGTGACTTGCGCGCTGTTGTCGCTGCATTGTGATGTTTCTCCATTTGCCATGACCATGCACACTTTGAAAATATAAGAGCTATTCGGTTGCAAGCCTTCAACCTTTCCGCTGTTTTTCGTGAAGTTCTGTAACGCCTCAACTCCTGACTGATAGTTCTGAATATGAACCTGATAATGGTCGCCTTGACAAAAATGTGTCACCCCCTTCCATACAATATCCACGCTGTCAACGTATACCTTTCGCACAATTGGCTTGCCTGGTCGATTTTCCTAATAAGAACAAGAATACTAATAACATGTATTTAGAATTAAATTGCTTCAGACTTACATCAACACACGAAAATAGATGACCATTGACATTGGTTCTTATAAGTTTATACTTATTACACATATCGCTCTAAAATTGTAAATCTAACTGCTATTTAAATAAGTTTATGTTTCTGCAGTTTGATTTGACAAAAAAGGCAATACATATAATAATAAAAATAACGTGCAATGTGGAAAAGACGGTCTGAAAAATACATTTTAGAAAAATGCCAAACACTCTTTAAAAAAAAAAAACACGTATTAAGAAATGTCCATAAAATGCACACATTGGATCGGACACGAGTTGTCATTTGATACAGTCATTTATCAATCGAGTTCAGAAAAAAATATAGCAAGCGATCCTGTATTATATGACAGCAAGTGTAAGATTGTTTTTCCACATGATTTTATTCACTATTATACGATTTTGTTGTTTTTAACAATTCTTGGTGAAAAAGTGTACGATTCGAACTACGTTATGATGACGTCGATGAGGTTATCTTTTACAAATGTGCATTACTTAAATGTAATATAACATAATATATTATGCGTGTACTAAATGGGAAACTCGGCAATCATGTGATTACCACACCTTACCTTCGTTAGCTTTTTATCATACGGAGCCACTGCAGTTGCGAACCTGAAACAAATGAACATTAAAAACTAAATGATGTAAGCTTTTAATGTTTAAACATGCAGCGATTTTATAAAAAACATCACTGTTCTGAATAATATAAGCATAGCATGATTAATAATGCTTTTTCTACGGGTAGAATCTCCTTAACACAGAAGTTGTTTTTAAACAACCTATTATCATTAATACCAAATAATTTCATGCATTTGTGCTCGATATATCAACAAGACATTATTGATATGTACACTGTCACATCCCTTCCAACGTGGCACGTCCAAATTTATGACAAGGAATATAAGAGAGATAATCAGATATAGAAGGTATCTTGCATATACATATCGTTTAAATCCTGTAATAAATGTATCGAAGAGGCATGTATTTAAACACATGTTGGATACGCTACCACATACATTTTTTTTCCATAGATATGTTATACAAATGTAAGATAGCAAGTTACATTCACTTTTAATTTAACTTCATAACAGGTTTCAATGATTTAAATAAGCACCTACATAATAAATATACACGTCGTTAAAAGAGCAATTATCCACTTAATGTGTACGGCATAATAGTTATTTAAATATTTGCTGAAATCAGAACCCACTTACGTGTTCTTTACTGATTTAATCATCGAGTGTATCTTGGGCAATGCCCCAATTTCTTCTTTTGTCTGTTTATTTTTGCCATCAAATTTAATGCGTTCTGCATCATCGCCTGTAATTAGCAGTGAATTTGGCGTGATCTCTTCGGAAAGACGTATATCGCTGCTTTTTTTTGTGGTATGTCCGATCAACATCAGAGTGTCGCTAAGTTTATGATGTGCATCACAGCACTTACTGCACAATCGAATGACGCATTCAGGACATACCTTCGTGGCGATTTCAGCGCAAAATGTACAGCTGATATTCAGGATGGACGGTTTTGAGTTTTCATTTACTCGAAGATTGTGATGTTTAGTGTTTTTCTGCTTTTTGTGTGCCTCTTTACACATTTCGCACAAGTTTGTATTGCAGTCTTTGCAAAAGTCGACTGCCTCCACGCCACACAAATCACATACGCAATTTGGTTTTATCTGCACGACATTCAGGGCAACTGCTTTTGCTGATGCTGATGTTGGCTGCGTTAATTCCTTACACAACCTATGATTGCAACATATATACACATAACTGTTATTTTCGAATTATCTCAAATATATTATCTCGAAGAAAATGTGTTGATTGTGTGAAAACCGATGTATATTAATAAAGACAAAATAAGTACACTTGATGGCCAATCTTGGGTAGGCTATACAAATCGAATGTATAACTAACTTACAATATGGCAAAAAATAAATAACAAAAGCAATATGATTCATGCTGTAAGTGTGCATATATTGTCCGTGAGTCATTTCAAACAATACACATATGACAAGAATAGCTTATTAAACAAATAAAAGACATTTTAACAACCCATAAGATTATTTATGGACAGTGCTTTATAAGAAACAGCGGCTATATGGGATATATAACATATTTAAACAATGTATTATTTTTTCAAATTATACCAGAAATATTTGTCATTAAGGTGGCGATGATTTCTTATGGCAATACGCCTGTACTTAGTGATCTAAGGCGACGAAACATAAGAAAGCGGAATACGATTATTGCATTACTGATATCACTAAAACAACAAAATGTAAAAGTAATCAATTTGAATAGTACGTACATGTCAATCCAGTCGGCGGATTTATCTGTGTCCTTTATGTCATGTATCGTGCGACTTTCTTTGTAACCCAATGCATCCTCGAATTGTTCCTGTGTTGTCCCCGTTATATCTCTGAGTTGATGGTGAACTGAGGCACATTTTGTACACAGGCGAAAGTTACAGTCATGACAGCATTTCGTCGCTTGTTCCTTACAGATCGAACAGGTTATATTCAGTTTGGGCAGTTTTACCTTTTCAATATTAGTCAGAATGTGGGCCTTTGTTTTATATTGTCGTGCGTGTGATGCATGACACAATTTGCACAACTTAGTCTGGCATGTTTCACAATAGCTCGTCGCAGCCTCATCATCACAATCATCACACGAGACAGCGGAGAGTCTTATTTTTCCGGCCATCCTCCTAAATG
Source organism: Sinonovacula constricta (assembly GCA_007844125.1). Taxonomy (NCBI): domain Eukaryota; kingdom Metazoa; phylum Mollusca; class Bivalvia; order Cardiida; family Solecurtidae; genus Sinonovacula; species Sinonovacula constricta. The sequence goes on from CM017564.1 coordinate 44,711,741, forward strand.
CAAAGATAATCCTGCAAAAATGAGAGTAAAACATTTGTCAATCCGTACACAACATTGTGCAATGTTTGTTTTATTAAAATTCAACATTTGAAACGACAGATAGTCGAAGTCTTAGTTTTTTATATAAACCATTAAAACGCTACTAACGGTTATATTATGCAAAATGGGCGTGTATTTAACTCGATTCCGACTTGAGAATTAAACAATGTAACTTAAAATGGATATTTACATTGTTCAAAATAAACGTTTAGTAGTGCATGCATTGTGCGACACACGTTGTTTTACTTTATGGTACACGTCTTATCTGACATTGTTATTACAGTCCTCATCGCGCGTTATTGTACTCAGTCACGAGAGAAAAACTTGCAGTAGACTTAAACAATATTGTGAAATAAATCAATTCGAAGTCGGTATGTATGAATGTTTTACTTGACATTCTTGTCAGGTCGTTGAATTTAAAACACACAACTGAAGAAGTACAAGTTTGAATTAAACTCCTACCATAAGTTTAACATGGGTATGTTATATTTAAAATGTTTCTTGGATTGGCAAATTTGAAACAGCATAACAGCCTTCGAGTAAGATGAAACAACAAGGTTCTAAGTGCCCATTAACGTGGGTATTGTAAGACAATTACATATACTTCCTGCTGTCAATTTACCTTCGCAGCAGTCGCTTCCACCAGCAAGTCTGTTAACTGGGCTGTAAAACAATAATATTAATATAAATTACTAAAATAGGATACACTTAGTAACAATAAGCGACAGTTTCAAATGTTTGGCGCAGCTGCAAAATCTCACATTTGACGTTTCGGAAAATGCTTACGCAATACCAGATTGAACAAATTAAGAGGGATTAGTAGGAATTACACTGACGAATCCAAAGTGTAGACATTTTACTATAGCAACGACGTGTTAACAGAGAGCACAACAGTATTTGCCTGTGCAAAGAACGTATATTAGTTCTCGCTTGATTAGGAATATAACCCTCAATGTTTTCCTTTACGCATATAGTAAATATTGATATGTGATTGCTTGACGACGACTTTTTAATTATTACTACAATATTACATTTTAAGGAAAGATATTTGATATTTTCAGCATATTTATTTTATATTATGTTACAGGCCCTGCCAGTCTAGTCAACGTAATATTCTTCTTTACCGAGCGCCGAATTGTCTACTTTTATTTTTCAGCCAAATCGTGTTAATTTCAACAAAAGTGCCGAATTTGGAGCTAACTTATATTGGAAAGAAGAAGCATTAACTCGTGTTGTAAATCGCTAAAAATAGTGAGTTTTTTTCTAGTTCTCTTTTTATTACAGCAAGGGATAAATTGACAATTATATTGTTGCTGTTTTAATTTACGGTGTATATTCTGTTTTGGGGGCATACGACGGCGTCCCCTGTTTTCATCTGCCTTCTTGACTTTATTTGTGTGTGTTTATTTATTTAAACCCAAAACAAGATCAAGTGTACGTCGATACATTTACCAGCAATATATAAATTATATAAATATAATAATATAATCGGAAGAAAATTACAAATGCGTAGTAGAAACAAAAGATTAAAGTTTTTTTATTATTATTCAAACCAGGAAGATCTTATATGGGCGTCCAATTTTCAACAAACTGCGTCATTGAGTCCTGAAATATATAGCTTCTACTATGACTCTCTTATTAATTGCACATATTTACGAACGACTTTCATCATAAGATTTTTTATAAATCTGACTTTGAATTTTAGAGCCAAACACATATCTCGTGGCATAAATATTTTCCTTAGATATCCGCATCATATATATCTTCGGGATATGGAGCTAAGGGAAGTGTTCACCTTAATGAATAAGTGTATTTCCATTCCAAGAGGGTAGCTAGCCCGGTCAATTAGCACGGTAACACGGAACAACCATGTTAGAAGTTCACATGTCTTCAATTCCGTATGAAGACCTTCCACGCCAACAAGTAGCAGCACAGTGATGCAAGAATTAACCTGATCCTGTACGAAGAAGGTCATATTGGGTTTGTTCTCTAAACCTGAGTCAGGAAAGGTCATTAAAATACTGCAATCCCATTAGAAAGGTTGTGCCAAGTGAGGTTAAAGTAAATGGTCAACACTGGCCGGTAGTAACAAGGAAAAAGGCCTGTCCAGTTGTCTCGAATTAGCAGTGAAGGACAATAAAGTATGGTTAGCAGAGGACAGATGTGAACATACTTTATATTGGTGCCGTAGGCGTGATAATGGAGCCACCGTGTTGAGCACGTGACAGAGGAGGATATTTTAGACATATGGTTGATATCCTTTGGTGGACTTGGCAGGTATAGATCGGTCAAATGTGTTGTTCTGCTGGGGACATGCTTAAATACACACCAAAGCAGATACATGTCACGTTGATCAAAACATTTCCGAAAAAATAATACAGTGTTATGCTTTTTCTTTACAAATTATGTACATGCTTCGGCTGTCAAGCGAAAAAAGGCGTTTTGCATGGTTCTCTCTATAAATGTCCTTCTAGAATGCTCGTACCCGATAGATCAGGAATAAGGAAAGAAAGTCTAACTAGTGTTACTAAGTGAATATAATATACTTATAATGCTAATAATACTTATACTAATATTTATAATAATAACAATAATAGCACAAGTATTCATACTAATAATAAAATCTTACATATGTGTTTCCAAAGAAAGTGTCCGTCCCCTTTCTTCTCTCTCCATAGCCGCCACAGAATGTTTTCGATTGTGGTGTCTGTCGCTAATAACTACTCTAATGGGGCTCGTCAGAAATGTATTTATTGATTGTGCAGTAGATTGTTTGGCATAAACGTAACTCGCTCTTTGTTTGTTATTTGAGGAGATTACTTAATGGATACAGGTAAAGTGCATAAAACCGCCTTTAAAGGCACACTTAAAAATGCCGAAACGTCAATACGTATTTAGCGTACCATCGTAAAAACATATACACAATACTAAATAAAAAAAATCACGCAAACGTACATAGGTAAACTAAATAAAGCGTTGTCTCAGAGAAGATTTACCAGTGAGAAACTATGACCTAGTCAAAAATAGCAGGAAAAACACGGAACAACGATATGATTATATATTGCGTTTTGCTAGTAACGGGTCCCCATTCCTATCCAACTTCATATGCAGAAATTTAAATTCGGGAGGGAGAGTATAAGGACAATGCGTTTGAATAATACACCCTTTAATTAAAAAAAAATAAACAAAGATTAATTGGAAAACGTAAGAGGGTATTAAAATCTCTGGAAAGAATGCGGATTCATACTAATTAAGATCTGATATGTACAATATAAACGCTTGATCAATTGAACTAATAATATTCATACACATTGTGAACATGCTTTACATATTTATTATAGTGCAAACATTGGATAACCTGCACGATATTCATAAAAAAAACATAATTAGGCTGCTATTAAATATCTGGTTAACCCTTTTTGTAATCTGGGCTATAATTGGACAAGAAGTCGCAATTGAATGCATAACAGAACAGGTTTGCATTTTTTACTTTCATAGTTGTTCGAGATTGTTCTGAATCCTTTCCGAATAGTTATGTTTAGCAAGGTAAACATATAATGTAGCTATGTTTAAACAAAAGAAAAACAATGTGATATGTAACTTTCTATAGTCATTCGTGTAATCCGCTCTGTGGTCGATATTTATATCTACCAGATACCATACTTATTCTGATTTATCCTTCTAGAAAGCACGAGCCTGCAGATGTTTTAGTTTTACGTTTGATTCTGTCTTAATATTTACATACATGTTGTACTTCAAAATCGTCTTTTGTTTAGATTTACGTTTGATTGTGTGCTCGCATAATGTCTCAATCACCCTTTAAAAGTTTAGGTAAATTTGAAGAAAATATTTGGTTTATCGTCCCACCAACAGTATTTCAGTTATCTTTAGATGCTGTCCTCTTGAAGCAGAAATGGTGCTGCCGTCACTGTCTATAACATGCCGTGAACACCTGGCATGATACCAATCCCAGTCACATTAACCTGAGACCCGGTCAACCGTCATGGATCTACCCTTACATATGCTTGAGCGTTAGCAAGGGAGCTATACCACTACTATTTTAACGACTTTTGTATGTCGCAGCCGGGATTGCGCTAGCAGGTCCTGTCAAACGAAATATGAGTCAGAACGAAATGTTTTAAATTTAAGCAATTGGCCAATGTAAGTAAGACATTTGAGCATACATATATTACCACCATCAACATTATTGCAATCACCATCATTATCAACATCATCATCATCATCATCAACATCATCATCATCATCATCATCATCATCATCATCATCATCATCATCATCATCATCTTCATTTTAATATTCATCATATTCAACACATTCATCAATTTTCTAACCATCCAAGTTGGCGCCTTTATAGAGAATATATAATGAGGTCACTGAATGCAAGTGGTCTATATGAGCCCAACTGACTAAAAATAATTGCAATAAACATTGCAAAATGTTTAAGTTTGGCAAAAAAATCAGCGACACACTTTTATTTAACATTTTATTTAAATACTATAGCATTTATCAATTAGCAGGTCAGTTTGCATTTTTGTAACAAAAGGTCATTTTTGAGTTCTTCAGCTTGTATGCACATCCATATGATATGATATGATATGATATGATATGATATGATATGACATGACATGACATATCATTACATAACATAACTTAACATAAAATAACATAATATATTTTCGCTGTACAGAAGAACTATTTTATTTAAGTTAACAGTATCTGTAACCCCAGGAAATTGATGTATTAATATTTATAACACCACGCTGTTCATGTTTACCTAACTTTCCAAGTTTCAGCTGAATATACATATTTTATAAATAAAAGGACGTTTGCTTTGCCATCCATCTCACGCTATGGTTGTACGCTTTATGTTTTGTGCTTATGTTATCCGGGATTAACGTTTTCGGACATGCATAAAGACACCCAAGACGACACGTGTCATTTTGATCAAACACTTTTCCGAAAATGTCAATACATATCACGTGGTTTTTGCCAGGGTTTAAAATTGCTGCTTGTAATTCGGTTTTTCACTGTAACTTGAACATTTCATAATGAGCCCGTAGAGAAATGTTCGTTACGTTACAGTGTCTTATGTTCTTCTTTAATGCATATATATATATATATATATATATATATATAAAAGGTCTTAAAATATCGGTTAAGTACAATTTAATATTTAGTTACTATAGCATAACATATAATGTGCTACAAGGATGGCAGCCTTTTTATTATTAACAATGTTATACAATTTCAAATCTTGTAACACTTAAATCTCTAGCTCGTTTAAATAATAATTATAATAATAATAATAATAATAATAATAATAATAATAATAATAATAATAATAATAATAATAATAATAATAATAATAATAATAATAATAATAATAATAATAATAATAATAATTATAACAATATTAAGTTATTTGTAATAATTAGATAAATATGAAAACATGTAATGTTTATAAGTCAAGTGTGTTTGAAGGTTTTATTCACCTCCATCTAATGCCTTGACTGGTTTTGTGTTTGCGGCAATGACATTCGGCACTAAAAACAACTTAATTTTCACAAAAGTAAAAGAAAGTCACATTGCTCAAAAACATTTTTAGAAAACAATGATGTGGGTATTTTCTCTTTCCTGTTTGAACATCGTTCATACTAGTTTGACATTGAGCGGTACAATCAATCTCAAGAAAGGACGACGGTAAAGAATTATTCATGATCTCTGACCGCCTTTGGTTTCAGTCATTGTCCAACAGTTTTGCTGATTATTTCATTATGAACACTTCACTTATTTCGCTTCATTGGCGTGTATGCATTGTTTGGCAGTCCACTCTTTAAGAAAGTTTCGATATAGGACAAAGGCTTGGATTTCGGCAGGGTATACAGTTACATTTTTTTCATACAAATAACACTACTTAATTTACGGTGCACCAAAAAATGAACAATAAGTTCTTAATTAGGAACATTGAACTCAGGGGTTGGGGAGAACTAGTCTTAGTTACCTTTTATTTAGTCGCAAAAAACAATAGTGCCAGGTCTCCATTTGGGGACACATTGCTCCGTTGAGATTTTGCTTACGATTAAAGGTGCTGTCATGGACTTTGCCTGTGTTTAATACTTGTAAAACATCTTACCTCTGTTGTGTGCATTATTGATGCATGGACTTATGCTTTACATAAAATAAAGGTTGTTTATAACATTACCGCAATTGTGAGACAGTTCGAATGGTAAAGAATATCGCTTTAATGACTTTTTTTCAAGTCTATAAATAAGTCTGATGAGAACTTCAGCTAAAGTAAATATCGACGTCAGAGCTGACTACCCGAATGATAATGTATCGTGATTGCAAATGTTAGTTGTTGCGTGGTTTTCTTAAGTCAAAACTATTATTTGTCCGAGGGCAGGTGTATTTGCCAAAGGCAGGTGCTTTTTATAGGATTAATAACGTATAGTTATTTAATAAAGTGTATTAATAGACGAACATACCTTTTATACAATCATACTATACATATAATAATAGAATGCAAGGTTAGCACTATACACCAGAGATCCCATACGTGCATATTGATAACAGTTTTACCTGATTACGGACGAAAAATATCTGTGATACAGACAATGTTACCTAAACAAAGTTCCATATAGTCAAGCTTACCTTAGGTAAATGAAAATACATTTAAGCAGAATAACAGACAGACATACAGATCGTTTTCATTAAAGTGACGGAAAATACCTAGTATCTTGTCACATACAAATAAGTTAAAGAAGATAGGGTAGTCACACCACTCATGGCAGCATGTTTGTTGTTTCCTCTTAAGAATCCAGAAGTTGATAACCACTTACGAGAAAAGAAATAAAAAATCTGACATGTACATAACTGACAACAGTTAATTTTACATATCATTTTATGTTCTAAAAATCATTTTAAAATGCCGTTGCATGTATTAAAGTAAATTCATAAAATGGTGGTGATACAACACCTCAAAGTGTGCACGAATTATATGATATATATATATAACTATATATATAGATATCATAATATATACCATATATATATCTATATATATATATATATATATATATATATATATATATATATATCTATATATTCTCTCTACTCACTGGGTCATTCTCTCTAATCCCTACTATCTATCTATCTCATAGATCTCATCTCCTCTCTCTCTCTCTCTCTCTCTCTCTCCTCTCTATCTCTCTCTCCTCTCTCTCTCAATCTCTCTCTCTCTCTCTTCTCCGCTTTTCCTCTTTTTTCTGATTTGATTTAACCCAACGTACTTTGCATCTCTCATATATACTACTTTAGGATACTTATTTTGCAAATCATGCACACAAGTTATATATGGAAAGGTACATGCCCATTTAATTGACTTCATTCCAAAATACATTACACTTTGTCGAACATTATTTTAACGAATGAGACATTTAATTCTCCGCCCAAAGTACTTTAACTATACATTTAAGAAAATAACTTTGTGCATGAACAATTAGACTGCTGTCATTGTTAACAATGGGTTTAACGTTGAAACATGGTATGAGATCGACGGAGCGCAAACTTTAGTATTAGTAAAACAAAGACCTAATGAGGTTTCAATGAGGCAAAGCATATGACTTTTGACACTTTTACAAAAAGAAATACAAAAGCAAGGTATCGTGTGTAGGGATCAATATATATATGTACAATAATCAGAATACTCGACTGCTTTTGTTAACTAAAAAGATACATGAGCTTAAACACATTTTTCTGAGTTACTTAACTTAACTTATTCGGCTTGAAATATAATATCGGATAGAGTCTTAGGTTATTCATAACATTCAACAGGCTTTAGAAAGAAAACGATTAAAAATCATGCATATCTCACACTAAATTTGGTATGCATGCTTAATATGTAAGTTTTCAGAATGAACTTAAGAATATTGTATATTATTTCGAAATGTATTAGGCAAACGAAAGAATTAACAACACAAATACATCGCTTTAAATGAATAGTACAAATTGACAGTGTGTCAAACCGTGTGTTTAATTGGACGCAATGTTTTGACGAAGTCAAAATTTAAGCGTTATGACGACGTCATATTTAATGCCTTACTACTAAAACGTGACTTGTGTAACATATGCAAGTAATCAAACATCAAAACTTTGACATAAGATGATTACTTTTGAAACAAAAATACACATATCCCATTTTGTCGATTCTTTATTGATACTCTAAAAATAAACAGAGTCATACTTCTACATACTTGTCTTGATTGTATAATAATATATATATCTAAGTGCATCGCCATAGACTCTTGCGATGAACAGTGGATAGAGGTTGATCTATTCTTGTTTCCAAACCCAAAAATTCTGACTGGATAGGTCATTACATTAAAAGTTGAGTCACTGGAATTTTGCAGAAAGTGACATTTAGTTTATACTTAACACAACCCTAATACGAACATGTATGTTTGTTAAAATTCTAGTATGTAAATGAGACATTAAAATAACACTTTATGCCAATCAAATACTCAATGCAACTGCAGTATTATATGGTTGGTATTTGTATGTTTTAACCATAGTTTGTCAAGGACAAAAACACGATATTTGGTTTAAATTGCTCAATATATGTTTTCTTGTTTACTGGTTTGTTCTTGAAGTAGATATAGTGCTGCTTTCACTGTGTTTAGCATGCCGTGAACATATGGCATTATACCACACCTAGTCACATTATCCTGACACCGGGCCAACCAGTCGCGGAGCTACTCTTATATTTGCTTGAGCTTTAGCAAGTAAGCTTTACCACTGCCATGTACTTTGGTATGTCGCGGCACTGGTTCGAACACGGGGCACCCTGTACCTGGATGCTGTACCGATTGCGCTTCCAGGTCGCTTCCAGGTCCGGTCGCCCAATATATGACATATGCCACCTAGGTATTGTTTTGTTGTTGTTGTTTTTTGACAAAAAAAAACATAAACAGAAAATGAAGACTAAGGCCTAGATTATATTGATATTATTTAGCCTTTGGTTGAGAAGTCCATGTTTTCAACTGTAGAGAATATCCTTCCATTCTAAAGTACGTACAACGAATACTATCAGTGTCATTTTTTTTCTTTTTTCAAAAATACATTGCAGTAACCAATTATGACTATTATAGCAACGTCGAGCGTTTTGGTGGACAAAAACCTCTGACAAATGCTTGGTACAACCACCGGCGACTGCAAGTCAGCTGGAAGACCTTCCCACATCAAGTCCTAACCCACGCGGTTAGGCGCTAAGCTGTCAGAGGAGTTACAAATCGGAGACTCTTTCACTACGTCAAGGGCGCCCCTTAACCGTCTCTATCTTATACAATTACACGTCTGCTTGGACCAGTTTACATGGCAAACTTTTGAGTCATGTTACTGATCGTTTCCGTGCAAACTATTGCAAAAGCATGAACGAAGTAATACAAGCAACAATGCAACATTAGAAAAATGTAAACACAGCATTATGCAGTCTTTAACAACGAATTGTCTGCGTCTAAGCGTTCAAACAAATCATAATACATTCCAATGTTGTCATTTTTTTTTTTTTTTTTTTGCAAATGGGTCCAAATGTTACATATGTATATTATTTCCATGTGAGTCGTTTAGAATACATTTTAGTTTAATTGCAAACATTCTTAGTACAAATACGTTACACCTTCCAAATTTAAAGGTTCGTCTCCATCCATTATATCTTCATTTATAGTGTTTGTATCGCAATGTCCAATTGTTTTTTCATCGATTCATCTATTTCATTTGATAATCTAAAATCAATTACTTAAAGGATTCACTTTAATCAGTTACTGCTCAGTTTCGTCTTGACGGCACTACGCGGCGGACAAGTATCAATTGCCTGGAGGAAACAATTAAAGACACTCCGTTGGTATTTCATAACGCTATTATGTTACCATGTTCATTTGCACACAATGACATAACCTGTAACAAAACACTCATTTACTGATAACACAATATCATATACCAATGTAACGATCCCTGGATGACTTAGGAGAAACAATGTCCGACAATATGAATGCATTGACTAGATAGTTCCCATTGTTCATACCTTGTCTTTAAGTATATTAACACTTGGCGGGGTTTGGAAAGATTGTTTAATAGGTGGAATGTGATTTCAAAGTAACATGACTTCTGGCGAGTTGAACAATAGCTACGAGTACAGTTGGCATCGTCATACCTTTCATAATGCCAATATACAAGTCAATGTTTTCTTAAGACAAAAATACTTTATTGATCTGACCTGATCGTATTGTTGTATATACCTTGTTCTGCATGATCACTCAGAGTTAACCAGAGGTGTAATTTAACTTTGTGTATGTACCTGTTTTAAGGAGCACACAAACTTCAAAACAGATTTGTTATTTCTGTATGGCTATCACAGCGAGTAATTCAGGGTGTCAACTCACCTCAGGATAACTGTTACCAAATGACAAAAGAAAATATACTAAGGATTAATAGTACAAATTAATAAAACACCATCCGTATTTTTCAGTTCAACAATCAAGTCATTTATATTTCTATATTTAAATACACGCTTGTTCAATTAAATTATTCGCTTTAAATGCAATAAAAATAAGTCAAATGCACTAACTGAACTATTATAAAAGCATTTATAAACTTCAAAATCATTTTGTTGTATTTAACCTGCCAGGAAACTGGTATCAAAATATAGTCCAGATTTATAGATGTTGCCTGTCTGACAGTCAGAGTAAAAGAAAATCGGGATAGATGGTTATTAATGGTAAGTGTTATCTGAATAAAAAAAAAACAATGTCAAAAATCACAAGTTCCGGCAATTGTCTAAACATAGAAACACTGCCTTTGCTAGGACTGACCATTGGTCTGGAGTCGTATCTATACATCTTGTCAATTTCAAGAAAACATATCATAAACTTATCTCAAATCAGTAAAGTAAAAGAAAAGAAGAACAACAAAGACAAGACAAAACAAAGTAAGATTGAAGCGGCCCAAACGACCAGGACGTGTTTTCTGTCAGTGCTAAGATATTATCGTTTTACGAACTATTCGAGGGGAAAGTGATTCGTAGGACCGCGATCGGGTGATCCTTTTACAGGTTAGAAGCCTTGAATTGAGTATGATAGTTATTATTTTCATCCACTTCTGTGCTTTTGACAATTTTTGCACGTCCTAGTTAGGCAAGTGGGTGGGGGTTGAGTACCAAAACAGTACTCCGACCCCCGGGATCGCGCCAAAAATAAATCGTCACGCTCTAACGCACTCAGGTCTATACAGGTAAATAAAAGGTCAAGACGTAAGCATTGTTACCTGTGAAAGGAGAGACAACCCCCTTCGGAACGAGATAAGTATGGCATCGCTTAACATCCCTGATCGCACAGACCCAAAATAAGTAGTTAATGATAAGCTACAGAAATTAAACAAAAAACGAAAGAATAGCATATGCGAATCGCAAAGCTCATTCTCTGACGATGAAGCTACACCTTCTCAGTTCCCTCGACCACAGCAGTTCTTTAAGGACTTAGATGACATACTTCATAACCAACCCCGTGAGACGTATATCCATGAACTATTGAACGCGTGTGACCACGAATACGAGAAACTGAGTGACTACAGAGATCGACTCTCAGAGAGAGCAAAGGCTTTTCAGGACTGTCCACAGACTCGATTGGTGAGAAGAAGGAACACTTCTAACAGCACAAGAGAACAGAAATTTGCTAACGACTGCTACGTCCTTCACTCATTCGTTAACGGAGAGAGAAGTAAAGAGATATACGACGTATATACAACCGATCGAAGTAACGAGACAATAATCAATACAGAGACTGAAGAAAGTCATAGAAATACGTTTGTTTCGCCAGACACTACCGCAATTCTAATCAAACTACAATCTGTAGTTATGGATATGGCCTGTAAACAAGCTGAACTGATGGTGGGAATAGGCGAAATACGATCAACGGTCATAAGCATAATGTCGACCGTAAAGATTATGCACGGTACAATTAGTACAATTCTTGCTAGGCAGCCAAATGCTTCTGACAACCTCCACATCGGATCCCTCCACCGCGAAATATTAAACCTCGATTCATCCCTAGACAATATGGCAAGCAAGCTGCCAACACCAATCCTTACTGCAACTAGAGTGCCAGAGAATGCTCCACCTGTCGAACACATCCCGACTTTGACTATAGAACCTAGAATTAACGACACAGCTCATACCCAGTCCTATGCAAACGCAATAAAGAAGCCGACATCGGGGCCAAGCGAAGACTCCCGCGTACCTAGAGTTCATCAAACTACCAAACATCACAAAGGTGTGGACTGTAAGGATCTAGCCCACGACGGTAACACGCTGAAACTGAACCACCTAGCGGAGGCACGGCAAGCCCATAACGCCACCCATAATGCCTCTCATGGATATAGGTTTGTTGCTGCTAAACGACGTCATACAGTGGCGTATTACATTTCAAACATCGATCGCCATGTCGAGGAACAGGACTTGTACGATTATATGGGTGACATGAAAGTGAATGTATCATTCGTTCGATTATTTCGTGGCAAATATGGATCGTCAGCACGAATTAATGTTTACCCGGAATTCTGCGACATTGTGGAAAGTAATACGTTTTGGCCATCCGACGTAGCATGCAGGCGCTGGATCAGCAAAGAGGAATGGTCAAAAGATAAAGAGATCAACAAATCTAACTGGAAAACACGCCGAGCGAATCAAGACTACGCGTACGACAACAACGGCCAGCAAGACTACGACTACGAAGGCAATAGAGAATCTACATGGAGAGATTCGCCAGAAAACTGGAACGACCTGCTAGACAACTAACAATGAATTTAAAAGGCTCTCAGCTAGCAAAATTTATGTTGCTCAACTTCATGTGCTGGAATGTGCGGGGGATTATGTCATCAGCATATCCATTGTCGGAATTCCTCGATACTGAGAACATCGACATCGCGTGTATAACGGAACACAAACTACTTCCACGTTCAGCATCGTTTTTGCAGTGTATAAACCAGAAATACGATGTCTTATATACTATTGACAATTCTGTGGACCAATATAGATATTCGTGTGGGAAAGCAGGTACCGCGATATATTTTAAACGTTCACTCAGCTCATCAATTCACCTTGTCGATAACATAGACAATGATCGAATTATTGGCATCGAAATCAAAAATAGACACGAACTGCCAACTTTTTATATTTTGTATACACATGCCAGCATGTAATGACATAAACCTGTATAGCAATACGCTTAGTGATATCAAAGCGCTGATTAGCCTGTACAGCACATTGGGGACTATTGTACTAGCGGGAGATTTCAATGCAGAAGTTAATACTCTATTCTGCACAAAGGTCGGAAGAAAATCACATTTGCTTACAGAACTCATAAATGAATTTAACCTGCTCTCTGTACATAAATCACTGTATGGCACCCTTCCAACATACGTTCACACAAATAGCTCTATTGACCATATAATGATCGAAAAATCAGAATCATATAAGGTAAAACGACTTAGCTTTATCGATTAAACCCGAATATTAACTTCGGATCACATACCTCTGTTGCTTACGCTCGATATTGGGACACCACTACAACAAAATAACATTCACATGCGTTCCATTGCATGGAATAAATGCACAGACGCTCACAAACAACAATATCAAGAGGATATTACAAACAGCGTATCAACCATCTTCACTGCATACGAAATTACCAAACTCACACCGGATTTTATTAATAACATAATAACATCTGTATTGCATGCTGCTGCTAGGAGATTGCCCCAATCAACTTTTAACCCTAAAACTAAACCATATTGGTCACATGAAGTGAAGTCTGCGCATGCGCAAGCCAGATCCCTTAGACGTATTTGGATTACTAAAGGTAGGCCCCGCAATCCTTCAGACCCCTCACTTCGCGCATATAAAGACGCAAAACGCATTTTTCGGCGCACTCAAAGACAACACCAAGAGCTATGTAATAATAAGATATTTGATCAACTGAATAGCGCTGCAGATGAAGACTATAAGCTTTTCTGGCGTCTCTTAAAAAAGCAAAATGGCAAAACACCCAATATCTGCAATAAAATTAACGTTAACAATCAACAATACGAAAATAATAATACATGTAATGGATTCAAACAGTTCTTTTCTGAAAGATTCGCCAACCTCAACGAGCAAGACTCCCTTAGTGATGACCTTCTCATTGAGCTAAGCGACTACTGCTCACAAGATACACACTGCCCGGACGATCCACTTACGTCGCATTTTACTTATCACGAAATCAAAACCGTTGTTAGATCCCTGTCAAAACGAAAATGTCCAGGCCAGGACGGTATCCTAAATGAACATATACTCTATGCTGGCGATATTATAATAGTTTCTCTACAGGCGCTCTTTAATTCAGTTCTTGACCACGAACTCATCCCGACAGCTTGGCAGTCAAGCTTTATAATACCATTGTTCAAAGGTAAGGGTAAAAGAAAAGACGACCCAAACAGCTACAGACCAATATCCCTAATACCATGTTTTAGTAAATTATTTGAAAAAATACTACTAAATCGCTTACAAAAACACGTAAAATTAAAATCACTAAGCTTCCCAAACCCCCAACAACATGGCTTCCAAAAGAATCTTAGCTGCATAACCACAGCATTCAACTTACAAGAAACCATTCTTTACCAAATTGATAGAAAAAGCAATGCTTACGTAGCCATGTTTGACCAGAAGGCCGCTTTTGACGTTGTAAGGCATAACGCACTGTTTTTAAAACTGGAATACACGGAAAACTACTCCGCGTACTTATTAAGACGTACAGCTGCCTCGAGCTCAAAGTTAGAGTCAACAACGTAACCTCCGATAGTATCGACGTCGTGAGAGGGGTACGTCAGGGTGGGGTCCTCTCCACATTTTACTACCTGGCATATATTGATGAGCTCCTGCATCTTCTAGAGCACTCCGACGATGGAGCGAAAGTCTTGTCAATAAAAGGAAGCAACCCTACATTTGCCGACGACATAGCGCTTATCACTACCAGCCCAAATAGCTTGCAGTCATTGGTTAATATTGTGTACAATTACTGCGTGAAATGGAACTTAGACATTAATGTAGATAAATCAAATGTCATTGTATTTTCTTATCGAAGAACAGCACCGCCGGCTAATATAAACTTTGGAGAGTCACGCTTACCAACAACGAATACTGCTGAACACCTAGGGATTATACAAAACTCAAATCTTAAACTTACTTCACGAATAGAAGCCAGGCTGCAAAAAGCCAAATGCGCATTTTACACAATGGCGGGTCAAGGAATTCACCCATACGGGGTCAATCCCTTACTTTCAGCTGACCCTTATAAAAAGATCGTCCTTCCAACTGCTCTCTACGGTTCGGAGCTGTGGAATACTCTTTCCATCTCAGACAACGATGTCATCAATAGATTTCAACACTTTATCGTTAAAAAGAAACAAGGATTTAATAAATACGTTCGGTCAGACATATGTGAATCAATGTTAGGCCTATATAGACTCACATCCGAAATAGAAAAACGAAAACTTATGTTTCTTCACAAAATATTAAGTCTTCCTCCAGGTTGTATTACTAAAGAAATCTTCATTAGAAAATACATTAAGTACACTTCTGACACCTCCCTAGTTAGATTGGGGTTTATTCCAGACATCTGCAAACTTTTAGAAAAGTACAATCTAGAACTGCTGCTAGACGAATTTCTTAACAATAACAACCTACCGTCAAAACTTACTTGGAAAAACATAGTTAAAAATAAAGTTGAAATATTGGAGAATGAACTCTGGGATAAGAGGCTAGCAATGGACTGTGATTTCATATTATTTCGATCACTACATCCTCATATCAAGCCAGCAATTGTTTACCAATCGTTTAATCAAAGTGCCTCACGTAACACTATGCGGTTTGTAGCCAGTTTATGGTCAAGGCCCGCTTGCCTAGAGAACTCAACATGCCGTGCTTGTGGGCAAATCATACAAGACTGCGTCCTCCACATAATAGGGGACTGCACACAAACAGCATACCTTAGATTTACTCTGACTTCGACTCTCCTTACTTCTTTCGACCAGAACTTTGTTCATGAATTAAAACTTCTTGATCCAATAGCACTAGCCCTTAGATTACTAGGCGCCCCGATAGAACCTCTGCTCCCTGTTGCCGATAATAAAATATTTCTCTCGCATAGTTACACCTATATACGGAAGTGCTTCAAAGCCACGAGCTCACTAAACAGCACCTGCAGTAACACTGTCACTACTACCTAACATATCACTCATTTAATCAACTCCCGTACGTATGAGCTACCAAATACCGATTGAAAAAATGCACCAAAACGGTCCTTTTCTTGTAAACACCTAGCACATGTTTTCTTCTTATGATATTGATACAAGTTATTTTGTACCGTTTATCTTTGTTCAGTTAAAAGTTTTAACCAAATGCTTGAACGGACTTCATAATGTTGCAATCGTCCGTGTTCAAGACTCACTGCCTCTTGCTAATTGCTGATCGCACATATATTTATTTATACTGTAAATGCAAACCATGTGCACATATGCAATGTGTACAAGTTTAGATAACATATCAAAGTGCGAAGACGCTGATGTTAAATAACATGCATCAACTTAAACGTCATGTCTTGTTTATTGGCCTGGTATTTATTTGCATTACCAAGAGTATATATATTGAAATTTAGACAAATATTGTCTTATGCTTCTTTTCTTTTTCTCTTTTTTCTTTATTTTTTTTCTTTTATTTTCTGTTTGTCTCTTTTTGTTTATTTTCATGAATGTTTAGAATATGCATATACATATTATTTGCGCATGTTGTGATAATATGTTGTTGCTAACCATGCTCAAGTATGCATTAATTATGTTCTATGTATGTAAAACTGTTCCTTACGTTGTATTGTAATATCTCCATGTATGGAGGAAATAAAAGTATTGATTGATTGATTGATTGAACTGTATGAATTCAAAAAGAACGAAACTATAAGAAACCAGGTAATCAACACGTTTAATAAACAAAACTACTTTATATATCTTTGACGTTTTGGCAGGAATCATTTCATTGAAATCAGTAAAGCAAATGTACAGATCATTTCTTATAAATTCATTGCTAATCAATTCAAAAGGCAAATTGGTCAATATTTCAACATTTCACCACTGTGTGTCCGGCTCTTCGTTAAATCTTTTGTGATAAAACAGAATAAGCAAGAATCCTGCAAGAAATTATGAAACCCGACACTGGGCTCGTGTTCCACACCATTTATAACTCCTTGTGACTTGGTTTATTGGCAAATTCCATTTCACCTTAAACCGTTTGTAAAAAAAAAAGAGTTAACATCAAGCGTGTTTCATTTTGATTGCTTTTCTGTTCTTATATTTTGTCAGTCGTGGTGAACACACATCTGTTATTATGGTGTTTATTTAATATATTTACCATTGACATGTAACTGTTGCATGCCCGTGTCATGCAAAGTGGAAGCAAGTTCCCAGCATCAGATCTCCAAATTGTCCTATGTTAAGGTATAACTATTATCGCACGGCATTCAAATATACAGGTCAAGTCATAGAAGAAGTTCCAATCAAATAACAAAACGTGTACAACAAAATCACATGCAAGTTTAATTCAAATAAATACGTATCTTTAAGGTATGAAAGGTAAGGCCTTATTTTGAACCCACTAAGATGGCACAATGATGTGAGAAGAGTCATAAACCAGTCATTTTGTGATCTGTGCACAAGGATGTCATAGTGGGAAAGTTCGTAAAGCGTCTAGTCAAGCTGAATGTACATCCGCTTACTGAAATACAAATTGTCACTAAAATATTAATCCAAAACTCTATATATTTGACTTCGCAGCAACATGGGGCTGAATCCAGCCAGGCAGTCCAGACTACATAATCGTATTGTTAATAAACCTCTTTATGTGAGGCCAGATTTGCCATATTCCAATTTTCAATGTGTTAAGCCGTCAATTGACTTAAGGCAATGGTCTCTGTTAATAGAAAAAAAACAACAACAAGTAAACAGTCGTATTTGAAGAACACAATGCTTTGATTCTACATTACAGTTTGTCAATAGTTTTCTTACTGAAAAATTGGATAGTCGATTGAATTCACGTTTATGTCCTTTGTAAATATTACTCTTAGTTCGGCTATTCACGCCGAATAAAGCTGCTTACTTTTAGTTGTCTCTCTTTGTTATGACATTTGTGTCTTTACACTCGTTCTCGTTGAGAAATGACTTTAGTCATTGCGATGTTGGAGCGCTTCTTAAAGCAGATTTAAACAGCATTGTCTATGCTTTTGTCAACTGACCGCTCCAAGGCAGTACCTGTTGATGTTCTCTATTTGTCTAATGTCTTGACGCATTGTTTTGCCACTTCTAAAGTAAACTTGTATTTGCTGATAGAAGTTGATTTCTTTTTATTTGGCAATTCTCCTGTCTTTTTTACATTTGTCATTTGGTTTCATATATGGTGAACATTAAATGCAGGGTATGACCCTACGTCTTGGCTGTCATGCGGTGTAGTGGTTACCCAGACGACTGAGAATTTCACGTTTGGTCACGTATATCCTAGAATTATTTTACATCACTGCTTCCTTTGAAGCTTGTTGAATGATATCGTCGAAAAAAACGTGTGGTTGTTTCAAAACATCTTTGATTCCGGGCTTCTGTTTGATTGCCCTATCTGTCTGGTTCAACCTGTTTTTAAAATGAAAACTAGGGTACGAAGAAGAAATGTGCAAAGTAAGAAATAAGGATGATAAAAGTCTTTATGGCGTCTGTTTCAATAGAGAAAGAAGAAGGTGTCATGGTTTTGTGTGAAGATTGATTGCTTTGACAACATATGTAAAGCGAACAGCATGCTTAACGGATGCGCAAATAAAAAAAAAACATCAGAGAAACTGTCACCGAAAACGAAGAACTTGTTATATCTTGATGAATAAATAAATTATATACAGTCAGAACAATATAAATTGCTATCAAAAGCACACATTATTTACGCTGAACACGAGATGGACTCGCTGCTGGACAAACTTCTTTCACGTGCATATGCGTGCATTCACTATCCTGCTAAGCCTTTCTGGTAGCACTTATTTCATTGCACCGGCAACAATAAAATTGATTTTTTATTGTTTCACACAAAGACAATATAATATTAAATTCGTAACCGAATAATAATATTATAAATGCGTTACTGACTAATGGATAAATATCCTTAGGTAAGGTTTGGTCAGTCTTCTAACTTCTACACGAACATGGATTATACTATTTAACATCATGCAAGTTCGATCGAACATAAGCCTTATTCGAAATACACATTACATCGCCACAATGAGGCAAACAAAAGTGATAAAAAGCAACAGTATTTTTCCCTCTATGTCTATTAAGAAACTAAGAAAAACTAACGGTCAAACATAAAACTACATCTTTGCTAAAAGCCTGTGGATGCGCTTTTCGTGGCCCAGTGGATTTTATGACAATGCAGATGTTAGTCCCAGGGAACTGGGATGGGAGCTAATTACATAATACAATCTGCAATATACCACCCTAAATTAGGGACAGTCAGTATACTACGAGGTAATCATTGTGTAATGCATCGATTTAATTAAAATGTATTTAAATTTTATATAAAATAACAATGTAAACAGTAGCTGAGTGAATACTTGTTCATATACATTAAAGCTTTGTAATTATTATTTCTTTATTTGAATATTCGAGTTTCGTTTTAGGATTTGATTTACATCCCTATGAATGTATATAACATGACTATATATGTGATGATAAATAACACCAAACATTGTGATACATTTTAGAAAATGAAGAAAGGATAAAAAAAATCGTAAGTGTACCAAACACAGGTGAAACATAGAATTTTGTTTTGGAGCAGTGTTGCTTGTGAAGTTTGGGATTTTGGAAGCACGAAAGAGTAACCTTGCATGACCTTATCTACCCGCAGTTAGTAAATGCGTGGATAAAGGTTGTGCGTTTACAGAACGATATATGTAGATCGAAGAAATCTGGACGCGTCAATTGTATCCTTGCATGCTTTAAATGTTAACTTTAATATTGTCATTTATTTTCAATAGATGTTAAAGTGATTATATCTTGTAATTATGATACATTTGAAATGCAAATCTAAGAGAGAACGAAGTTGTACAGTAATGTCACTTAGAAAGACATGGGGCTAAAGGAGTGAGAACATTTTAAGATATATTTGCATTATCTCGCGAGGAGTCTCACTATTCTGCTGGCTGTGGCTACCAGCTTTGAAGTCTGGATTTAGAATCAGTTAAGATTGTCGAGGATCCATTTACTACAGTTGTCCTACAGGCTAATTAATAACTGTGGTTTCTTTCCAACTCATAGTTTTGGTCGCGTCCAGTTGGATTTATGAACAGTAATTTTAAAACTTAATTTTAGTTCAAATACAACCATATAGACAATGCTATATGTCTAGTATAAATATTCCATAATCGGTTATTAGTGATTGTGTACCTTTTGTCCTAATTTATGATCTATATTTAGGAAAAATGGTTATTTTGCAGCTGAAAATTTGCTTTCCAATGCGTAGCTTAATGGATTTACTATTTAAAAAAATACCATTATTTGCATACTTGTAATCGCTTTTAATCATTTACACCGGTCAAACAGGACTTTTGCAGTCCTTTGATTGATTTAGGCGATTTTTTGTATGCCTTTTATTTGCATGTAGAGTTGGTGCATGCCTCTTAACTGCACACACAATTAGATATATACTACGTTTTTTTCTGTTTGCATCGGAAAAAGATATGTAACAAATGTGGGTATAATGCGTCTCGATGTGCTTAGCGATACCATCGACTTAGCTGTACAACTTTCAGTAAGTTCTTATTATGATAAAACGCACAGCTACTGTCATGACTATAGCTTTCCTAACAGTGCCATTTAAAGGGCCTCTTAATATAAAAAAGTACAGGTGCGAGTCGAGGGGAACAAAAACTAAAACTTTATCTTTGGGTTGTTAGGACTCTCCGCCCCAATATTTACCAGGCACAATATAGTACGTAAAAGTTTCCAAAAAGTGGGACAGTATTCTTAGTTGTTTGCGACGATCAAAGCGCGACATTTAATGTTTAATATTCTATATATTTTCAGTCAGAGCACGACGTACAACGGTAAATATCGCAGATTTCTCCAGTAAATCACCGCGCGACATCTATTAGTAAACATTCTATAAATTTTCCGTCAGAGCACGACGTAAAACGGTAAATATCGCAGATTTCTCCAGTAAATCAACGGGCGACATTTATTGTTTAATATTCTATATATTTTTTAGTCAGAGCACGACGTACAACGGTAAATATCGCAGACTTATCCAGTAAATCAACGCGCGACATTTATTAGTAAATATTCTATAAATTTTCCGTCAGAGCACGACGTACAACGGTAAATATTGCAGATTTCTCCAGTAAATCAACGGGCGACATTTAATGTTAAATATTCTATATATTTTCAGTCAGAGCACGACGTACAACGGTAAATATTGCAGATTTCTCCAGTAAATCACCGCGCGACATTTATTAGTAAATATTCTATAAATATTCCGTCAGAGCACGACGTACAACGGTAAATATCGCAGATGTCTCCAGTAAATCAGCGCGCGACATTTATTAGTAAATATTCTATATATTTTCCGTCAGAGCACGACGTACAACGGTAAATATCGAACATCTCTCCAGTAAATCAGCGCGCGACATTTAATGTTAATTATTTCATGAACTGTAAATAGACGCAACACGATTGGTTCCCCCACCCCCCAAAATAGTCGAGTCAAGAAATATAGATATTGACCAGCTTTCGCTGATATTAACCGGTCTATTAATAGAATGCGAAATTTCCATCAATATTATGCCCGCGCATCTACAGAGCTTCCTTAGAATTGTACGCATTGTGGGATACTCGTTCCAGACGAACAATATTCACGAAGTAAACAATGTAAACTATTTTCTTGCATTTATTAACTATTTATAGTTCATGTAATAAAACAGTTATTTTCTTATTAGCTGGGAAATATGTTGTTGATCGCAAAAATCGTTGTTGACCTCGCCTCGGTCAATAACGACTTTTTGGTCAATATTACAGCATATTTTCCAGTTATTAAGTAAATAATTGTATACTATTATTTATATTCTTTATTTTTAATATCGCAGATAAAGATAAGTCTGGATATAATTTAATATATGAAAATGACGCTTGGAATCCAAGAGATCCATACTTATTACATATGGTAACCCAAAAGAGCGTTACTCTTATTATTCAAATACAATTTACTACGTTTTTTCCCCCTTTGGGACAGGTATTTGGTAATGGTTACTGTAGAAATACAACGCTGTTCAACTTTATTAACCACTGAGATCACTTGAGACTGCAATATGCACAGAAAATTGTTTCTTATTGATTAACATAATAATGTGTTCAAGTGATTGGGCATTATTGTTAAAGCAACTTTAAAAAAGGAGTGTTTCTTATATACCGTGCATGTATATGAACATACCGATCCACAAGAGAGGTAACTTATACTTTTTTTTTTTTTTTTTTTTGAAAGTTGAGAATTTTGACTGATATTACATGTAAGGTGCAACACTTTTTTGCCAAATATTTTTGAATATTTTCAACAAAAAATTATATACATTGGAACTTCAAACCCGCTTTTATGTGTTTTGATTCTTCTAATCTGTCGAATGAAAGGAAAATATTTACATATGAACAATCGACCACTGGTGTTATTTTTATCACATATTCACAAGGGCAGATCTAGACAATGTTCGTTGGGGTATGAATGAAGATCCATATAACATTATCGCAGTAAATGCTAGATATATATATAGACAGTAAGAGACCCTAAACCCGGCCTAAGTAGTCAACAGACCAAATTATTTTACAAGCTTAGTTTTTTAACCTTATATGTATGTGTTTTCACAACTCTACTCTTTTACCAGTTGGCGGAGATGCACCCCCACCCTCACAACAACACACCCACACACACCCCAGCCCCGGAATCCATCCCTATATATTAATTGTGTTAACACTGTGTCCGGCTGCTTTAAGACCTACATGTACGTCTATTGACCTCACCTAGAAACGCCATCTTCCTTGCTCTCTTTCATTATTGAAATGTCGCCTGCTGGCCTAAGAACACAGTTTTTTTCACTATATGTTTCATATAAGCATCTGTCAACAGAACATTCTTACCTGAACTTTTTAATACTATATATTGCGACATTTTCTAGCCGCAGGAAATTGCACATTGACCACTAGTCTAGACCAATAATTTCAAAAGTGTATCCGGTGACTTGACAGGTCAATAATTTCGGCGGTACAGGCCAAAGACATCCCTGTTCAATAGCTGATTTGCAACAATCTATCATTAAACTTCCATCAAAACTGGCATTTACTTACTGATGTACACATACTTTGTACAAAAATGCCATTTAATCAGTCTTCTTCATTCAACTTTTAATCAGTATTCGTCAGCAGAAACAGGGACTCTTTTGTCTTGTTCTGTTTGCTGTTCCTAGGTAACGAAAGGCATAAAACTGTGTTCTGACGCCTGCTACCTTGGAGTCAGAATGAACTGACAACCAATCGCCATGTTTCGAACCTATGATATTAGAGTAATATCCGTGGTAATACGATTGACTTGTCATTAGAGTCATCTTAGTATTTTGTTTGATCGATGATAGATTAATAGGCTGTATGTGTACTCATAAATATAGAACACACAGATTGTGTATGATCTGATATTATCAGGCAATAACAGAAATCACATATATTCTATGAGACTTTTTTTTAAATACGCATTTCTGAATTAATACGTATTCGCACTTTTATTTCGATGTCTGGTTGAACAATAGAAACCGAGTATGGCCGATGTTAACAATGCGGCTTGCAATTACAGATATAGCAGACAACAAGGAAGAATGTAAAGAAAAATGTAGTCAGGTTCCCACCAGAGGTAGGGTTCTGTTCCCTCAGTAATAGTAATGTGACGGTGTAAGAGAGTGATTAGTTCCCAGAATAGTCAACTTCTTGACTAAAGCGCATGCTCTTTGCGGCGCCTTGGATGTCTATACCCGTGCTCTATCTTGTTGAAACATGTATTGTTCGTTACTCTATTTTTTATAATTTGGAAAAAATATGAATTATTATTTTAGGACCCACTCACAGGCATTGACTGATTGACTGATTGTCATCTTTTGTTTGCAAGGAGAACTGGGTTTTGTCAGTTATCAAAAACATATACATACATATTATGATTTCATTCCTAGACCATCAGGAAGCCAATTGCATCAATTAATACTGTAAAATAGTTTATGTCAAACATATTTTATAAAGTAAAACCCTTTATAATGATAACTCTTTTGTTAATAAATAAGGCTTGAATCTGATACCACATATTTAAATGTTGTAAAGGGAAATTACTGATTAATGCACTAGTTGTAAATGGCAATGTTATCTCCCTTACTACGGTAAATTAATAAAAAAAAAAACAATATATATATATGTGTGTGTGTGTGTGTGCGTGCGTGTGTGCGTGCGTGCGTGTGTGTGTGTGTGTGTCAATATGAATAATGACCAGTACCTGTGTACTTTTTCATTATCCGAAACATGTCTTTCTTTTAAGGAATCAGTAAATGGACAGATCCTTTTCATGTTTAATATGTACTGTATATCACGGTATATTTAAATGTGATTTTGTCACACGACACACTGTAACGTGTCAGGAAGGATAAAAAACAACAATTATTTTTAAATGGCACATATGCTTTAATGAATCGTTTTTATTAAATAATTTTTCCAAAGGCACACATATAATGTAGTTATCAAATAATAGTAATAATAACAATAATGATGATAATAATAATAATAATAATAATAATAATAATAATAATAATAATAATAATAATGATGGCGATGATGATGAGGATGATGAGGATGATGAGGATGAGGATAATGATGATGATAATAATAATAAAAATAATAATTATAATAATAATTAATAATAATAATGAACACTTTCATATAGATTACCTGTTTTTATATGTATTTATACTTTCTCTTTTAATATTTGCACAGAATAGCCCATTAAAAAATTGGCTTTATACGTTTAATTTTAAATATTTCCAGCCAGTTGTACCCTGATGAATTTGTGTTAAGATTTAGTCATACAATTTCCTTGCTAAATTGATTGGTCTCATCTTGACTTTATACTTTCTTTCTAGTTAATTTCTAATGAATTCCGTGAATGCAAAGGGGAGGTTATCTTGATTTAACATTTATGTTGGGCGGTATCTGAAATAACAATGAACAATGTATTGTTTATATACTTCGTAAGTTGTCACTGAGGTATTTTAATTACGTATTTAGTTCCAACTGGAAAGCAATTAATGTCAGATATCACAAAACAACGTTACGTTTTAGATTTGTTGAGGTATATACATGGTCAGATAATGTCATTTAATAGTTAAAGACTTTAGCAAAAGTCTTATCCATATTATCAAATCATAAATAATTTGGAACAGTAACTGGCTTGGCATGACGAGAGAAAAGAAAGATTCTGAAGATGGGGTTTAGCTGACGAAAACGTTTCATTTACAATCTAGGAAATACACCTGCCTTTGGCGTTCAGATACCCATTCGAGGCAAGTTGTACGTGTAATGTTGCCTTACCCTATAGCACAAGATATGCATGTTGGGAATATGCCCGTGTGATTGTAGTTGTCCAAAGAGGTCCCGCGCGTATGTGTGTGTGTGGGGGGAGGGGGTGGGGGGATAAGATGAATAGTCCACATAATTTGCTTATTACTCTGCCAAAACTATTGTTTCAAGTAGTAAATGCTAAACCGTTTGTCAAGCCACACTTTTATAAATAAACATTTATGTTTAATACAAGATAAATAAAAGTTGTATAGCAGTAAATAATGCAATAAGTTAAAAAAACTGCATATAGTGTATAATTCATGATCTGTCATTTTCAAATACACTGTACAGTAATATATCTTTGAAGTATTCAATTTCAGCATTTATTTATGCAATATTTTTTTTTAGGTCGAACTAAAGCAAGAGAATTTGTTTATCTTTCTGAAGTATGAAATGCCACGTAAACTTATCGTAATTTGCTAATTGGTGTTGATCCATGTTGTGTCATAGCATATTAAGTTTAATCACCGACAGGAATGAGTATATGTCTAAGCTGAAAGATAAAATAGGACCAGTTTATATATCATCTTAGGTGCATTTCCCATACTCATTCATGCTGTTTACATATTTATGTAGTTTATGTTGTTGTTTTTTTAAATTGCATGTGTACACTGTCTACTCCTACTGCCACGGCAGGACTGCCAAGATAATTTAGGGAATCTGTAAATAGATTTCTACTCACCAACCCATGCAATGTACTGACTGTGCAAGAAATTAACCGCTATCTAGTGAACATATAATGGAGGGTCGAAACATTTTTGACATGGTGACAAGATAGCATGGGCAAAGTGAAGTCCTCTTTGTAAAAGAAGGTTGTCGTGTTTCTTCTGTCGTCCTTATTGTACGTGTCCATAAATAATTAGTATCGATACCGCATTCATTTAAACGTATTCAAAGTTTTGACAGGTGACTCAACATTTAAACTTCCAACTACTCGAATATCGACATTACTTTCGTTTGGTATTAATTACACAAATAATCAAGCTTCCACGGACCTAACTAAATCTTAACATGAATTTTCAATCTTCATTCATAATATGTTTCGTAAGATGTGTTGGTTTCTTAACCCTACATTGTTTGTACAGAGAGGTTTGCGATTTTTTAAACACTGAAAACTTGAAAAAAAAAACCTAATGCTCACAAATTATGCAACACATATTTTTTTCTTTCTTTGTCAATGCTTAAGTCATATGTACAGTGTATGTCAATCATTTTAAATAACGAACCCAAATGTATAAACTATAATTCATTAGAACGTGAACAATCCCACAGCTTAAATGTGCTTCAGGACTTAACTTTTTGCGATAATTTATCAAAAAACGACACTGTTGTTTGGGATATAACGTGCAAACCTTACTGTTCTTTCATGTCTTAAGTATAACATTAGATGAAAGACCGTTTTTCTGAGCAAAATATTTGCCTTTCACCCTTCGACGCACTCATTGTACCTAACTTGTCTAAGGATAGAAATACAAGCCCCTGTCCCACATCTTATCGAATTGCATTTGTTTCGATTTATAAAATTAATAAACAATATATCCACATTATGTAATTGATCAAACTAAAGTAAATAATGCCCTTATATTGTTTCAGTTCATGGCAATAACATGTTATGGATATGACGGATGACAACTTAAACAACTGTTTTGTTTTTCATCACACGAGATTAAACAAAACTGAAATTAGCGAACATTCTCTTTACCTGTTAGAAACAGATATAAATTACATACATTGTATTTATAATTTAACTAACTTAATATGTATCCAATACTTGTTTCGGCGTAAATGTATCAGGCTATGTTTGTCCTACTTACCGACTGTAAAACAAAGTCAATTCAAAATTTATTTATTTATTTTAGCCTGTTTCGATCTTCCAGCTGTTCTTCACTGGGCCAGTGATTCTAGCCAGCCTTGTGTAGGGGATTTTCTTCAATAATAGTAAGTTGACCGCCGCAAGCCTGATCATATTTGTATCGGTTCGATTCAATTAACAGCAGAAACTGCAAATGAAGTACCGTACAGATACGTCATCTCCACATTTTCCTTCCATGACTTGGCTGACTTACAGAAATTAAATAAATATATATTTCAACAACGATATGTGTAGCTTAAAAAATTGGATTTCTTGGCAAAGTGTTCAATATTTAATATTTCTTTTTATATACACTATGTTACTGCCAATGCCCTGTGGTCGAGCGGTTAGAGACGCTGACATGCATATGCTCACTCCACATAACATCGAATCCTAGTAAGTGTGGAGACTAGATGATTGCAGACAACTTCTAGTTGAGCTAAGTTTAAGTTCTAGACAGACTTCTTTGGAATACAGCTGGGCGTTGCTAAGGCATTCAGTTACAACAGCTGATATCTGAAATTTTTAAAGTATGATATGCATGTGTATAAAACGTATCCCCAGACCCAGTCAACTCGAAAAAATATGACAATCTTTACTAGAAATATCGACTATGGGCAACTAATTCTTCAGCCTGCAATCTGCTGACAGGGTATATTGTCCGGTTGGTTTGTGGTTGCTCGGTCATTTGCAATGGCCACAGTCAACTTCTTTCCCCCAAAGGTAAAGGGCACGGTTTGTGTTTTTTTCTTTTTGTGTGTTTTGTTTATGGTGATTCTTTTAGTTTTTAGTTGGTGTTGTTGTTTTTGTTTCATACATATATTGGCTAAACACGTATAGACATGCATTAATATCCAATTTGTGACAGAAGACACTGATGTTTCAACTCCAAAATCAAAACACACAACAAACACTAAACATTTGGAGAAAAAGGCGGCATGTAACAATGTATTTAATGTATAGAAAATAAATTAAATATAATTATTATTTAAAAACAAGTATTTAAAAGTTCCCTTGGTTATGTATCGCTTTGTTGTGTTAAAATATCAAAACTGGCAATAAAGAAAAAGGAAACAAATAACTGGTTATTGCGCAGAACCAAACTAAAACACATTAGAGCACGCTAAAAAAGTGCTTTACCAATACGCATTCAGAACGAGTTTACAGGTTGAAGCGGTTTGACTGCAGCTGATATATGTATAGAAACCAATTAAAATATAAATGCTTACATTCTGTGTCAAAGACATATTTACAAGCATTCCGGCTCTGTCCAACTGTTTGTGTTCTTTTTTCCATCAGATAGCCGTCTTCTATGGCAGGCAAAGCCGTCAATTATTCAACTGCTGCTTTTTTACCTCTATTAAGGTGAGGTCATTATTTATTAAGATGACGTTAAAAAGCGTTGGGGTAATATTGAGGCGACATTATCATTATTTAAGACGACGTTAAATTGTGGTGACAGCATAATTCTTAAAGTCGACGTTAAAAAGTGTGCGTTAGTATTGAGGCGAAGTCATCATTCATTTATCGGTAAATAAGAAAATGTCCTATCAAAATGTCCACAGATATTTAAATCTAATCTACCTGTAGACAACGGCAAATAGGGAAAATGTAAATGTAACAAAAACACGGAGATGAGACATAACATACAAGAAGAAAAACTATCAGTTACCGCCTTGAAACGGTCAGTCGGCAAAAGGACCGACTGTGGTGCTTACACCTGGTTTATGGAGCGCTCCAACATCGCACTTTCAGAAGATTTTACTATCAAACAAACAGTGTAAGTTAAAATATCCCGTTAAAGTAAAACAACTAACAATAAGCACCTGCATCGGGGTTTAAAGCATATACAATGAACTTATATACAGACAAAATTAAGATGCCGTTTAAAAGCGTGCGTTATTACTGAGGTCCTATCCGTAAGTAGAATTTATCCCGTTAAATAAGTGGATAGTAAAGCTTTGTCCATACGTCACTTACGGCATTTTCCCCGAGATCAACCAGCGAGAGTCACAAGTCCAATAAGCATTGAATTGAGTAATTTATTTTATAACGTTCGTACAAGCATAGTACACATTTTTTTTTCTATACAAATACGTAAACATTACCTCATACCTGCACATTCGAATTGTCGCCAAGGATTTTTTTTCATGTTCGCCATATGTTCAAATCAGTGAACAACAATCTCGTGTTTTATAAGTCATTAACTAAAGGACTATGCCGTTACTTTTGACTCTAACTTAAGCGCAGAGCCATCCGTGATATTTTACGATACAGCTGTGCTGTTTTATTTTTTATCCTACGACTATATATATATATTATGACCTTATTCCTCAGGAAATCAAAGGCATCCATTAATACTTTAGAATAGTTTATTTCAAATACATTTCATATTGTTATCCCGTTATAATGACAACTCTCTTGTTACTAAAAAAAACTTGCATCTGATACCTGATATTAAAATGTTGTAAGAGGAAAATACTAATAAATGCACTAGTTGTAAATGGAAAGGTTATCTCCCTTAGTACGGGAAAATTAAACATTTTACACATTGTTTTCCTTTGGAGTTTTCATGTTACATTCTTTATTTTACAAAATTGACAGCCTGCATCTTTCTGTAATGGTGTTTATTTAGTTTATTTTATTATTTAATTATTTATTTATTTATTTTATATATTCATTCATTCATTCCTTTATTCATGTATTCGTGTATTTATTTATTTTATTATTTATTTATTTATTTATTTATTTATTTATTTATTTGGGTCATTTTTTATGTATTTACCAGTCCATGGATAAATCGTGTATATTGTATTTGTAATGTTTAGGCGGGGCCAGCTGCATCGATGCATTCGAATGCAATCCTGATACGAATTGTTCAATAAGATGACTTTGACCGAATTACTTTACCAATAGGTAAGTTTTAAAGATGGGTGTTTGTTATTTCTAAAATTCTGTATGTGCTTGTCAACTTATTTGTGTTAAATTACGAATGTGATATGAATATGAATAAAGCCATAAACCTTTCTTCTTTGTCAGTAAAATGCTACCTTTATATCCTGAGTTATTCTGATACGTTGGTCTTACTTCAAAGTGTACATGTTAATATATATGTTGATATGGACTCTAACTCTAACTATTAACAGTCCATCATTAATGTTACGTGTATGTACATATGCAATTAATAAATAAACTTTTAAAACGTAAATAAAGCTGACAATATTTAACAGTAAATAAAGTCGTTTTTTATGAATGATTGCCGAATTGTCATCGAATGATTTTGTTGTCAAGTTACAAATCAATTTGTCATGCTTTGTATCATTGTTTTAAATGTAATCAGACTTAAGGTATATAAATTCTTTACAATATGTTTTATTATAAATAAATGACGACAAAATATCATATCTATTATGGTTTATTTTCAACATAAATGCATTAAAACAGTTTACCTAATGAGTTTATTTGAAGTAGTTGACGAGTACTTCTGTATTTTTTCATTATCTACAACATGTCTCTCTTTTAAGGAATCAATAAATAAACGAATCCTATTAATATGTAATAGTATATGTTCGGTATATCACGATTTATATAAATGGGATTTTGTCACACGACAAACTGTAATGTGTCAGGAAATACAAAAAACAACAACAAAACAACAATTAATTTTAAATTGCACACATGCTTTATTATCAAAAGGCACACGTAATATGTAGTTACCAAAAATTATTAATAATAATAATAATAATAATAATAATAATAATAATAATAATAATAATAATAATAATAATAATAATAATTGAATAACCATTTATCCAAACGAAAAAAAATGTTATCTTATCATGTCCCATAGACAATTATAAACGCATCTTAGGAATTTAGGATCTTACATAAAGTTGTATATGTCAGTAAATCCGTATAGTTTACAAAGATCTGGATAATATGTAACTCATAAAGAATAGTGTACTTTAAATAAAAAGGTTATGAGGAAAAAGGTACAATAGAACAATAAAAATGCTGATTAATTTTAACTAAATAATACAATATGTCAAAAAAACTTGATATAATTACACAAACCGTGCAAATTTGTTTTCAGCTGAAGCTACCAATTTTAAGGTTTGTCTGAATCTTTACAAAATCAAACCAAAAGTGATATACATATTTAAGCTCAATTTACATCACATTATATATTGAAATAAAACTGAAAATAAAAGGGTATTAAGTCCGCAGATTAGTATATCAATTAAAACAAAACAATAAAGCGTATTAATTTAACACTAACACAGACATTTTTAAATCGTTAATAAAACCAATCATCATGATGCATTTAAAAGGCAATCTTAATAAGGAAAGTTATACTCTTACATATTCGTAAATAATGACATGTTTTTGTATCGTAACATGAACAAGATGAACTCACTATTCGCTTGTTATGTCAACACCCTTGAATCATATCTTACTGTTTACAAACAAGTCGCTACAAATATTTATTGAACGTTATATTTAAGTATCATGTCTTGTTGCATTTTTGAAAACTGTTAAAATAGTATTAAATACAGTAGAAGATGTAAAATATGATAACACAACACGTTCTTTGTTAATCATGATATATAAAGTCGACCTTGCAGAAATATACTGTAAATTTACGGAATAGATAAGCTTGAACAAAGTAAAGGTACAATAAAAATTGTAAATGAAAATATGTAAAAATCGACTTCTTAAAGGTATTGAACACGGCTTTTTTAAAGCCCCCAACCCATCGACAACACAATGCTAAATTCCCAGCTTGAAAACTTAACTTGAGTACAATGAAAAATGCGAAGGTGAGAGATTTAATCCAATGCACAGATATCAGATATATATTATGAAATTATAGACTCTTTAACACTGCTGCTCATTGCAAGCGACACCTTTAATTGCGGCATACAGTGATATTTCCTCTAAAAACTGTCTCACTTAACAGTTGATGTTTCCTATTATTTCCTGCTACACTTGTTTGCGCCATAAAAACGTATTTAATGAGTTATATTTCCAGCGTGGAACCAATTAGTGAAATAAGTTATCCTTGCTGATGTCGTAAAACAATTGGTCACATTTGATGAGCTGTCACTGGTTAGGAAGACTCAAATCACCAACCTGTCCTCACTATTTCCCGCCCCACCAATTAACCATGTGATAACTGTAACTGTGATATCAGAAGAAAACCAAATCAGACCGTATCTACTATTCAATATCTTACAAATATTGTTTTATTTATTACTCGCAATAAACTTCAATAACATTCTAAGAAGAAAAACAATCATCCACACATTTTACTCTTCATCATAGTCATTCTCATGATATTTATGAGCATCATGATCATGAGCTGTCTCATACTTTCTATGCTCATCGTATTCTTCTCTACATCTCCTCCCCTCCCGTTATCATCATCGTCCTAATCAGCATCATAATAGTCACCATCATGATATCAACGATCACATTTGGCTTGATTCTTCTCACTGCCACCCAGTCATCGCCCGATAATCGGCATATCGTTATTGTCTTCATGTTCACCATAATTATAATAAACAATAGCACACATGCCATCGTAAATAACGTTACCGTAGAGCCAACAATATATAACATGTCTGTGGACTGAATGTACAGACATGCACTATATCTACTTTAACGTGAACACAAAAAAAACACACGTTTTAAATTTACATATATCAAAATATAACCAAAAAAGTATGTTCATATGAATATAGTGATGAATAAATAAACCACGGTGTGTCTAAAAATACATGTATAGAGAAGAGTAGATATGTGCATTACATCAGATGCTCTTTCAATGACGTAACACAAAAAAAACGAATCATCCAAAGCATCAAAAGCGATGCAAAGGATGGAACTTATTTTGAAAAAAATGACATGAAATTCTAATAGCATTTTAAAGGCCGAGTGCCAATTTGAATTCAGTGGATTGTACATGAAAATAGCAGTGGGCACGTGTATTTGTTGAGGTAACATCTTCAGTACAGAAATAGCTTTTTTCTCTCACTTGTATAATATCAAAAACAACAATTTAAAGAGGAAATAAAACTAGAAAAAAGTGTGTGTTTTTTTTTCAAAATATATAGTATTAACCAGGCATACACAACATAGTCTGGACATAGACAGTCACTAATGCATGCCAACAACTGATCTTACACAAGTAATTTACTGCATGTGTACATGCACATTTTTAGCATACATACTTCTATCTAACCCTCATTAACACTGATACTAGTATTTAAATACGGATTTTGAATCACGTCCTAGCACACACTAGCAAATGCATTGCAAAATATCAATCTGCATGAATCAAAATACATATCAATATAAACATTGAAGCTCTCGATTGTCGAAGATAAATAGTTTACACATTTACTAACTCGAACAAGCATCTTGCATAAGTGATTTAACCATGATGCATACATAATTATTTGGCAGTATTCAACGTTACACATATATTATTTGTCTAAATGGTCAATAATTTGCATAAGGTAAAAAAACGCGATTTGTGTGAGCCGGTTATGGAGGAACAAACAATCTCCGAAGTAATACATAACATAAGGTGATAGCCAGTTCTTTTGGCCATGATCTATAAGGTCCTGTGTGAATACATTTTTAGACGTTTGAACGTACCTTTTTACAGCAGGACATAAAACCTTTACATTGTATGAGAATGTCGTTATAAAACATGTCGGAAAGATTCCGCGAAGTTTTCTTTAGCCCTCGTGAATTTCACTATGGCCTGTGTAACTAACTAACCTTTGAAATTTTAAATTACAACACATATGAAACAGCATTGATTACAGTAAGCCACCCACCTACTGCAGCAGTTTGATATGTACATATATTTAAACCAGACAAGGCAAGGGACATCACTGTAAGGCAATACAATACAAGCACAGACTGTGCAAAAGAAGATCTACGACATGCTCCCATCAAATACTTTTTTTTCTTGCAGTCACAAGTTTTCAGTTCACTTTGCCAAATATTTCAATGAAACATCAGAGCGCGTCTTGTCGGCAATGAGTGATGGAACACCAACAATAATGTCTGCAAGATAGGCGACCAAATCACAACCCAATTTGGAAAAACACAACTTATATTGTCTTTTTTCTTTGTGAAGTTCATGTTGTTGCCTCACGCGTTATATCCGTGATACCTACTTATTTCGAATATTGAACCATTTCATGTTTGATAAAATGCCTTTGTTCTTTTTGGAAACGACAGATGCATTTAAACAACTCGTGGCAGAAGCCACCATTTGTCTGAATTTCTTTACAGACTCATCAATTTCAGCTCTTTCTCGAAATTGTTGAAGGACTTCAATTCTCCCTAGATATCCTGGCTTACTTTCGTGTTTTTCAGCCTGAATTAGCACGTCAATCTGCTCAACCATTCCTAGGGGATCCGGACGCAAGGAGATTTCTTTCAACCGATTGTTACATTTCCTCATATTGTCCACAATCTCCTCGACTTTTGAATTTATAACCTCTAGTTCTTCTTTCATTTTATCAATAACCTGTTCAAGAGACATAGTATTACCTGTAGCGACCTCATACTTTTTCTTCATGTCTTCGTATGTTTTCTTTACCTTTTCTGTTACAATATCAAGTTTGAAAGAAGCATATCTATGCAAGTCCCAGAAGCATTTGTTAGGACATTGTTGACAATATCCATCGGGACCCATCGCCGGACAACGTCTTTTCTGGTCATCATCGGATATGACACACTTTTCATGACAAGTTCTGTTGCAAACCATACAGTTCATCACATGTATACCTACAGGAAGATCTACCTTAACTATTTTTGTTTCCAGAACTTCATAGGTAAAATGTGCATTTCTGATTATTTCGTCCTTGTTATTTTGAAATAATCTTACATCAGAATAAAGACGTTCAAACGTGGCACGTCCTTCATTAATGTTAAACTGTAGGTTTGATTTGGTTACGTCCAGGCAACGCCTCACTTCCAGAACCTCTTTTGTGAGCTGTATGCTTCTTCTTTCTAGCGAATTAATGTGAGTTATAAATGAATCAAAACTATGCAGACTCATATCCCAAAACAGTGAAGTAAAATAATGACAAGGATTGGAGAACAAGGCTGAATTGTTAAAAGTGAACGTCTTGCCAAAAGGCAGTTTTGATTCATACACCGCATGTAGCACTGGAGGATCCGATCCATCAGCAAATGTGATCAACGTGCAAATGTTTCCCTCGATGTTTTTTCCAAATAACGACATTATTCCGTTGATCATACATGTTTGTGTAGCAGTAAAACGGGAATCTGGGGCCTTAATAAGAAAGCAAACTGCATCTATGGTCTGAACCCCCGTCTCCCCAATTGCCTCCAAAAGGTGGCGAATTTGATCTACAATCTTTTGGTCTCTCTCAAGCCCGCGCGTATCTCCATAGCCCGGTGTGTCGATAACGTTCAGTCTGTATTTA
Source organism: Sinonovacula constricta (assembly GCA_007844125.1). Classification (NCBI taxonomy): domain Eukaryota; kingdom Metazoa; phylum Mollusca; class Bivalvia; order Cardiida; family Solecurtidae; genus Sinonovacula; species Sinonovacula constricta. The sequence continues at coordinate 44,747,921 of CM017564.1, forward strand.
AGCCTGCTTCCCGGTTCGGGGTTAAATGAATAAGTAGTGATCCAGTCAGTCAGTGATACTTCCTACAAGTTAACAATATGAAGTCAAAGGTAAAATTATGATTTGTTTCGTTACATGGCATACTGTTGAACTGATATTTAATTGTTAATTAAATTGATTAAAAATTGTTTGCAAAAGATATACATAATCCACAAAACCCTAATTTTCACAATCAGAATGTTGGAAGGCCTGTCATTAATGATCACGTTGTACCAATATGATAGACTTCGAAATAAAACAGCTTAATTAAGATGAAAACGTATTTCTCTTGTGTATGTTTTTTCATGAATATACCAAACATAATAGTTTTAGGTGTTGCATTCAATTTTTGGGAAGATGTAGGAGTAGCTTAGTGTTTATTATTTGCAAATATTAAAAACCTATATATTGTGATAAAAATGTATATGATGATTGATTAATTTGCATTATGCTAGTTAATGTTTTATGATATAAATGGTAAATGACAGTAACAATATAGTTAAAGGCATATTAGTTAACTCTGCAATTGATCTGAACTATTACTAAATTAAACTTTACTTCAAATCCGGTGCGTATAGGCTAGACGGACTTTTATATTGAATATAAACATGAGTTTAAATAGTACTCATAGAAGGGATATTGTCATACTATTTGGCTATATTGACATTTTAAAATAATTCATTCAAACTATTGCATGAACAAGTATACTTGTACACAAGAAAGTAGTATGTGGCTAAGAAACAACTACAGAATTATCAACAACACAAAGAAATTTAATAAAACACGTTTTTTTAAACTGTAAACTTTAAAGATACGCTTAGTGTTTGTCGAGATTAACATCTCACTTATGTACCATTCGTCATACAGATTGTCAAACAATGTAATTCCTTGTCAACCAAAGCCACAAAATATTATCAATTAGATCAATATAAATAGATATTTATAACCGTACCCACACAACCATTCTAATGTTATTCAAAACATATGCTAAGAACAGCGAACTGCCGCACATTGATCTAATAGTTTCATTGGTATATCGGAAACGTATGAAAATTAAATTATCCACCTGGTTATATTGCTTCTCTTTGTTTTCTTCCTCCATGAGAGTAAAGCGAAACGTGTCATTCAACCTTACACCCATTAGGTAGTTTGCGAGACCATCAACAAGCGTGCTTTTCCCAGTACCTGTCGCTCCAACTAACATAATGTTTTTTTCATTGTCTTCCTTTGTTCTCGACACTGTAATGACATTTGGACATAGAAAGCACATTAACACAACAGGTATGCGCTTTAAACATGCATACTATATTGTGTTGCTAATCTACATACTTGGATGCCGCCGAAAAACGGATTTATTTGAACCCTGTTTGAAATGTTTAGCTGTCGTAAGATTTATTACACATGTTTAATATGTTATACGATACATAACTTAACACGAATAATTATTGATTTAGCACAGGTCGCCTACATACCTAGGTGAGTTGAAGAGTTACAGATTAGTTATTTCTTTTTTTTCGGAAATGCAAGTCGCTGATTGGCAGACGTGTGCATGACAGAGTTCCGATCTCTAACTGTAAATGTTACCGGTAAACATAAATAACTTGAGTCAGTCTGTTCGGCGTATTGTTAAATTTAAATCACAGACCATGTATTGTATAAAGCATATTATGATATGTCAAATGGAACGCCTCTTTAAAATGTGACAATTGTTCACGAATTCACGTATTTTCTTTTATTCTCCCTTTTTTACGATACATACAGTCTATTTGAATGCAAAATATATCAACATTACGATTGCCTTTAAGCAACCGATTACAGGCCTTTTGATGTGCAGGAAAGATACGGCACCTACCTATGTCATATTTCCGTGTCTTTGCTTTGTCATCTCTTGCTTGCAGATTTTCTTGCATAGGCAACGCGAAGATGTCTGGTCCGTTCCTATTTTTCTTTACAGGAGATAATGTGGCAACCAACTCTGAGGCATAGGATCTGTGTGTTGTTACTTCTTCACTTTTATCGCTATATCTGGACTCCTCTCCATTAGCCTTGACCAATCGAACTTTGAAGACGTATGATACTCCGGGTTTTAAACCTGTTATCTTACCAGAGTTTTTCTTGAAGTTCTGATTGCGCCATTTGTTTGTGCGAATGATCTTCTCTGTTCGAACCTGATAGACATCGCCCTCGCAAAAGTTGTCTACTCCGGTCCATACAATATCTACGCTATCCGTGTAAATTCTCTCGACAGCTGGATTCCCAGGTTTGCCTCCCTGTGTTTTAACAAGTAATCAATTATTAATATTCATTTAAAGATTATCTTGAAACTCGTCTTCTGTCTTTACACTATTGGATTAAAGACAAATCCATTTTCCTCCGATTATCACATCGGACATTAAAATATATAGAGCTCTGTGTAAACACAATTGATTTATTCTCCACTAAAATAATTACCGATCGTTGGCATCCGGACGGGCAAATTCTTAATGAATAGATTGCAAATGGTAACAGTACGAACGTTTTCAAATCTGCTTTAAGAGAACCTACTGAATTTCAATGAAAAACATTATAATGATGTTAAAGGTCTTCTTATTTTTATATCAAACTTAAATTAATATTTTTCTACACATTTTCTATATTTTTGTATATTTTTCAGCAATTGATGTAACGTGCATGTATTTTTTTTTTAAATTTTACTTTCAATTCAGCATTATATAATTTATGTTCTGTTAAACAGTGTATTTAATTAATCTTAATTAGACAAAACATCTAGGGATAATCATCATCAACTAGTCACTAGTTTTATTTTTATTGCAGATGTACATGTTTATATCTAAGAAAAAAGTGTGTATTGACAGAACTAAACTTACAACAGAAACAATGCAAATATAGTTGCGAGGTAAGTGTTGTTTTTAGTGTTCAAGAAGTCCAATATTCCGCAACTATGGGATGCATGCTTACTCATTCAAAAAACGAATGTTAACACTTCAAGCATTCACATTAATTGTGTTTTACCCTATCCTAAAGGTCAACACTTGAAGAGCACCTATACACTTAAGTGAATTTTTGTATCGATATCTTCACATACTTAACATTAAAAACGAAACTCAGCATTGAATAAAATAGCTAAAATAACTACCCCTTAACCAGACTTAAAAATGTAAATGAGATACATGAAGTACATGAATACACCCCATTAAAATAAACATGACTTTTACTACTTTTGCGGTATACATGATTTAAATTGTGCAATGGGTTGCAAAAATATAAAGGGAAAACCGATATATGAAATACCAATATTGTAAATATCATTCATGAACAGTCAGTTTGAAATAGGTGTTACTAAATACAATATATGTGTTGATTGTTACGACGATGGTGATTTTTGCGTAACGTTAATATACACAATATAGTTGAGTCTTTATAAAATGGCTTTTTTAGGTCGTAGCGCCTCTAAACTGTGTTGTTTTCCAAGCATATTATTGTTATATTGGCGATATCCAGCTATTCATTGGTGGAGTAAGTCCTCATAAACATGTTTTAGTAGAACCACCGGCGCTATATGGACGTTTTTGCCCCGACAAGGACACGGATCCGCGTGGTGAGGTTAAAGCTTGATTATTTTACTACGAACTTTTCCGTGATTCTGTTTTACAAAGGATACACAATACTTGCATTTTTAGGCTAGCCTTTTAGCAGTTCCTTTACTATGTATATTCGCTACTACCCAAATACATGCACACGTCGTCAAAAGAAAAACTATCCACTAAAATTGGTTGGCATATTTCTTATTAAGGAAATTGTTTAAATCAGAACCAATTTACGATTCTGTTTTAACGACATTGCACCGTCTCTTAAAAGAGTCGAATCTGGGATGTTCTCTTCAGAAGAATGTGTTTTGTAGCTCTGTCGTGTGGTCTGCTTGGTCAACGTCAGATTGTTGCTAAGCTTATGGTGCACCCAGCCGCATTTTGCACAATACAAAAAGGTTACATTTAGGTCAGAACTTATTCACTAGTTCCTTGCAAATCGAACGGAATATAGACAGGCTGGACAGTTTCTTTACAGTTTCAGACAGAATGTGATCATGTATTACCTTTCGTCTTGTTTGTGCTTCATGGCAAAATGTGCCCAACTTGAGCTTGCATGTGTCGCAAAAGCTTGTCGCGGCTTCATCACATAAATCACACAAAACAGGTGACGATTTTCTTTCCCCGGCCATCCCAAATGAATGTATATCCTGAAAACTTAAGTAACACAAAATATTATCATATCAACACTTTTAAGACGGTAACTTGTATGTGAACCTTCGTGAAGCTTTTTGAATATTTTGTTTTATTTACTTCTTCAAAGACCTGATATACTTATAATTATGGATGTCACCGATTACTCGAGTTTTACAATCACTATTTTAGTTAATAATTGAAATCTGGGTTTTCTGTAAACTGGACACTAGCTAATTGCTGCCAGTCGCATGATCCTGTTTCTCATTACCACCTGATTGTATTATCGATGCCTATAGATGCTTAAAATCCTGTCCCAGCAGGCACCGCATTGTATATCACTAAATAAACTGCAAGTCTGGTCACGTCTTCGCTAATTAGTCAATGTTAACTCAGTACCCGCACCCCCCATACACATACCTTTCCCCCATTTCTCTGTACAGTATGCGACATGTTAAACACAAATTGATTAGCATATATCAGCACCGCCCACCAATTGTTTCGATGTGCTGGAAAATAGCTAATCACTTACTGATTGGTCGTTACACTGAGCTGTTATCAGACACGAACTATAGTCGGCAACTCTTACTTTACAAATGACGTAAGGAAAAAGGCGTGCGTAAATAAAACAATAGACCGATCGGCAACCTTTTTGTACTGGGATTTTATGTTCACTCCATGCCACACTATTCTGATATGTTTAATCTGCGAAAATAATGCCGCCAGTTAAGCCAATCAATTGGAAACTGTTCATGTCCGCTGAATGTACACTGTGCAGGTCAATACTAGCATTTTAAGGTAGGACAACTAACACGCCAAACATTCGCAACTGTGTGTCGATCTAAGAAAGAACAAATATATGTCTGAACGGAAACATAAACACTCGTTGGTTCTTGGCGGTTGAAGTTATTCAACATGACAATGATATAGTTTGCATATGCAAAAGGTTCAATATTTATATAACATATTTCAAGTTTCAAATGCATTATTATCAGTATGTTCTCGACAAGTTTTCGCATTTTACCGATATTTAAAAGGAGTATCGATTGTTTTTACATTATCATCTTCCGATCAGAATATGCTCAATGCTGTTTACATGGCAGTTTCATCAGACTCCAATCTTTCTGCAAACGCGCATACAAGGGATAGAATTGTATTTAGTTATGCTATATATTGCAGATAAACTCGATAAAATAAAAAAAAATGTACAGTGAAACCTTTCCACAGCAACATCTGGAGGAGGCACGAAACAGTGTTGCTGCTAAGAGGTGTTGCTGCTCAGAGGTTTCAATGGGACGAGACAAAGTTTTTTTTAAATAGTTTGATATTAGATTTTCCTACGTATACGTTTTAGTTTATTTTGCCTTTGTAATGAAAATGAAATATATTGTTATAAGAGAAAACAGAAGATGATTTTTTAAATAATTTATTGATGATGAAAAAACAAGTTGTATGACACAAAAAAAAAACTTAAAAATGTATGTACATGATGAAAACGCAAGCTGTTGAACAAGCAGTGATCAGCCGACCGCATGAAATTTCTGGTGTACCCGACAGACTGTTCTAAAAATAGCTGCACTGGTGTTGCTACACAGAGGTTAAACTAGCCTCAGGGAAGAGATTTAAACGGCCGCTTACCGCTTCGCGGAGGAGTTGCTACTTAGATGTTGAAATGCGCTAAAAAACTAAAGGGGGGAATTTAACTGCCGCTGCTTAGAGGTAGCCGCTGCTGAGAGGTGCCGCTTCTAGAGGTTTTAATGTATTAAGAAAATGACCGAGTAATGTGACCAATCGGGGCCCCGTAGTAGAACGCAACCTAATCCCACAATTACAATTAGTTAAAGTTACAGTTAATGATCTAACAAAAGTGAAGCATAAGTACCTCTCCAAAACACGTCAAAATCCGCCCTCGTCTCACTAGCTCGGTCCTGCCTCTTTTCACTCGTTGCCCCTAATCTAACTTAACTAGGCTTCCGCCCTGAACTCGCACATATTTTCTGACAATCGTGTTATTCATACGGTTTATCATTTCACGATTCCCGCCTATATTTTGACGTATGCATCACACACGGGCATAATCGCGCCTCTGTGTTGCCATTTAACTAATTTCCCGGTGCACAAAATGTATAGTTATCGTTTGGGTTATAAATTGATGCCATTCTTTTACCCAGGGCTAACGTTTGTACTTAGTGTAAGTAAACGGCGCAATAGTTTAGTCTTTACACAATCTTAGTATTATTTAAAGTATTCTAAGCATTGTTATTATTTTTAACTAAACATTAATCCATGGTATTATTTAATAATTGCAAACTAATTTATATGGTAATACTACATTACAGTAACACGAGTGCTCGATTATCATAAAGGACCTTGGGCTCGAGTAATCTGTATCCTTCTTAACGTTAGTTTTCGCACTAAGTTTAATTTAACGGCACGATGTCTTTAACAAACTATTTATAACCAATTATTATTTACTGAAAACGACAAACAACTTTATTATTTACTTAAAAACTAATTAATATGGTAATATTACATTACATTAGTTATGTTTAATACGATCAATCAAGGGAATACACGTATAGACAGGCTTAAAGCGGACAAATGTACACTTTCAATCTCCCCTATGCTATTGTGCTGTTCGTCTTGAAAACAGGTTAAACATTTTAATGCATGCATATTCATAATATAATTATTGATTCAAGACTACTCTGGTATACAAATAAATTCATGCATGTGCATTTACTGATACAGATGATAGTGATAACTGTAAAGAATTTGATCTGGCATAAAGTCTTATACACGATGGATAATTTTAAATTCATCGACATTTTCAGTTAGTTGGTTTCTGAAAACAAGTGAAGTGTCTTAACAAAATCTAATGACTTATGCGTCCTTGGTCAATTAACTGTCTGTGGAGACATTCCGCTTGCAAACTAAACACCTCTTTCAATAGCACTGTACATGAATTTCAGAGATTTTGATTATTTTGAGCCACTAAGTATCATTAAATTACAAAAGTAAAAAGCTTCGGGAACCTATGAACTAAAAGTATGATTATTTTTTTTATTATACAGGTAACACTTCACACTACTCTCACTCATAGTTGTCAAAAGTTACTTGTTTACTTTTCACCATTTTAACAAATATGAACAGGAATTCATAGTTTACATTCCAAGCTTTATGTCTGAGGCTGTTAATGCGATATTGTTCTGAAGATTACACATACTCTGTTTCACGGTCATCGCATCACGAAATTATTGTAGCATCATGATCAAAGTTTGGTGGAAAAGAGAATCCAAGTCGTAAAATTCGTCTTAAGCTATTAAGCTTAAGCTATTCGATCCCTTAACAAATAACATAGTTAGTTGGTAATAGTAATACGTATGAAAAGGTTTGTCCATGGAAGTGTGTAATATAATAGTCTGACATGATTCTAAAACACCTAATATGTAACATTGAGAACAAGCGTGTCTTTTTCACCACAATCAACGATTATACGCTTGATTTTATAGTGATCCATTGTTCTTAGATAATGTTCAATTTATCGAGCATCAAGGTCCGTCAACGGATATATCAGTGTTTATGAATGGACGCTTCCCGATGCAGTTAGTGATGTTAACACCTTTCATATACTCAAGGAGAGAAAGCGTTGTGTGTCTTACAGAAATGTGTCCCTCCACAAGAGTTCGAGTCCCGATCGTGACGGAGGACTTAATGTGTTTAGGTGTACCAGCTGACTTGCGGTGCGCCGTTGGATCTATCCAGATATTTGTCTGGGTGGGGCCTTCCTCCACGAAATAGCTGGAAGTCCCTATAGTGATAATATTTGGTCGCTGCGATTTATTAAATACAGCAACAAACGAAAAATAGAAATATGTACACGATGTTTTCAATTATTACCAGAAATCAACACACTTGAGTATCGTATTCGTACTTGCTAAATGAGTAATTGGTTTTCTTGCTTCAACTTGGGAAGAAGAAATTCAACATTGTAAAAAAACTGTTTCAATGTTTCTTGTATATTTCAGAGTTAACAGTTTTGAAATCATTATTATAATTATAACAAGTATTATATCATTGAAAAGTTGGAATTTAGCGCATATCGGTTCTCTTTTTTGTTTGATTTTTTGGTATGAACAGTTTAAGCATTAGTGTACCATTAGGTTAATGACCGCGCCTCTGTTCATTATCGTGTGATCCTGTTAGAATGGACCTATTTCTGCTTGTCTGTAGGATGTTGACAAATATAACATCGTTGTTCGATGAAGATGCTAGATTGTTATTTGGCAACAGACGATGGACGTCTAAATTAGTGTTGGTCGCAAAGCATGAATATAGAAATTCTCGGTCGCGTTGTTGGAAGAACCGTGTTTTTTCGTATAAGTGATCCCCAGTTTAAAATATGGAGAAAATGCTGTGTGTCTACTTTTTTACGTATGAAGAAAACATGGCATTATTCGTGCCAGTACATCAACGAGGCATTGTGAAGTTAAATAGCTATTTCATGAAAGTTAATTTTGAACTTACGCCTGGCCTCTTTTATAGTTCTCGCATTTACCGGTTCCACCTTCACCTGACCGTCCTTTGCTTTTGTTAACCTTTCCTGAAACTTCTCCGTCACATTCTTGATCGCCGACCTGATGAAACCGCGCCTGATTGATGCCACTCTCTGGAGACAACAACGTCGGGTTCATCCTTAAGGAACATAGGTATGGAAAGTTAAAGACACCTAACTAAGTATCACATAAGAATCAAAACATATTAAGCTATATGTGGTTATCTTTAACAATTTAAATCTATCATATACACACATGGACTCATACATGATGTTTGAAAGCTATACGAGTAATGCAATTTATTCTTAGCCATGCCTTGTTGATGATTATAATCTTGAAGTTAAGGCACTTTTATTGTTCGAAATCTCATGGAAAGATCATATCTTAAACCAAACAGATCAGTGAAAATCTTGATCCATATTTACAATTGTTAAATTGTTATTCATGCATGTATGAGTGCCAATCTTTTGTTTTGGTGACAACATATAGAGGAGAAAAATAAGAACACTGGATTAAACAGGAAGTTAAGAGTCGATTGATTTGATGCGTGCATTTACAGCGAATGAGCAGACGACTTTAAACGCTACAATGTTAATCGATACTTGGGTATTTTACCAAACATTATAAGGTATTATAATTTAAAGTGAAACTTCAGTAAAGTCAATGAATGCGAAGACAGTAAAAATCATTTAACCCTGAATATTTGATCGCTTACATATCCATATGAATTGTCCATGCCCCTTTAAAACCCTATATATTTATTTTATGAAATGTACTCATAAACAATACAAATTTGCAATTCATGCTGACGATAGTTTAATATGATTAAATGGTTAAATATGATTACAAATATAATAAACAGTACCATGAACCCATCAACTCACGTATCGCTTTTATAAACCAATGATCCTGGTCTTAAGAGTCTGCCGCTAACTTGGTCCTCGCATTCAGGCTCTGTGTTGCTGAACTCTTTCCTTGGCATGAGAGTGTCGGTTAGATAATGGTGGGCATCAGAACACTTGGTACAAAAAGGAACTTCACATTCGATGCAGACCTTTTCTGCGTGTTGACTACATGATGAACATATGGTATGCAGAATGGACCGTTTGGTGTTTTCAATTGCGCTGAGTTTGTGGTATTTCGTTCGCTTTTGTTTTATGTGTCCTTGTTGGCAAAATGCGCACATCTGTATCTGACAATCCTCACAAAACCATGCAGCTATCTCCTCTTCACATAAATCACACAATACACCTGATTGAACGTGCAAGTCTTTTACGATAATTGTCGATCGCTGTGGCACTGAATCCTTAGTCAATCTAAAAGAGTGAATATGTTAAATTTCATCTGGAAATTATAAGTTATATGTAAAATAATTGCAACCAAACTAGCTATCAAGAAACGACCCAGTATGCATCCCCCAACCAGCTTCCTTTTTGTCTATTGAATGTCTGTTAAAGAATCGAGAAATATAAAATTTGGAATCAATTTGAAAAAAGAGTTACAGATTTCGCTGCTGAGCATCACATTGAAAAGGACCATCAAAGGGGATGTACACAAGGGTCACAGTATCTTAAAACGTACGATTTACTTCAATAAACTCAGCACCACATGCACCAAAACAACAGTCGACACACAGTCGACACACAGTTATGTTGACACTGTCATATATTGATATAATTGTTTCCTTTAAAATAACTTATGACACATGGTCTACTCTGATAATCTGTTCCAGGTGTTCTAACAAAATAAATCAGCGGATCGAATATGTTATGTTTTTATTGACATGTGCATACTAGTAACAGCAGGTCCACCTCCCACAAGTAACTACTCAGCAATTTAATTAATTAACACGTTTTTGTCAACATATGTATAAGAATGTATCATGCAAGTGTGATATATTTCTTCCTTCTGTGACTTTCATCAATACTTTTAATATTCGCTCGTCCGTAAACTAGTAATCGTGTTCACTGGATTGTTCCCATAAATCAAAATTACTAGTTTAATCATCTAAAGACTTTTTACGAAAGGCAGCTATTTTAACAATGGATGGCGAAAACAGACTGTTGCACTAGAATTGATATCATGCTTGATGATACCTCTTTATAGGTACGATAGTGATTTTTTGGTTGGTGGCATATGTTGTATCAGATACTCTACGGGTTTTATTAACTTCTTTTTTGTCGTAGTTTAGTAGCATTCATACGTAGTTTAGTCAGCGAACGTTTAATATACGATTTCTCAAACCCAGTGTTTGTCCGAAAAATGTTCTGTTTTTATTACGAATAAACCTAAAATTTCAACAAAATAAAAAAAAAATACATTAATACTACATTGCAAATCACTTATTTTGTACATGTGTTAAATATTGCTATACCTTAATAATATCTGGCATACGAACTGTATAAGCTGGAATGTTTCTTTCTGACTCATTGGAAGTTTGTGTTTATAACTAAATAAATTAATGCAGTGCCAACCTTTGCTACATTTTTCATTCTAAATGAGAGTAAATATAACTTTAATAACAGGTAAATGATTACTTTATATATGAATTGTACGTACATTTTACTGCTATCATGAGATAACCCTTCATTACTATTCTTCATGAGGTTTTTCGTCCGGTCCGACACACCATATGTTGCCGTGATTTCCTGTCCATCGAAAGCATGATCGCCGCTGGCTTGCTTTGGTGATCCAGGTATATCGCACCGTTTATGATGAGACGCAGCACACTTTGTACATAAACGAATGTTACATTCAGAGCAGAATCTCCCCGCCTGACCATCGCAGAAAGAACATTTGACATTAAGAAGTAAAAGTTTAACTTTTTCAATTGTAGTGAGATTGTGGGTATAAGTTTGCTTTTGTCTGACATGTAGAGCTTGGCAGAATGTGCATACCTTACTATGGCATTCGTCACAAAAACTCACCGCATGTTTATCTTCACATAAATCACACACAACGTCACACGATCCTGTTTCTGCCCTCACTTAGGCTTTCTACTGAAATGAAAATAAGAAAACACGCACACATAAAGAGATATATAAATAGTTTGTATGTTGTTTGATATTTAAATTTAAAATATAAATTCTTATAAAACATGTAACACGACAATTTTAACAGGGATATTGCCTATCGCTTTTATATGCATACCTATATGATATGATGTTACATAAATGGATAGTTGCGTACAGAAGTAAGATCATTTTTTCTGAAGACCTAATTTGGCATTTGAACATACATTCTTTCTCCACTTCTTCATTGACAAGCGGGTAAGTTGAACTTAACCGTCTTAAGTGAATGAACGTAAACTCTAGCAGAAACCTAAGTTTGCCTACATAACTTCTTACAAAGGGAGCGGTACAATAAATCACCCGCGCTCTAACTGAAGACACAACCCCAATAATATTAATATCTTCGTTTACACGGCCTATACCGGAAGCAAATAACTGCAAACATTACCGTGGTTATGTATTAGATTAGTGTAACTTAAACAAAGAACCCTGTTTACATCGCATACAACTTGGAAGCAAACGCTACAAATAGTCGAATATCATTTACTTGTTTCTGTTGTTGTTTAATTATATTTTACCAATTCACTGAATATAAAGAACTATTTAAGTTTTTCTAGCAAGATATTCACAATTTCAACTTCTAAATTCAGTAGAATCAGTCTTTTTGTTAACTGGTCAATCTTGGATCCAAAGTTATCTGCTAAGTATGCGTGCATTTACAATGTTTTAATCTGCTTCAAAGAAAAGCAGCACAATCAAGCAAAAATTACATTCTTTTAAGCTTCGTGTTAACACCCGTGTTAACACCTGACATTACGCTCTTTTGTGTTAACACACTTGTCTCAAATAGTAATGTACTGATTACATTTGTAACTTTGTAACAGAATATTGGATCGGGTCTAAACACAGCAGTAGTATTGATTAAACGTCTAAAATGAAAACAATCCACAAGAAACATTCCTACCTAATCGAACATCATAATGGTATACTAAACTACATTTAGTCTGACAATGTATGTGCATTTCCATTTTCTAAACTGTAAGTAAAGCACCAATCATACTGAGCAAATGTTGTCTAGAAAAAAATTTATTACCATCAAGAGTATCGCATTTCAAGAGTTCTATTTGTTCTTGGCAGCGGCTCCTGAACCATTGGCCCAGATAAGTCTTTTAAATCAAAGTCGTGTCACTGGAATTTAATTAGGCATTCTCTATTTGGCATCGAAAATTTGTCAAGTTTGATCGCCTATTGTTGTAATTCACGTAGTTGCAACTATTCTACTTTATAGAAGTAGAATGTGGTCTTTAGATTAAACCTAACACATCCCTAACACAACTCACTATAAGCTCTTTGATGCCATGGACGATGCAGAATCCGAATTATATTTTAGGTTCTAATAATCTGCATATAAAGATCTGATATAAGCAACACAACCTGCTATTCATTTTAGATGGTACATTGCCTGTGTCTCATTAAAGTCAGGAATGTTCTACTCTTTGCATTGTAACAGTAATGTCGCTATCACATACTAAACCTAATAAACTGCATGTACAGACCAAAGAAAGAACCGAAACTCAAAGTAATTTACCCCTACCAGCACACCAGGCTTCCTCACAGTTGTATTTACATTTACGAAGGTTATTTCTTATTTTGAATATTTTTAACGATAAATGTGATGAAGATCGAATCAATGTCTAACGCCACAACATAATTGCGAGCAGAATTAACATAACACTATCGTCTGAAATATTAATTACAGCATTAGCATTATACTGGTTTTTGTGCATGTGTACATATGATGGCAAAGTACATGAGACACTCCTTTGATTAGACTACTCAATGCAGGATATAAACGCACTAGGTATAGATCTTTTGAAAAACTATAAAAAAAATGCAGGCTTAAATAACATTGAACCAGAGGGTTGTATGTTGGGTATTTCGTGTTCAAATATAGAGACAAACCTTCTCTATTACGTACGTACAGTGAACAATACACTTGCCTTGCTTATACCATTACACGTCTGCTTCAACCTGTTCACGTGAATTCTGTTAAGGACCCTTTCTGTGCCAAATATTGCATACATATTAACAGCAAAATTAAACCAATCATTCACAACATCATTGAGTCTATAACATTGTATTTTAGCATCAATACGTTTTAATAAAATTGTCATTTCATAATATGACATACCCTATGCAACTTTTGGTTCAAAAGACTAGTGGTACATGTGAGTATGCATTCTATTCGAGTTGTTTAGCATACTTTTCAATTAAACTGGGTATATTCTTAGTAAAAAAGTGTTCGACCACAGAAATTTGGAACTTCAATTCCTAGCAGTGTAGTGCTATGTTAATTGTTTTTCCATTGGTAGATCTATAACCTTGTTTCTCATAGTCTCTTTGTTTTATCACTAATACAAGAATAACGTTGTTTTTTTTTTATTTTTAGAAGTATATTTTAACACTTTGAATAAATTTGAAGTCCTTCTTACATCACGACAATGTTCGGATACTATTAAATCGTTTCATTTACTGGCTTTCTTATTTAAATTTAATTCTTTGTCGTATACTTAAAGCAGTTTCACACACACACACACACACACACACACACACACACACACACACACACACACACACACACACACACACACACACACACACACACACACACACACACACACACACACACACACACACACACCAACAAACATACACACACACATACACACACACATTGATATACACATACAAGCAAAACGCACATAATCTTGTGTATAATGTATGTCAGTAGATTGTTTTATGGGCTTTCTTAAGCATTAATTGGGCAACCAATTAATGTAAACATACTTGGTGGGAGAGTTTAGGAATCGTGTATTGTCAATGCTATTTGTGTGTAATTCCTCTTCTTTTTTCATTGTTTTTTACTTTTTTTAAATGTTAGACATTTAATTATTTAATGAACATGCAGAGAATATTATCGATGCCTATAGTAGTGAAAATTAAAAATGTTTCAAAAAGATCATCTGTATAGTGAGGTTATATTAAAATCTACGTGATTTTGTAGTGAGTGTATGTGGAAATTGGCATTAGAAGACACTCCTATACACTATTTTATTTAAAATAATTGTCCTTTTAACTGGTTGTGACACGATCTTCCAATTATCATTATAATTGTATATTTTGGGTAAATAACTAATTGTATATTTTTGGGTAGCTATCTAACTTTTCTTCAAACGTATTTACAATACCTGACGCTATGTAATCCCAATAAATATCAAAGCATCTCTCTTTGGTAGAAATGTATCACTTTATACCGCTGAGTTTTTATGTAGTCTCTATGTTGTTAGTGCGGGTAATATTTTTGAAAATCGTTTATTAAGTAATTAGACTTCCAATTAAATTCCCGACTTTCATGGGTATATAACTCGTATATCATAGTTCTAGTCCCTATATACTTCCTCTTAAATATAATCTCTGGCAAGTGCCATGAAGGACGATCTCACTTTAAAGATTGATATAGATCAACATGCTACGCAACGACACGTTTCAGAAGTTGAAGGTAAGGTCAATGTGACATGATAGTTAATGGAGAGGAATATCATACACACATCAAGTATCTAGTTAATATACCAATTTCTAAAGACAGAACTTTAAGTGACATTTGTGTACATTTCTCGATACAAGCCCTTCGACCTATAAAAGTGATTATTGAATACAATGATGCAGTTGTTTTAGGACTTTTTTATATAATTTAATAAAAGAAGACAACTTTAAACGGTTAACAATACGATGGGTATTGAATGTTTACTACATTTTGATGTATTTGTTCTGTTTTATTGAAAAGAGACCAACGCTATGTTTTATAAAACACAATAAACAAATTGTGTAAGGTCAAGCCTCTTGAACGACCCTTGTCTTCAACTTAAACAATATTGTATACAACTGAATATGGGTATGACACATGTTGTTGTAAGATATAAGAACGTGGGGACCTGTTGTAGTTGTTATTTCATAATACTCTTCCATACCCGTGAACTTTTGCTGACAATGACAGAACTTGGCAGTAAACCACAACCCATTTACCGATTAAACCCACAATGGTATACACCAATGTAACGATCCGTGACTGTCATTCGACAAAACATTAAATATGATTTAACGAGCACGAGCACTGTATTTTCTATTGTTCAGATCTTACTTATAAATACATCTAACCTTGACCAGGTTTAGAATTATGTTAAGGTGGAAGTTTTCAACGTAATCTTATCATCTCTGGCGGTTTGAACATAGCCATATTTGAAAATATGCATGCCATTGTTTTAACGAGACACAGATACTGTATTGATCTGACTCGAGTGGATTCCTTTGCAGATCTGTCTCGTTATCTTTGACGTAGATATAAGTAGAGGTTTATTTCTTATATGTGTGCACTTTTTGTTTGTATGCTTTGTGTATTGCATACATTTCGATAAATGAATCACTATAATTGCCTTGCTGTAACGTCCATATAAAATCAAAAGCCTTTTGCTAGGAACTACTTTTCACAGCGGAGGTATGCATTAGGACGGAGGCAACTGTGTTTATGAGAACTAAGAAAAATCGGGCTATCCAAGAGTGAAAACAATCATTTAAAGATTGTATGTGCTAAACAGAATCTTACAAACTTACTTACTTTTTTTTCAAATTGCTTATGTGCTATATTCTATATACTACATTGCAGAACATACGTTTATGAAGTTAATGAACAGCTATTATAGCTGAAGGTTCTGGACTAGTTTCGTGTTAGGTTATGATTTTTTATTGCATGAAAAGAAACATGTCACATCTTAAAACATATGTATTTATCTAGTATTAATTCTAATAACGCGTGAATAATGATTTTGGAATGTTGCTTTAATTGTGTAATACATCAAAGCGTCCAATTATATTCATTATAGTGACATCCAGCTTTGGTGGAGAAACGCCCCAAACAAATGACTAGTACGAGAACCGCGGACGCTCCGCATACCAGCTTGAAGACCTTCCCATATGCTGCTTTTAAAACCCCATTATTTAACAATCTTCTGAAACTGTTACTGGGTGTGACTTTGTACATCTGAGCATGGATATTAACTGTTCATTTGAAGTCAAACATTTACAATTTTGGTAGATTACAAACATATCTATATATCAATATTATATATTTAAAAATATACAATAATATACAAATAAATATATATTTATATAATGAAATTTATGTTTCTTAATCGTCTCTACATACTCGTTTTCAGTAAAAAGCACACACTATGTATTTTGTTTTGCATAACTTCATAGAAAAAATTGCGATTAATCAAATAAGCCTATCAAATTAATGGATAAAATATGCGACAGTCTTTGACTGATTCGCGATTTTACACTAACTGCATGCCGTGCAAGCACACTATCTGCCTAAAACAGCTAAAACTAAGCTTGCTTTGGAAAAATAATATCATATACCAACACATTGATGTATGATGGTGTTCTTGAATATGCATTAAAGGTCATCATGAAGACTCAGAACAATGGAGTTTCCAAATCGAAGAAAACATTATTTAGTTGCGAAAAATATACCTCATTGACGGCTAATAATATTAACTTATACATATACGTATTCTAAGAAAGTAGTATGCCATAAAATATCGTACATTTACAGAAATCTATTTTGCAATCAAATCTGGCACAAATTGCACATATAAAATACAATAAATGAGAAAGGTTAACGCCCTTACTGTTGCCATTCTTACCTTAAATGCTATATCAAATATTATTTGTTAACAAATGAAACAAAGTTCTAAAAGTGGTGTAAATATTGACATACTTTAAACAATTTAAAGGAAAAGTAAAATACTAATATGTATTCTCCGATATTGGATAAAAAAATCAAATAAGCTCCTACCTCTATCCCTCATTATCATTCAAAATCCATATCTTCAAAGCAGTATCAGCATAGATAATAGCATACTAACCATACTGATCGAATTGTCCATAGATTTATGTTCTGTAGTTATTCTTATTGTTTAACTTTATATGCTCGTGACTTTAATAACACAAACTTAAAACTTACAATTGTAGATTGCCAATGGCTTGCCACCTTGGAAATAGGGTGATTAAGAAGGAGGTAAAGATCATGCCGCTACGCTACATGTCTCCGTTGTTATCATATTTTCTGACTCCGGGAAAATACAGGTTGGTCGACATATGTGTCACAAAGTAATCGGCAGAATCCCAGAGAGGAATAGGTTTACATCTGGTCACCGTATCTAACACAGATGAGAGTCATTTAGATTGTTGTGTAGAAAGGTGTCGCATTCCAAAGATAATATGGTTCAGAAGATAATGGGAAAGAAAGGACAATGTCTGCTTTTGAACGACATACCCCAAAGAGAATGTCAAATTAGTAGCAAACAATTACTAAAGTTTCAGTAGAGACAGTGTAACAAGCGCACACATGTGAACGCTTCCCATTGATCCTAAGATTTAATGCTTAGTGCTTAGGAAAAAGAGAATCTTGACAAGGTCAGGTACAAATCACTTATCTCAGTGAGCCATACTCTTGGATACAAAACAGTCAGTGATGCCATGACATTTGTCTATCACGCGAACTTACTATACCTGTCTATTGTTAACCTAGGTGGAAATAATAGTTGGGGCGAACATGCCAAAGTTTGACGTAGTTTGAACCCAAAGCGTTTAGCGTTGTTATTGATATGAATATTGATATTAGTGTATTTTTCTATAAACCGACACAAAATATGTAACCTTCCTTTCGGTGATGATACTCATTATTGTCAAATTCACCTGGTGTAAGAAAATCAGATTTAATCGATTTGTGCCAAGATTGCAGATGTTGTTTTTTTTTTAAATGGTTTAAAGATAAAGGTATGAAGACGTACCTCATGTGAAAGAAGATAACATGCTTTATAATTAAACGTTTTAGATTCGCACTTACATTAAATACATTTTATGGGCTTTCTTAAGCATTAATTGGGCAACCAATTAATGTAAACATACTTGGTGGGAGAGTTTAGGAATCGTGTATTGTCAATGCTATCTGTGTGTAATTCCTCTTCTTTTTTCATTGTTTTTTACTTTTTTTAAATGTTAGACATTTAATTATTTAATGAACATGCAGAGAATATTATCGATGCCTATAGTAGTGAAAATTAAAAATGTTTCAAAAAGATCACCTGTATAGTGAGGTTATATTAAAATCTACGTGATTTTGTAGTGAGTGTATGTGGAAATTGGCATTAGAAGACACTCCTATACACTCTTTTATTTAAAATAATTGTCCTTTTAACTGGTTGTGACACGATCTTCCAATTATCATTATAATTGTATATTTTGGGTAAATAACTAATTGTATATTTTTGGGTAGCTATCTAACTTTTCTTCAAACGTATTTACAATACCTGACGCTATGTAATCCCAATAAATATCAAAGCATCTCTCTTTGCTAGAAATGTATCACTTTATACCGCTGAGTTCTTATGTAGTCTCTATGTTGTTAGTGCGGGTAATATTTTTGAAAATCGTTTATTAAGTAATTAGACTTCCAATTAAATTCCCGACTTTCATGAGTATATAACTCGTATATCATAGTTCTAGTCCCTATATACTTCCTCTTAAATATAATCTCTGGCAAGTGCCATGAAGGACGATCTCACTTTAAAAATTGATATAGATCAACATGCTACGCAACGACACGTTTCAGAAGTTGAAGGTAAGGTCAATGTGACATGATAGTTAATGGAGAGGAATATCATACACACATCAAGTATCTAGTTAATATACCAATTTCTAAAGACAGAACTTTAATTGACATTTGTGTACATTTCTCGATACAAGCCCTTCAACCTATAAAAGTGATTATTGAATACAATGATGCAGTTGTTTTAGGACTTTTTTTATATAATTTAATAAAAGAAGACAACTTTAAACGGTTTACAATACGATGGGTATTGAATGTTTACTACATTTTGATGTATTTGTTCTGTTTTATTGAAAAGAGACCAACGCTATGTTTTATAAAACACAATAAACAAATTGTGTAAGGTCAAGCCTCTTGAACGACCCTTGTCTTCAACTTAAACAATATTGTATACAACTGAATATGGGTATGACACATGTTGTTGTAAGACATAAGAACGTGGGGACCTGTTGTAGTTGTTATTTCATAATACTCTTCCATACCCGTGAACTTTTGCTGACAATGACAGAACTTGGCAGTAAACCACAACCCATTTACCGATTAAACCCGCAATGGTATACACCAATGTAACGATCCGTGACTGTCATTCGACAAAACATTAAATATGATTTAACGAGCACGAGCACTGTATTTTCTATTGTTCAGATCTTACTTATAAATACATCTAACCTTGACCAGGTTTAGAATTATGTTAAGGTGGACGTTTTCAACGTAATCTTATCATCTCTGGCGGTTTGAACATAGCCATATTTGAAAATATGCATGCCATTGTTTTAACGAGACAAAGATACTGTATTGATCTGACTCGAGTGGATTCCTTTGCAGATCTGTCTCGTTATCTTTGACGTAGATATAAGTAGAGGTTTATTTCTTATATGTGTGCACTTTTTGTTTGTATGCTTTGTGTATTGCATACATTTCGATAAATGAATCACTATAATTGCCTTGCTGTAACGTCCATATAAAATCAAAAGCCTTTTGCTAGGAACTACTTTTCACAGCGGAGGTATGCATTAGGACGGAGGCAACTGTGTTTATGAGAACTAAGAAAAATCGGGCTATCCAAGAGTGAAAACAATCATTTAAAGATTGTATGTGCTAAACAGAATCTTACAAACTTACTTACTTTTTTTTCAAATTGCTTATGTGCTATATTCTATATACTACATTGCAGAACATACGTTTATGAAGTTAATGAACAGCTATTATAGCTGAAGGTTCTGGACTAGTTTCGTGTTAGGTTATGATTTTTTATTGCATGAAAAGAAACATGTCACATCTTAAAACATATGTATTTATCTAGTATTAATTCTAATAACGCGTGAATAATGATTTTGGAATGTTGCTTTAATTGTGTAATACATCAAAGCGTCCAATTATATTCATTATAGTGACATCCAGCTTTGGTGGAGAAACGCCCCAAACAAATGACTAGTACGAGAACCGCGGACGCTCCGCATACCAGCTTGAAGACCTTCCCATATGCTGCTTTTAAAACCCCATTATTTAACAATCTTCTGAAACTGTTACTGGGTGTGACTTTGTACATCTGAGCATGGATATTAACTGTTCATTTGAAGTCAAACATTTACAATTTTGGTAGATTACAAACATATCTATATATCAATATTATATATTTAAAAATATACAATAATATACAAATAAATATATATTTATATAATGAAATTTATGTTTCTTAATCGTCTCTACATACTCGTTTTCAGTAAAAAGCACACACTATGTATTTTGTTTTGCATAACTTCATAGAAAAAATTGCGATTAATCAAATAAGCCTATCAAATTAATGGATAAAATATGCGACAGTCTTTGACTGATTCGCGATTTTACACTAACTGCATGCCGTGCAAGCACACTATCTGCCTAAAACAGCTAAAACTAAGCTTGCTTTGGAAAAATAATATCATATACCAACACATTGATGTATGATGGTGTTCTTGAATATGCATTAAAGGTCATCATGAAGACTCAGAACAATGGAGTTTCCAAATCGAAGAAAACATTATTTAGTTGCGAAAAATATACCTCATTGACGGCTAATAATATTAACTTATACATATACGTATTCTAAGAAAGTAGTATGCCATAAAATATCGTACATTTACAGAAATCTATTTTGCAATCAAATCTGGCACAAATTGCACATATAAAATACAATAAATGAGAAAGGTTAACGCCCTTACTGTTGCCATTCTTACCTTAAATGCTATATCAAATATTATTTGTTAACAAATGAAACAAAGTTCTAAAAGTGGTGTAAATATTGACATACTTTAAACAATTTAAAGGAAAAGTAAAATACTAATATGTATTCTCCGATATTGGATAAAAAAATCAAATAAGCTCCTACCTCTATCCCTCATTATCATTCAAAATCCATATCTTCAAAGCAGTATCAGCATAGATAATAGCATACTAACCATACTGATCGAATTGTCCATAGATTTATGTTCTGTAGTTATTCTTATTGTTTAACTTTATATGCTCGTGACTTTAATAACACAAACTTAAAACTTACAATTGTAGATTGCCAATGGCTTGCCACCTTGGAAATAGGGTGATTAAGAAGGAGGTAAAGATCATGCCGCTACGCTACATGTCTCCGTTGTTATCATATTTTCTGACTCCGGGAAAATACAGGTTGGTCGACATATGTGTCACAAAGTAATCGGCAGAATCCCAGAGAGGAATAGGTTTACATCTGGTCACCGTATCTAACACAGATGAGAGTCATTTAGATTGTTGTGTAGAAAGGTGTCGCATTCCAAAGATAATATGGTTCAGAAGATAATGGGAAAGAAAGGACAATGTCTGCTTTTGAACGACATACCCCAAAGAGAATGTCAAATTAGTAGCAAACAATTACTAAAGTTTCAGTAGAGACAGTGTAACAAGCGCACACATGTGAACGCTTCCCATTGATCCTAAGATTTAATGCTTAGTGCTTAGGAAAAAGAGAATCTTGACAAGGTCAGGTACAAATCACTTATCTCAGTGAGCCATACTCTTGGATACAAAACAGTCAGTGATGCCATGACATTTGTCTATCACGCGAACTTACTATACCTGTCTATTGTTAACCTAGGTGGAAATAATAGTTGGGGCGAACATGCCAAAGTTTGACGTAGTTTGAACCCAAAGCGTTTAGCGTTGTTATTGATATGAATATTGATATTAGTGTATTTTTCTATAAACCGACACAAAATATGTAACCTTCCTTTCGGTGATGATACTCATTATTGTCAAATTCACCTGGTGTAAGAAAATCAGATTTAATCGATTTGTGCCAAGATTGCAGATGTTGTTTTTTTTTTAAATGGTTTAAAGATAAAGGTATGAAGACGTACCTCATGTGAAAGAAGATAACATGCTTTATAATTAAACGTTTTAGATTCGCACTTACATTAAATACATTTTATGGGCTTTCTTAAGCATTAATTGGGCAACCAATTAATGTAAACATACTTGGTGGGAGAGTTTAGGAATCGTGTATTGTCAATGCTATCTGTGTGTAATTCCTCTTCTTTTTTCATTGTTTTTTACTTTTTTTAAATGTTAGACATTTAATTATTTAATGAACATGCAGAGAATATTATCGATGCCTATAGTAGTGAAAATTAAAAATGTTTCAAAAAGATCACCTGTATAGTGAGGTTATATTAAAATCTACGTGATTTTGTAGTGAGTGTATGTGGAAATTGGCATTAGAAGACACTCCTATACACTCTTTTATTTAAAATAATTGTCCTTTTAACTGGTTGTGACACGATCTTCCAATTATCATTATAATTGTATATTTTGGGTAAATAACTAATTGTATATTTTTGGGTAGCTATCTAACTTTTCTTCAAACGTATTTACAATACCTGACGCTATGTAATCCCAATAAATATCAAAGCATCTCTCTTTGCTAGAAATGTATCACTTTATACCGCTGAGTTCTTATGTAGTCTCTATGTTGTTAGTGCGGGTAATATTTTTGAAAATCGTTTATTAAGTAATTAGACTTCCAATTAAATTCCCGACTTTCATGAGTATATAACTCGTATATCATAGTTCTAGTCCCTATATACTTCCTCTTAAATATAATCTCTGGCAAGTGCCATGAAGGACGATCTCACTTTAAAAATTGATATAGATCAACATGCTACGCAACGACACGTTTCAGAAGTTGAAGGTAAGGTCAATGTGACATGATAGTTAATGGAGAGGAATATCATACACACATCAAGTATCTAGTTAATATACCAATTTCTAAAGACAGAACTTTAATTGACATTTGTGTACATTTCTCGATACAAGCCCTTCAACCTATAAAAGTGATTATTGAATACAATGATGCAGTTGTTTTAGGACTTTTTTTATATAATTTAATAAAAGAAGACAACTTTAAACGGTTTACAATACGATGGGTATTGAATGTTTACTACATTTTGATGTATTTGTTCTGTTTTATTGAAAAGAGACCAACGCTATGTTTTATAAAACACAATAAACAAATTGTGTAAGGTCAAGCCTCTTGAACGACCCTTGTCTTCAACTTAAACAATATTGTATACAACTGAATATGGGTATGACACATGTTGTTGTAAGACATAAGAACGTGGGGACCTGTTGTAGTTGTTATTTCATAATACTCTTCCATACCCGTGAACTTTTGCTGACAATGACAGAACTTGGCAGTAAACCACAACCCATTTACCGATTAAACCCGCAATGGTATACACCAATGTAACGATCCGTGACTGTCATTCGACAAAACATTAAATATGATTTAACGAGCACGAGCACTGTATTTTCTATTGTTCAGATCTTACTTATAAATACATCTAACCTTGACCAGGTTTAGAATTATGTTAAGGTGGACGTTTTCAACGTAATCTTATCATCTCTGGCGGTTTGAACATAGCCATATTTGAAAATATGCATGCCATTGTTTTAACGAGACAAAGATACTGTATTGATCTGACTCGAGTGGATTCCTTTGCAGATCTGTCTCGTTATCTTTGACGTAGATATAAGTAGAGGTTTATTTCTTATATGTGTGCACTTTTTGTTTGTATGCTTTGTGTATTGCATACATTTCGATAAATGAATCACTATAATTGCCTTGCTGTAACGTCCATATAAAATCAAAAGCCTTTTGCTAGGAACTACTTTTCACAGCGGAGGTATGCATTAGGACGGAGGCAACTGTGTTTATGAGAACTAAGAAAAATCGGGCTATCCAAGAGTGAAAACAATCATTTAAAGATTGTATGTGCTAAACAGAATCTTACAAACTTACTTACTTTTTTTTCAAATTGCTTATGTGCTATATTCTATATACTACATTGCAGAACATACGTTTATGAAGTTAATGAACAGCTATTATAGCTGAAGGTTCTGGACTAGTTTCGTGTTAGGTTATGATTTTTTATTGCATGAAAAGAAACATGTCACATCATAAAACATATGTATTTATCTAGTATTAATTCTAATAACGCGTGAATAATGATTTTGGAATGTTGCTTTAATTGTGTAATACATCGAAGCGTCCAATTATATTCATTATAGTGACATCCAGCTTTGGTGGAGAAACGCCCCAAACAAATGACTAGTACGAGAACCGCGGACGCTCCGCATACCAGCTGGAAGACCTTCCCATATGCTGCTTTTAAAAACCCATTATTTAACAATCTTCTGAAACTGTTACTGGGTGTGACTTTGTACATCTGAGCATGGATATTAACTGTTCATTTGAAGTCAAACATTTACAATTTTGGTAGATTACAAACATATCTATATATCAATATTATATATTTAAAAATATACAATAATATACAAATAAATATATATTTATATAATGAAATTTATGTTTCTTAATCGTCTCTACATACTCGTTTTCAGTAAAAAGCACACACTATGTATTTTGTTTTGCATAACTTCATAGAAAAAATTGCGATTAATCAAATAAGCCTATCAAATTAATGGATAAAATATGCGACAGTCTTTGACTGATTCGCGATTTTACACTAACTGCATGCCGTGCAAGCACACTATCTGCCTAAAACAGCTAAAACTAAGCTTGCTTTGGAAAAATAATATCATATACCAACACATTGATGTATGATGGTGTTCTTGAATATGCATTAAAGGTCATCATGACGACTCAGAACAATGGAGTTTCCAAATCGAAGAAAACATTATTTAGTTGCGAAAAATATACCTCATTGACGGCTAATAATATTAACTTATACATATACGTATTCTAAGAAAGTAGTATGCCATAAAATATCGTACATTTACAGAAATCTATTTTGCAATCAAATCTGGCACAAATTGCACATATAAAATACAATAAATGAGAAAGGTTAACGCCCTTACTGTTGCCATTCTTACCTTAAATGCTATATCAAATATTATTTGTTAACAAATGAAACAAAGTTCTAAAAGTGGTGTAAATATTGACATACTTTAAACAATTTAAAGGAAAAGTAAAATACTAATATGTATTCTCCGATATTGGATAAAAAAATCAAATAAGCTCCTACCTCTATCCCTCATTATCATTCAAAATCCCTATCTCCAAAGCAGTATCAGCATAGATAATAGCATACTAACCATACTGATCGAATTGTCCATAGATTTATGTTCTGTAGTTATTCCTATTGTTTAACTTTATATGCTCGTGACTTTAATAACACAAACTTAAAACTTATAATTGTAGATTGCCAATGGCTTGCCACCTTGGAAATAGGGTGATTAAGAAGGAGGTAAAGATCATGCCGCTACGCTACATGTCTCCGTTGTTATCATATTTTCTGACTCCGGGAAAATACAGGTTGGTCGACATATGTGTCACAAAGTAATCGGCAGAATCCCAGAGAGGAATAGGTTTACATCTGGTCACCGTATCTAACACAGATGAGAGTCATTTAGATTGTTGTGTAGAAAGGTGTCGCATTCCAAAGATAATATGGTTCAGAAGATAATGGGAAAGAAAGGACAATGTCTGCTTTTGAACGACATACCCCAAAGAGAATGTCAAATTAGTAGCAAACAATTACTAAAGTTTCAGTAGAGACAGTGTAACAAGCGCACACATGTGAACGCTTCCCATTGATCCTAAGATTTAATGCTTAGTGCTTAGGAAAAAGAGAATCTTGACAAGGTCAGGTACAAATCACTTATCTCAGTGAGCCATACTCTTGGATACAAAACAGTCAGTGATGCCATGACATTTGTCTATCACGCGAACTTACTATACCTGTCTATTGTTAACCTAGGTGGAAATAATAGTTGGGGCGAACATGCCAAAGTTTGACGTAGTTTGAACCCAAAGCGTTTAGCGTTGTTATTGATATGAATATTGGTATTAGTGTATTTTTCTATAAACCGACACAAAATATGTAACCTTCCTTTCGGTGATGATACTCATTATTGTCAAATTCACCTGGTGTAAGAAAATCAGTTTTAATCGATTTGTGCCAAGATTGCAGATGTTTTTTTTTAAATGGTTTAAAGATAAAGGTATGAAGACGTACCTCATGTGAAAGAAGATAACATGCTTTATAATTAAACGTTTTAGATTCGCACTTACATTAAATATGATGCAAATTGTATTTATTTTTGTTTGGTCGCAATTTATCTTTGGCATCTTGCGACTTGGTGACCACTTTTTTTTAAACTGGATCATGGCAAAAATACACATTTGAAATTGATGCACCAATTTCATAGCACTCATGTATCCTAAAAATGAGTTGCAAAACTTAAAATGTCGGCTTACAATCAGCGGAAAGTATGTGGCACTTTTATTTAACATTTGATATGAATACTTATTAAGTATCTATAAATATAGCAGGCCAGTTTGCATTTTTGTAACACTGTTAAAGGTCATGTTTTGTTTGCGTTCTTCATCTTTGAAGCACTTAAATGTAAATTCAGGTTTCGCTGTACAGAAGGATTATTTTGATATATTATTCAGTTATTTTAGCATTATCTTTATCCCTATAAAAGGAATGTATTGATTCGTAAAACCATTATGATTATGTTTACATAGCTATAAACCTTTCATCTGAAGGAGTAACAATTATTATTAGTACTACTACTACTACTACTACTACTACTACTACTACTACTACTACTACTACTACTACTACTACTACTACAACTACTATTACTACTACTACTACTACTACTACTACTACTACTACTACTACTACTACTACTACTACTACTACTACTACTATTAATAATAATAATAATAAATACTTACAATGTTTTATTGTTTTCCTTGCAATCCATCTGACGCTAAGGCTGCCTGCCTACTACCGTTTTGGATACACGCTAAAGTCGATATATGCCACCTTGATAAAACATTTTCCGATAAAATCAATACAATGCTATGTTTAGTTCTCCATAATACTTGCAGTGTTTATTTATTTAACATTGACCGCTTACGATCATGTGTTTCTAAATATGAGCACCTTACCTGTTTCACATATATTTAATTGGCATGTTTTGGCAGTCAACTTTGTATGGAGGTATTGAATTGGAAGAGATATTGAGAATATTGGCACATATTACATTTGCTGAAATACTCCGGGGGCCGCTTGTTTTACATTGCTACACAAACAGGGATGAAAGGAAAGTAGCAGAGTTTTCCCTATCAACTTACCCTGGGAGTGTGAATAATGTGCTACGATTGTCATACATAGTTTAAATAGGCGGGCAAATGGTGACAGAATACTATTAATATAGGGACGACACAATTTAATTTACTTCATCTTCATTTTGTAATTGTGTAAAGGGTTCGTATGACTTAGTAAAGGTTGATTAAATGGTACAATGGATCTTTTTTTTATAAATGCTCCATTCTACACAAAGTAAGTGTGTATAACATGTGTCTTCAGTTGTTTGCTAAGGGTGTATTTGTATCTACAAAGTCTTGGACTCTATATTGCTGACATACTTTTTGTTCAAATGTTTAAATAAGACAAAAATAAAGGCACTGACTGACAAACACGTACTTTAAACACATTAATGGTGTGCAAGTATGGGCAGCCTATACACAACTGACAATGTGCAGACTTTTGTACAATACAATTACGCTTCTCTTCAACTCGTTCCGATTAAAATAGGCATGAACTATCGAATAATAACCAACACATCATGTGTGCATTCACATCATTCATCGGATTGTTTTTTTCTTAAGTAATTATGCGCTTAAAGCCTGACTAAAAGTGTTTTCATTTTGTTTATCCATAGCAAGGCAGATTATGAATAGGTAAAGGGGAAAAGGTCTTACCAAAATCACACCATATATTTAAATCTAAACTATCTCTAGACAAAGGCAACCGGGTAAATGCAAATGTAACAAAAACCAGAGATGAGACATAACACACACAACAAGCACACAGAAGTTACCGCCTTACAACGGTCAATCGACAAAAGGACCGACTGTAGTGTTTAAACCTGGTTTGTGCAGCGCTACAACCTCGCACTTCATGATGTCTGTTTCAGCAAACAAACTGTGTAAATAAAAATACCCCGTCAATGTGAGACAACTAACATTAAGCACTTGCATCGGGACTTCACACTGATAAATTGACTAATTTATTGACAAAATAACTAGTAATGAAATTAATTATCAACAGATGTGCAATATGTACACTTGATAACAGTCTCAGCAAGCTTAAAGTTCCAAATAAGAGAGTAGTTTGAAATTAAACAGCCCAAGCGATGACGTATAATAAAAAAAAAAACTTTAATGAATCCTACAATACCATGACGTCATGTTCCAAAAGTGTTAAAAGTGAGTATTGACATATTTTATAATAGAAGTACAACAATCGCGCTGTTATACATAGAGTGCAATCTTACGTAAATGGCATGGAGACCGCTTTATTTTTCTCACCTATATAGGGCACGACTGGAGCGACAAAGACACAAGAAATCAAACAGTGACTGTCGAATTATGGCTTTAAGTCAATGTTTTCATATAGCCTCAACGACCTGTCCGAGCAATGCAAGTGTTTTACTTTAAAAGGGTCAATTACAAGCAATGCAGTACAACGAAAGATTTCCGGTTTGTAACCATCTGATACGTTTTGTAAAGAGGTCAGAAAAATGATTGTGACCCTCAATTTTAACTTGTATAAAACATTTCCATTAATACAGGATGGCCTATTACCTGCGGCATAAGTGCTTTCATACTGCTATTATACTTTGAATCAATACAATAATTGCGGTGAACGAATGTTGAAAACGACTTGCTTAATTAATGAAATCGAAAGCCTTGATGTAACAATTTAAAAGAAATAAACCGGTTTCTAGCATTGAAATCTTCAATTTCGAAACTCGTGCAAACCTTGTTAGTTGGGATATGTAAACACTGTCAGTGTATTGGCCAACCAGGCGTGGACCTATCCTTATGTTTGCTTGAGCGTTATAAATGGAGCTATACCACAACCATTTTAGCGACTTTGGTATGTGGCGGCCCGGGATCGAACCAAGGGGCTCCCTTCTGGAGCCTTCGCTCTCCCGATTGCGCTTATCTACAACTAGAATATCATCATGATAGTGTGACGTTGAATTGAATCTCTATAATGTGCCTTTGGCTAGAAGGAGATATAGTTAACAGAAGTATAAAATGTAAAATAAATGCGAATAAAACAAATTAAGTAACAACACCGACCGGTTAGGCATACTTGGACCAGCGTCCTATTTTCTGCTGGAAGTCTGCTAAAGATTTTGGTAATATACACTTTTGTGTCATTTTAATTTAATTCAAAGTTATTGTGTTTTATAACTTATTTAGCAATAATACATACTGTAACATTTCCTTTAACGCCCCCCACCGCCCCCCACCCCCACAAAAAGTGAAAAATAAAAATGAATAATGACACAAATATTAATCGTTCAACGTTGCCGATAATAGGTTGAAGAACGATGTTACAGTTAGCTACGTATACCACATTTAAAAGAAGTCAATACAATATGCTATGCCCCACATCATAGTTGCATAATCTGGCAAGGTGATATTATACACGCGTTAATCTAAGGATCACAATCAGAAACATGACGCGGTACTGATTTCGTGTCATAAACAAAATGCCCGTACAAGAGAACAGACAGTTCAATACATGAACTTTACTTCTAAGTTGTGCTGATATGTGCATTATTAAATATTTGACAGTTTGCAGCGGCATTTATGTTTTGCTAATCATCATCACCAGGCTCATCATCATAATTACCACCATCATCAGCAATAGCAAAATCATCATCATCATCATCATCATCACTGTTTTCATGATAATCATCATTAACTTCAACATCACCATCATCAACAACAACAACAATACCATATTTGTATCTGTCTCTGCGCCATCATCAGCAGCATCAGCAACAACTTCAGCAGATGTAAAACATCCTTATCATTATCATCATATTCATTATAATCATCATCAACATCAACAACATCATCATCATCATCATTGCCATCATCATCATCATCATCATCATAATCATCATCATCATCATCATCATCATCATCATCATCATCATCATCCCATATTGTACATGCATCATCGTCAACAGAAACTGTTCCATTAACAGTAGAATAATTATCATGAACATCACCATCAACAACATCTACAAAATCATTACTATTTGT
This sequence comes from Sinonovacula constricta, assembly GCA_007844125.1. Taxonomy (NCBI): domain Eukaryota; kingdom Metazoa; phylum Mollusca; class Bivalvia; order Cardiida; family Solecurtidae; genus Sinonovacula; species Sinonovacula constricta. The sequence continues at coordinate 44,779,129 of CM017564.1, forward strand.
CAAGGTATATGAATAAATTATAAATATAAGTACGAGTTGTATTATTTAATATATATATGCTTCAAAACGTCCAGTCTACCAGTACAACACCTGAATTGAACATAATCAAACTCCAAAACGTCCAGTCTATCATTACAACAACAGGATTGAACATAACCGAACTCCAAAACGTCCACCCTATCATTACAACACCTGGACTGAACGTAATCGAACCCCCCAAAACGTCCGGTCTATCATTACAACACCTGGATTAACCACAAACGAACTCCACAACTTCAGTATCTCTTTACAACACCTGTATTGAACATAATCGAACTCCAAAATGTCCAATTTATCGTTACATCAGCTGGATTAGGCATTATCGAACTCCAAAACCTACAGTCTATCATTACAACAACTGAAATGAACTTAATCAATCATATATAGTTAAGTTTTGATTTATTGATCAACGGGAAACACTTCTGAAACAAACCTAAAAATAGGTATCTACGCATCAACTTCTAGCATGTCTGGTCTCAAACTTGTTTGTTTCTTGTTATGACTGACGATATTGATGTTTTAAGAATTCAAAAATAATTATATGTTCATATCATAATTATACAGCCAAGACTAATCCAGTGTAGAAAAAAGACACACCTCGTAAATGTGTAAACAATCGTAAAGAAAAGAGAGATAACTGTAAACGTTTTACACAGGCATAAAGTGAATGTCATGAATGGAACAAATAAACCATTTAAATAATTAGTCTTTTAGGAAATCGGTTTTTGAAAACGGGTTAACTGTCTTTTTTACACTGAACAGCTCATCATATTGCATTAATGATGAATTTGGATAGTATGATTTTATTGTTTATATTGGTATCCCTTATAAAAACAATAGCCTCCGCAAACCATGAAGTAGGTGTGGGTTATATAATATAATATTATATTAGAAAAAGTACACATTACTTTCAATCATATGTCACCAGCTACTTCTGTACTAAACTATGTTAGAATACATAAAGACTAGCAGCTGTGTATTTGAGTACATTTAATTGTCACGCTGTTTGGCTTGTTTGTAAGGTAGTGAGCTTCTGTTTAAAGACACAATGTCGCGTGGTTATAATAATACAATTTCATGAACTGACAATGGAAATATCATTATGAAAGAATATGTATTTAAAAAACAAGCGGCACAACTTCGGCAGAGCTTCATGTAACTTCATGTAACTTTATTATCTACATGTAATTAATTGTGTTGTCATCCGGAGTTACAGTCTAAGACTAAGCGTTGCATCATATACATCGAATTACATACATGTATAAAGGTAACGGTTCTGTTTTAAAATTCACATTGATACAATATTTATATAAGGAAATACTGTTTCAGGCACGGTAGTAACAGTCTTACTACCCACAACTCATTCGACTGAAGACCAACCATAATAATATTGATTTTTCGTTTACATTTGCGAAAATTAGGGTGAGCTACTTTAGAACAAGGAAGCTATAAATAAACCTTGTAACTGACTGAATAAAGTTTACTCTGGGAACTCACAGTATTAGCGGTAGAATGAAATAATAATCACTGACTGTATTAACAAAAGATCACAATTGTGCTATGCAAATAATTACTTTCTAAACGTATATAGTCATGGTCGTTTAACTAACCAAAGTTTCCATTTGGTTTATGTGGCCTTCACGACGCATTAGACTACACAACCGAAGACCATGTTAATTATGATTACTTAAATCACGTGTGAGTGTATGTCAGGTATTATCCTTTTGGACACACCTGAGGATGCATTGAATTAAAATCATATATATATATATATATATATATATATATATATATATATATATATATATATATATATATATATATATATATATATATATATATATATATATATATATATATATATACATGAAAATTAATTGGATTAAATATATACTCAGACAGAAATATTATATTATTGTAATGAGAACCAAACACAATTTACATGACTCATACAATTATCCTCTTCTTTAACATCATTATACACATCATAGTCATTACACATACGGCGCTGGCGAATGGATTGTAATACACTTAAAATTACCAAAAAACAAAATAACGGCTCAGAGTCATGAAATTATTTGAGTTACACGTTTTTGAACTTTCCTTATCACTATCGACTCTTCCAACCTGTGCAAAACCAGTATTCAGTGTTCAGTAACTAGTCTAATTTGCAGTCCGGTTCTACGAATTTATATAGATATAATTTGGATGTCATTTATCTCATTATTGGTAAAATGTACTTCAAGAGTGTTAGTGCAAAGTCGTAAACTGACGAAACCACTGCCTACGCTTGTATGATGAGTAGCAACAAACTAATAAGATTGACTGTAGCATTTTGAAAACCCAGTTGTGAAGAGCTCACACCATACAATGAAATTACTGAATATTAAAATAGATTCTGCACAAAGTAAAAATGATGGTAAAGTGAATGCACAAACGATTCATAACTTACTATTTTGAAAGCATGATAACATAAATGCAAACCTATTGCATGACGTATCGGATAATAAACCGTCAGATTCATTTAGTTATGTCTATTAGTTATTATTTTCAAATCATTAAAAGTAAAACTAATGCATTTATATTAGAAAATACAAACTGATAGATAGATTTGAGGATTTTAAATAAAGCCGTATCATGGATTTTCATTTTAGGTGTATTACATATATGCTTTTTTGTAAAAATGATAAATAAACACACACATTATAATTGTGACTTTAAATACGCTTCACCTTATAATGTAGAAGAGTAAACAGTAATTACTAGCAACTGTTTGAGCCCATTTTCTAATATGTAAGCCTCTTCATACGTATACATATAAAGGAAGTGGAAGGACTGCTGCAAAACATAGTGTAACTATAGGTAGTTCGAGGTATACCCGTAGCTAGCTAATAAATGGGTAAACCTTAATGACAGACGGTTGCAGAGTTATACATTACACTTATTGACACACATATCTTTTTGACAATAAACGCTCTAAATAAGTGTGCTAAAAGTTAAATCATATGTTAGCATATAATATATATTGGGAGCAATTTTATGCGTTGCTTGATATAAAAGAGATGACAGCTCAACTGTGACTTAAATGATAACTTCTTAAAGCACTGCGAAAAGTCAACTCAAGTTTACTTCCCTTTTTTCGTTTTAAACAATAATCCAACAGCATCGTATCGTATGACTTTAAGCGTGTTAGAATAGAGAATTGTACATGCGAAGAATATGGGGTCTTTATAAAAATTACACCAATGGCTATGTTATATTTGAAGCATTAAGTACAATTGCATTAAATTAAATCGTGCACCTAGTTACATCATACTACTTCAATTAACCTGTGTGACTAATAAGTGAGATCACAAACCAACTCAGTTATCATTAAAACACACTATACATTTATACTTTATAAAATACGAAGTCAAGTAATATAAAAACAAACCGTCCCAGTTAAAGAGAATATAAGCGTTTTGATCTTAGGAACTCTTTACTTTTCTTTATCAGGCGCACAGTGTGGTGTTGCGTGCTACAATGTATTGGCAGTTAAATGCGAATGTTTGTTTTCAGTAAAAGAACAAAATTACCATAACAAATAAGATAAGTCGTTCAGAAGTTCATTCTCAAGAAAAATCTTGTCACATTCAACGCGTCCATGTAGAACAAAAGCCTATTGCTGAAAAAATGATAAAGCTTCTTTGTTAATTTTTCCCCGACTACATTATGAAACCTCATAAAGAAGCAACAGGAAACAGAATAAACTACACTGCATGTTACATTAAATTCCCTGTGTTATAATCTGTAAACACATTGTAATATGTATGCACATCAAGATGAATATGGAAATACCACACTACAACATTTCTAGCATATGTGCATTTATTGAATGTAATTGAGTAATCACCTCTTTGTTTATTTACATGTAAATAAGGCGAAACAACGTAATGGTATGCCCTTTGTACGCATCAAAGTAGATACCATTCAAATTGACAAAGCTACAGCCTGAATAAAGATAAAGTGCCAATAAAGTGCTAATTATCGTTTGTTGGAAATGCCCCCACATGTGTCGGTAAACCGGATATAAACGGACAGCTATAGGCCATGCAACAATAACAAAAAGAAAACGGCCAACATCAAATGTATAACGCAGGCTCAATATCTGCAAACGGATGCTAGTAAGGTAGGTACCAAATAAAACTTTTGCAGAATTGTGTATGTACTGTCAATAAAACTTACATGGCGAAACGGATATTCAAATTGCATGATTTCTTTTCATCTGTTACTAATAAGAATATATAGTTTAATCCGTAGGTAATGAGCACTAATTATTGAATAAGGATATGACATGTCATACGAAATTCTAAAAGGCATTAATCGTAAAACGAGACCTTCCTTATTAGTCTTGTTTTATATCCGTTATTGTGACAGAGTTCCTGTAAATAATGATAGCAATGTATTGTGCTTGCACGGAATCTAAATAATTTTTATAATAACTTTATTAATTTGGCACTTACGTACTCATGGTAATATTATTGTACAGTACAGAACATCATGAAATTGACAAACGGAACGGAGTGGAAATGGAAATGGAACGTTTCTCGCTTCCTGTTGAAACGGAAACGGAATGCTATCGAAATGGAAATGCAACGGAGCGCTAGAAACATTTGAAACCGTGCAATCGGTATTAACGCTATAACCGGAGCGCTTGGAACGCTACACACGGTAGAAACGCAAAATTCGGAATGCTCGTAACGTTTCTAGGTCACCCGATTATTTATAGTAACATTCCAGCCGTTTCTTTGTACGAAATAAATTTAAAAGAACACAATAACTGGTTTCAATTTATCAACATAAACGCGCTTGTATATGTACCCTGCAGAAAGAAACAACAAATAATAGGTAAATAAGAAAAGGTCCTATCAAAATTTTCACAGATATTTAAATTGTATCTACCTGCAGACCAAGGCAGACAAGGTAAATGTAAATGTGACAAAAACACAGAGCCGAGACATAACACACACACAGAAAAACCATCAGTTACCGCCTTGGAACGGTCAGTCGGCAAAAGGGCCAACTGGGGTGCTTAAACCTGGTTTGTGGAGCGCTCCAACCTCGCACTTCCTGACGGTTTTTCCATCAAACAAACAGTGTAAATAAAAGTATCCCGTCAAAGTGACACAACTAACAGTAAGCACCTGCATCGGGAGTTAAAACAGATATAATGAACATATGTACAGTACTCACAGCAGACAAAAGCCTCGGCAACCAAAAAAATCCAAACGAGAGAGTAGTTTAAAATAAAATAAAGCAGTACAAGCGCTGATATAAAGCTTTATTATTATCAAAAATAGTATTTATCAAACTCGTACATTACAGTTCCGAAACCGCACAAGTTGTCCAAGTCATCGTGTATCGTTAAAACAGAAACTGCACTAAAAACACTCCGCACGATAAAACACACAATTTAACTATAAAATTACGTTTCTGTCGAAACTGATGTTTTAATTAATTCCAATGAATAACTTAACATCCGCCTTGGATCGACATTCTTAGTCTCCATTGTTTGGCATATAAAGAGAGTGTGTACACAGCTGTCATTACGCGTATGCGCGCGCAATGTCGCAGCATTACCCGAGTTTGAATTTTCGCTAATTACTTATTACTTTGGTCCGTTCCCGGATCAACTACGCCTATCATTTTTGTGTGAATACACTTGCTTAAAGTATTTTTCATTTACAAAGAATGCATTGCGTGGTACAAAATAAAGCTACTTAGTGAAATTAAACGTCAACCAAAAGAAGGTAACACATCTCATATAACACAAAAACATAAAACAACTAAACATAAAACAAACAAACAATGCTATGCATTATTGCAAGGTGTGACCCAGTCAAGAACCAATAACATCCTCCCCGGCACTCAGAGCCAATGACTAGTATGATCCTAAAGTTCAACGTCTGAATAACCATAGACTGCCAAATAGTACACGTATACAATCATCGATTGACAGTTAAATGAAACAACCGTAATAAAAACAAACTTACTATTATATTACGTCTATTTACATGATAAATATTAAAGACATAATAATCATTACCGCCATTAAATTCACCTGATTACACATGATCATCATCATGATCCCATATTACTTGTATAATCACCACTAATCATCAACATCAGCAGCAGCAGCAGCAGCAGCACCGGCATCACGATCTACATCATAATCGTCATGAGCATCAGCATCACCGTAACCGTTATTACCATTTACATTATAATCATAAACAGCATCGGTATCACCGTCATAATTATCATCAGCAGCAGCATCACCGTCATTTGCATCATCGTTACTTTAGTTACAGGGGTATGGATATGTACTTTATTTTATCTTGCCTCTTTGTCAAGCAAAGTTTCTTCTGCTTCTAATCTAAATGGTTATATATCTTATAATGAACAATGTTGTAAATTTGGACAATGGTGTCAAAATTCCTATTTCTAAATGCATAGTTCCCATAATGCGCTGTTACATATATATGATTAATCGGAATTCGTGGACCGCGATTAAGAATCTGCATACAACTTTTGACTTTACTTGACTTGCAACTATTTGAATGAGGGTCTACACGCCTGCCTACGGCTTATTTTCACATTCATGGCTTGAATGTTTTATGCCAAAATGTGGTCTAATGTGGGCCCTACCGGGTACTTAATTTTTGTACCCATTTAAAGATAGAAATGTGTTAATTTAAAATAAATCGTTTTGTAAATTGATATTATGTTTCTCCATGCGCCTTGGTAGGGTTCATACCATCATAAAGTTCTAATCTAATTGAATCCCTAATTTTAAGACATGAGCGGACACCCCAACTAATTAAGCTAATTGGCAGTTTTATGACACCTTGTTTGTCTAGTGGACAGGAAGTGTGACCGTGTTTTGGCGTCTTTTCCACTTCGCAAGAACACATGCATCCTCTAGAAGCTGTGTTTGAAAAATGTCACCATATGGCAGTCGTGTGGTTTATGACCTTCACCTGTTAAAGGGCAATATGCATTGACTTACGCGAGGACAACTAAAAGGACAAAACACTAAGGTCTACAATATTTTTTTGGCTCATAAAAGGACCTAACTATATTTAGTAGTACCCACAATGGTGCACCCTTTCCCCACCCCACTTTTTTTTTTTCGTTTAGGAAGAGGAAACGTGGATGTGGGGATATCTTATAGAAAATACTACATTACTTGTCGTTTATTTTTGTAAATAATGTTATCAAGAGAAGACACATCAAGGAACACAGTCTAATGTATATTTTCATCTTGTGTTTATCGCAAATGTATTATTTCAATAGTTCGCCTATTCTTTTGCAGTTAATCCATACCCTAAATATAAATAATACCTTTATAAAAAATGTTTATGATCATTCAATGGACTAAAGAAGTTTGTAAGGACATTTATATGAGTAAAAACATGCGTAGTCTGAAATATTACTACATAGTACAGTTTCCCCCTCCACTCTCATTCCTTTAGATTTTATATTTATGCCGCGAAAATAAATCGTCAATAACATTGGATATTTTTTCATAGCACACGCCGTTCACGCGTACGTCATTTTAATCCCTCAACAATACCCAACGCAATACCCAACGTTCACACCCTCTCTATCTTCTAAATGGCAGCTTAAAGACAATTATCGATCGATATCATGTTGCACAGTATTGAGAGAAATAATAGGTAGGTCAATTTGAAACAAAAAAAAAATTATTTTCGGCGACTTCAAATGATAGTGACCGGCGATTGTTTCCCAGAATATTCTTTGATGTTGTAGTGTTAGCAAGAGAGACCTCCTCTCCAGAAAGAAAGTATACCGCATCTAATGATTTATTTGTTCACCGCATTTATTTCTTACATCCTTGGAGAAATTAAAATCACAGTGATTTAATTAGCGACTCCATGTTATAAGTGCGTGAACAATGTTGTTAACAGCCGTTTATTGGCGCTAATATATGCAAACCGAAAAAACAACAACACACACTTGTTTCTAAGAAAGTTGTTTGTTTTATGAGACTTTATGTATGTGCCTGTTTTCGGGAAAACAGCATGTGTTCATGTTTATATGAGATAATCATTTTAACGATGAAATGTGACTGTAGTGAGTAATACTTTCCTAAAATTCTTGGATATTACACGTTACTATAAGCGAGACGTTGAATCTAAAGTCCGCCATATAACAAATATCGGAGGGGGGGGGGGGGGGGTCAAACATTCGCCTTTTTATTTTGGCAGTGTGGATGGGGGTAAACGCTGGGCCTTTTTATTTGAAGGGGAGAGGGGAGCAAACGTCCGGTCTGCACTAACAGGGGCGGAGGGGGGCGGGCGGGGCAAGCAGTGTGTCATCGTCCGATTTTAAGATCGGATCACCATTACGCTTTTTTGCGGATTAACACGTCACAGAGAAGTTACTTTTTAGGATACTGGGTGTGTGTGGACCATACTTGAAAGTTAGTTCTTGTTTGTTTATTCCGGGATATGACGTCTGGTGAAGACAAGTAGGTAGGCATCTTCTCAATAATGCACTCGCTGAATGTTGAGGATTATTTGCAGGTGCTGGTTTGTTTAGGGTATTTTTTGTCTGCAATTTCCATCCGAGTGGCTGACACTGAATATCCTCGTCGCAAACAATCTACTGTCGATTCCTTTACATGTGATGGAAGACTTTTGCCTCTCCTTAGAATGTTTTCTTCTTTCGTCATTTTGCAAACACACCGGAAGTACTTTACATTTAGAAATTTATTAAACGAACTTTTTAATCAAAATCGGAACGGCGCGAAATGGAACGCTTGAAACGATAGAAACGGAATAAACGATAAAAACGCTGGAAGCGTTTGAAATGCAGCGCTGGAAGCGATCAAAACGAAATGGAAACGCAACGGAAGCGGAATGGAAACGGAGCGGCGAACGCTTCCAACTGAAATGGAAACGAAACGGAGTGGAAACGGGAAAATTGTCAATTTCGTGATTTTCAGTACTGTATGAACATATCAAAATCTGCCTACCATGAATTTCTCAGGTATAAGTCAGTCATATACACAGGTACTCGGCAATTATAGATAAACCGTGAGACAGCTGACGTACCGACGTATTGTGCATCACAGGTTTCAACTTTGTGCTATGCTATATTTTTCACTTCAATCTCTACAAGTAATTGGTCAAATTATAGTAAATCATGCTTGTGTTCACGATATTGGTGTCAATTTAAACCTGTTCCAAACGATTTACTGTAATGCTATGAAACACAAAATTTCAGCTAAAACATTGCAAGACTTCATCGTTAGACAGAAAAAATAAACATATGTTAACGTATGAATATTTTAAAATGGTGATCAGAAATAAGAAATATTTTTCGTCTGGCCATATATAAATTTATTCATAGTGGCAAACAATGTAAAGAGACAGGCACGTAATCACATTTCAAAATATAGGAAATGCCATCTTGTTCGGGGCTGTTACCAAGTGGTCAAATGGACACGACGGATTTAGTTTGGAATTTATAAATGCTATTTATTACTTTATCTTAGGTAGAATGTTGTAAAATCTAGATTTCTCACAGTAAATGAGGAAATTGATAATGACATTGTTTGTAAGGAATACCCTAAAATGTACAGACAAATGAAGTATCGTTCATCAGACCATTTGTCTTATTTTTCGTCAAAGTGGAAGAGAAGACTGTAAAGGAAAAGGCACATGGCGACTGACATGGACATATTTGTAGAGATAAGTCAGAGTTAATGATTATAGGAATTCATAGGAAACTGACGGGCTGGTTTAAGCCTGTTTAGCATTTCTCAGTTTTTAAGAAAGAATAACACTTAGGAGAAGCGTTCTATCTTGATGATCTCAATCTCCTTTATAATTGTTTTGTTTTTGTTTCAATGGACACTATGTTGAGTTTTTCACATAGTCTTTACACAGCTTTGCATTGTACGATTATTTGTTAGGTGTCGTCTTGGTTCTTGCTGCTTCACGAGATTATTGAAGCCAAGACACACAGCAGTGTCCATCGGACGATTATGTGAGTAAAACTGAAATATTGTGTTTAAAGGCACAATCTCCACGAACTACTCAGCTATCCCTATATATTGAAGACTGTATAGGAGGAATAGAACATAGAATTGTTTGCTTCATACGTGAGTATCTAACCACATGGTCAATTCAAAGTCTTTAATTATCCACCTGTCTTACCTTCTTACCTGTCGTACCTGATACAGGTGAAACGTTATCGGTTTTGTTTACTTTGATTTTCACATTATTCCGACAAGTTGTATTTCTTCGTTAAGAGCGCATTTGAACTGAAACTCCTAGAACCAAAATAAAATCACAAATATGTGCTTCGTACATAAATAAATCTTACATTGGATTATAAAACCGACTCTAGCGTCAATAAAAACAACCTGACAAACGACAAAATATTCCATTTAGAAGCGGTCTTTTCAGACATATGCTTATTGCAATCCATCGTTCACATAGTATTTCTTGAAATATCGAAAATCATATTAACTATTAGATAACCCGTAGCACACCGAAAAATTGTAAATGTGCTAGTCCGAAAATATAAGTTAGTAATAACAGCTGCTAGCCAAAGAAAGAGGCACTATACTTTATCGCAGTAAATAATATAGTACAACGAAGGATTTCCGGGTTGTAACCGTCAGCAATAAATGTTCTGAAAAGATCTGTAAAGTTGTCAGGAAAGTTATTGAGACCCTTGATTAACCTTAACTTGTATAAAACATTTACATACAATACAGAATGATTCATGCCTTTCTGCATACGTGTTTTCATACTGCTATTATACTTAGACGCCATAAATTTTAAGTAAAATTTTGAACAATATACTTTTGTAAAACATCAGAATATTAAATGAGGGATACAAAATACACCTGGGAAAGGGGTTGAGATATAGTAGATGTAGTGTATATGATTAATTTGTATGAATACGTGATTGCAATTTTCAAAATTACAGCACTCAAAACTGACGTTAAAGTTCGACGTCAATGCAATCATGGTAAAATGGTCTATTGATTTCTTATTATAGCAATACCTTTTCAACATCACCTGCATACGAGGAGGGACACTGTATCCACGTGGAAAGTACGTGGTTGTGGCTTAGATACACGTAAGAGTTTATTCTATTATTTATAGACTACTAAATTAAGCAGCTGAAAGTCTCTACTTTATAATTGTTTTCGGATCGTAGCATTGTCACAGCAATTTGTTTTATCAACACTTTGCAAAATGGAAAAGCAAGTTGGAAAGAAACCAGACACATCAATCTTTGTATTAAATAGTATTTAAATGTCTAAAATGAAATTAAAAAAAAACTATGTTAATGACAACATATATACGTTTTAATTAAACAAGTAAAATACTCAACCGAAATTAAAACTAACAACTGGCTTCACATGTTTGCGTGTAACGATGCTGACTCCTTATTGTTCATATTTATAACCGTACCTAACAGCAAAGTATATTCGTGACTAACTATGCAATGGGTAGGCCTTTATAGCTGGCTGCAGCTTTCAACTTCATATGTATAGACACATAAAGAATTGTGTACAGGTAGTGAAATCCAAACACATACCCATACAACTGGCTTTAATTGAATGGGTAGATTTAAAAACAAAATGTCGCTGTCGCGCTTTGTAATCATGAAGAAATAAATGTAACGCTCAGAGTAGACCATGAATATAACTGGGAGAGGTAGAGCGTGCGTAGTGTAGGATGAGAATATCGGACCGTCGTACATCCCCCTGTCGAAGTATATATGGCCGGGGATATATCGGAAAAGAATATGATCGCACAATTTACAGGACTAAAACTATAGAGTAGAATAAATTAACAAAAAAGCAATTTGTTAAATTCATAGAGCAAAACATGTCTATAAATACGTGAAGTTGAAAAATATATGGTACTGAAGTTTTATAGTAAACAAATTACAGGAGTGAAGGTATATAGGAAATGTGTATTTTCAGGAAATGCGGTTGACTTCAAATAGATGCATTTTTTTAGAATGTTGATGTTGTGTTAAAGCATATTTTCATCTTCGTTTGCAAAAAATGATTATATGTAATGGATCGTGTGTTTGTTCATCTCATTTATTTTTCGTAATTGTGTTTCTTAAAATTGTGTTTTTATTGGACAACTTTTGTTTCAAAACATGCTATTTTAACATTTACTCCATTGCCTTGTTTTTATTAATTTTACTTTTTCACTTTCTGATATTATTGTGGGAGTGGAAAAGCGATTAATTATTTTGAGTTAATATTTTCTTTTAAATCACGATTAATTTAAATACATTTAAATAAATTCGACTGGCACTAATATGGGTACCAGACAGTATCAATCACTACACGATTGTGGGTCTTTCTAAACAACCTCCTTAACTTTTATAACATAAATGAACTGCAGGGGCAGAGAACGCGCATATATAACATATATATTTCCAATACAATTTGCTGTGTTTCTGCCATTGTTTCATTCTTCCGCCGAACGTGCACTGTTCTTTTATTTAACCTAATGTTGTAGTGAAGTCCTCATACCATGTGATATTGTAGAAACAACGACCAGAGAAACTCACCCAACATGGTAATGAAATCCTCATTACATACGTTCTAGTAGAAACAACGACCAGGAAACCCAACCAACATGGTAGTGAAATCCGAATACCACACGGCATCGTTGAAACAACGACCAGGAAACTCGACTTACAAGTGAAATCCTCCTACCATATGATATGTTCTTGTAGATATGTATTTGATACTTTCTTGTAGAATGAACAACCTATTAGTGGAAGTTCTCATACCATACGTTCATTTAGAAACAACGACCAGGAAAACTCACCTACCGTGGTAGTGACGTCCTCATACCATACATTCTTTGAGAGACACTGGCGATACTCAAAAGATGTGTGCCAATAATCAATTCTAACACACACGCCATATTTTCTTTCCGACGCACGGACAAGCTATACCCGACCAATGTTTGTAAGTAAAACGTTAAACTCGAATACCATATATCCTTTAAAGAGTGGCCGTAAAACTCAACAAAAGTGCGAGACGTTCGTACTATACATTATTGTGTTTTTTTTTTTCATACATCTTTGTGAAGACGCTTACAAGCGGTAATGAACAAAGTATGTGAATGGGCGCCAGTGGCCAATCAGTTAAAGTCGGTGTCTGGATATTGCATTAAAGAAAATCTTCCAGTTGAACTGCGAGGCGTCGGTTGCTCCCTTCAGACATGTCTAGAGTATTCTTTAACTAGCGTAAGATGATGTTTCAAATATGACTATTTTTTGTATTGATGTGATGTAGCACAAAAAGAAAACACAGCGGGTTTATTGATACATGCTTTTGTAAACACTTGCCATCGTTAAGAGACAAATGTCTGTAAATAATACAACTGTATAAGACTTTCTTGCGGAGACACAGGCTAGCGATACTAAAACAACGACGGTAAGTGAAATAATTTTCTCATGAATCCTTGCAGAGACACTTGCTAGCGATACTGGAAACGAATGTACGCGACATATTTTTCTCATAAATCCAAGCAGAGACACGTGCTAGCGACACTAAAACAACCATTGTAAGTAAAACAATGTTATCATAAATCCTTGTTAAAACACTGGCCAGCAAATGCAAACAGCACACGTTTCTAAAAGAAAACATGTTTTGGCATTTGCCAACCTTGATCAACTAATGTCCGCAAAAAAACACCTTTATCATAAATTCTGGTGGAGATACAAGCCAGCGATACTACAACAGCGAATGTAACGAATAAGTGTAGTACAGGATTTTTATAATGTTTTATCGATTAACTAACCTCGTCATGTATCCAATTATATGTGTTAGCAGAATTCTAGCAGCAACAACTCGTTCCATGGCGTTACTGTTTAGTTTGCATTTTTGTCATGTATCATTTTTGTTTAACTGTTACGTTTGGCAGGGATGTGCATGTCTTGTCTCATAGTTGTCAAAATCTAAATGTATGTTGCAACAATCATAGGATTGTGTCATGGTTTCTTTCATTCAGCTTTTTTTTGTTCCTACATTTGTTTTTAGTAGGAATTCGAGTGTGTCGAGAATTATAAAGATATTGCTGCTGCTGCTGCTGCTGCTGCTGCTGCTGCTGCTGCTGCTGCTGCTAAAGATGATGATGATGATGAAAACGATTATAACGTTAAAAACGATGATAATAATGATGACGGTTATGATGTTGATGATTATGATACTGATGACGATTTTGATAGTGATGATGACGTAGATGATGATGACTATGACGATGACGATGACGACGATGATGTTGATTTATTTTCAGTCTTTCTTTTTTTCTCGAAAATGTCTTGTTTTCGCCGTTAGCCCAGTCCACAGTATCTTCATATTGGCATGTACACAGGTTTGCTATGATACTTTGTATTAATACTAGATTATGTTTGTGCCTGGTAATGAATTTACCTAATATTGCAATATTGAAAACCAGGCTAAATATGACTTAAATATTTTTTCCGACATGTAACTGTTTTAAAAATGAAAACGTGATCCTGAAAACTCGAATGTCTAGAAATCCGCGTACAGCAGTAAAGATTTTGGTTTGACTCGATTAACTTGTGCACGAACGTACGGTTGTTTAGTCATCATGTTAGAATCGTTAGAATCGTTTGTACAGGAATGGCTAGGCGTCTCTATACGGCATTTAAGGCTTCTGGATTTGATTCATCTATACACAAATGTCTAGGAGTTCGCATACGACAGTAAAGGCTTCGGGTTTTGGCTATTTTTTGCACGAATGTTAAGGAGTCCGCATATGCCAGTTAAGGCTTCGGGTATGGTCTCATTTTTTTGCACGAATGTCTAGGCGTCAGCGGCAGTTTGAATCATTTGTCCCGGAATGGCTAGGAGTCTCCACAGGGCTTTTAAGACTTCTGGATTTGATTCATTCATGCAGACATGTCTTGGAGGCCGCGTAGGGCAGTTAAGAATTTATGTTTTGATTCATATGTGCACGATTGTCTAGGGTTCCGGATAAGGCTGTCTACGCTTTGAGATTTGACCCATTTGGGCAAGGATATATAGGAGTCCGGGTACGGCTCTTAAAACTTCGGGTTTGACTCATCTATGCACGATTTCAAGGAGTCCACGTACGGCTGTTAAGGCTTTGGGTTTGACTCATTTGGACACGAATGTGTCCGAGTACGGCAGATATGGCTTCAGGATTGATTCATTTGTGCACGAATGTATAGGAGTCCGCGGATGGCAGTTAAAGCTCAGGGTTTGACACCACTTGTTTCTGCATATATGTCTAGGAGTCCACGTCCGGCGGTTAAGGTTTTGGGTTGGACTCATTTGTGCATGAATGCTAGGAGTTCGTGTACGGCAGAAAAGGCTTCAAATTTTGACTCATTGATGTACGCACGAATGTCCAGGAGTCCACGTACGACAGTCAAGGTTTCGGGTTTGATTATACACGAATGTGTAGTCGTCCGCATACAGAAGTTAGAGTTTCGGGTTTGACCTCATTTCTGCACGAATGTCTAGGACTCTCCTTACGGCATTTAAGGCTTCTGTATTTGATTAATTTATGCACATATGTCTAGGAGGCCGCGTACGGCAGGTAAGGTTTCGGGGTTTACTTATTTGTGCACGAATGTCTAGGAGCCCGTGTATAACAGTTAAGGCTTCAGGATTTGACTCATTTGTGCACGAATGTCTAAGAGTCCGGGTATGGCAGCTGAGGCTTCGGGTTTGACTCATTCGTGATCGAATGTCTAGTAGTCCGCGAACGGCAGTTAAGACATAGGGTTTTGCCTTATGTCTGCATGAAAGTTATACTTACATCATAATTCATAAACCAGCATATTTACATTTGATGATAAATCTAATGTGGTTTGATCACATGTATGATCTGCATCACGTTATAATATGCTCATTATTATTACACTTTTAGACCCGGGTATTGTCGTGCCATCAGATTGCAGGTGTTAGTCACACATTACCATGAAATTCACCATAGTCAGCAATATCCAAGCAACACATTTGAGGCAAAACACGATCAATGGATCATACGAACTAGTCCTTAAAGGTAATACTTACCTACAGCTATATTTTATTCATACGGTTTCAAACAAACTCATAAGTCACATCTTTTAATTATGATTTATAAATAGTAAAGTTTACGCTAAATCATAGCTGTTGTTGTGTTTTTCATTTGCAACAGTTTTTGCCAATATGTTATTTTAAGAAAAGGAGCAATACTCTCGCTTTATTTAATCTTTTAATTGTGAATGTGTGTAGGTTCTTTTTTATTAATGGAAGTAGCATTAAGTCACGTCACGTTTTAATGCATTGTGCACGTACAAGATACGACCAATTGCTTCTAATTATAGATAAAAATGACACAGTACGTAATAATGTTATACTGTAAAAAGTCTTGAAGAAATGCCTTGCTGTTTATGTAAACATGTTATGCCAAATTATTAACATGTCAGGATAACACGATAATCGCCCGTAGACAATCGATAAGGGTCTCTTACTTATAAATACCTAGTCCCTCACTGCGTAGGAACGAGTCATGAAGATACGAAGATATTATGTGAGATGGCTATATCGACCAGTATGTGTAACTGCGCCTAAAATTCTGATTCTCATTTTAGACAGGGTCTACAAGATTCGGTTTTACGCCCTGATGATATGGGTCAACGATTTAAAGGACAGGCCCAATCTTAAGTTCATTGCTGTCGTCTAGACTGTCCTATGCTCTCCGGACGACGTGATGAAACATCGGAGATAATAATGGATGGAATAAAGGATTTTTGTCTATAGACTCCAAGCTTGTGCAACATACGGCGGAAGCGGCAAAAACCTTTCAAAAATAAACGTTTCTTTTTTTTGCGGATTACTTGCAGTGAACCTGCCTTACAAGATAATATACTTTCCAGGAGATAACGGATTCAATTAAGACCATAAGTTCGACGTCAATTCTTAGGATGCTTCATTTTAACACGTTTAATCTTAATTTATGAATATATAATTTGATTCCAAACGAAATGCAATATATTTTTAATGTTTTGTTTTATTAAAAAAAATAATTCCAAACATTAATCGACCTATGCAAGCGAAATAACAGGTTGACGGAATAACTTAAGTGCGCATGGTAGATAGTGCGGATAAAAATGGACGGTCGCATTAGTAGGGGTGTCACGATACGCCTGAAGCGTACCACGATATACTGCGATATGCAAGCACCGTATTGCGATACGTACCACGATATATTGCTCAATGAAAAGAAGTATTACTGCATATTCATTTTGAATTCAAATCTTTTAATTCACAATTTAACTCTATCATTGTATACAGACAATTAGCAGTTTTAACACACAACATAATAAAGTTATTAATATAAAAATCAAACATGTTTTACTTGCAATATCACATCAATAATATCATGTTGATATGAACGATATCTGCTTTGCTATGACTAGAACCTTTGTAAGATGTCCAAACTTTTTCATATAAGAACTGTTAATATGACCTCAACAGAAATTTTTCTTCAAAAAAATGAGCTTATCTACAAGTGTAGATGAGAGACGAGCTCTCTGAGCTGTCACAATATATCCAGCTGTGCTGAAAATTCGCTCAGAAGGAAGGAACAGATGTGGCAGGAATGCATAGGCGGCATTTAACTATATTAGCCAGCAAAGGATAGTTAATACAGTTCTCCTTCCACCAAAGGAGGGGATCATTCTCAACACTGATTTGAGGAGCCACTTTATATTTATTAATTTCGTCATCAGCTCTCTCAAAAATAGTTTTGTGGCCCTTTTCTTCCTTGACATTAACAACATCGTCAAGCAATGATGCCAGACCAAACGTCTTCTTAGATGGCAGCTCAGGACCAGAAAGTTTTTCTGAAATTAAAAAATACATATAACTGCTTTAACATGAAAACTGTTCTATTTTGCTATACATTTTGTAGGTTGTAATTGTAAATATTTATGACTTTTACTTATTTATTCAGACATGTACATGCAGAAATTCTGTAGGTCTGAAAATATTCAACTAAAACTGACAACTACCGGTCTATCTTGCTTCTAAGGAAATTGATGTTGCTGACAATGAAATCACACATTTGACACAATATATTGTACATGAAATCGCTTTTCATGATTTTTCAGAATTGTGTAATTGAAATACTTCTTGACTTGTTAGTACTATTAATAAAAGACAGGAACCTGGATAAGAGGTATCAGCAGATGTAGAGGCGCTAGCAGGCTGGATGTTCTCACTTGACATCTGAGGTGTCTTGACCTGCTCTTCACCTGTTGTCAGCAGCACAGACAATCTATGATAAATGTGCTGAAGCTTGCCAGGTTCAAAACATCTGTCTTTGAATCTCGGGTCCAGCACTGTACATTCTTCAAGGAAGTTCTTGAGCTCTATGTTGCTGTACCTGTGGAAACATACAATGTTATATTTAATAACACATTATTTACATACGTGTAACTAGTTGTATTATTTTGTTTATCTTCGTTTGGCAGAGTAAATGGGATACATGTATACACTGTTGCAATAAAGAGGACAGACTGTGATATAACAACGTCCTCTGTGATAGGTTATTATGATTTTTTTTTCAAAAATGTAATCGTATTTACAAAAGCAAGAAAATATCAAGTATTTTTTTTAGATTCTTTAAAAATATAATTGTTTTATTAAAAACTTTTATATATACCTATTCTCAAGATCTCCAGTTACAGCTTCTTTTACAGACTGTATCGTCTGCGAGTCGGTCACAGTGTCTGCCATTTTAATCTCAACTTTTTTCATCAGAGGTAGTATGATTGATACAGTTGGGGTTTTCTCTGTGCAAATGGCTTCGGTTATTATATTCAATGGCGCAAGGCATTTCATGATATCTTCAGCTAACTTTGCGTCATTTTCATTCAAAACATTGATTTCAGTGTTTTTGCCGGTGTTGATGTCTGGTGACAGAAGAGTGGCATAAATGGCGGGCTGTAACTGCAAATAACGTTCAAGCATATCTGCTGCAGAATTCCGTCTTGTTGGCACGTCACAAACAAGTTTTACATCTCTAAGTCTAAGAAGCTTAGTTTTGGTCTTCAAAACAGATGCAGCAGTGGTACTTCTGTGAAAAAATCCAGCTACTTTTCTTACCCGAGCAAGAATTCTAGAAACAGTATTGATCTTTAACGCTTTTTGTGCTGCCAGATTTAATGCATGAGCAAAACAGCCAATGTGGGGTTTGCTTAACACTCCCTTTCCAGCCACCAACATGTTAGCAGCATTATCAGAAACCAGCGGATGATGTGGAGTAGTAATGCCCCATTCAGTGATAGCTTCCTTGATTACCTCAGCAATTTTCACACCAGTGTGACTTTCTGGCAAAGCCCTTGTTTGGAGAACAAAGTTCTGTAACTTCCAGTCAGGAGTTATATGAACAGAGGTAATTGTGACATAAGATTCTGTGGCGCGGCTGGTCCAGCCATCAGTTGTTAATGCCACAGTACTGGCAAGTGCAAGGCTGGATTTCACTTTAACTGCAGCTTCTTCATACATTTTTGGTATCAGTGTCTGAGAGAAATAAGTTTTGCCAGGAATACGGGGATCCAGAATATGTATCATATTTTCAAATCCAGGTCCTTCAACAACTGATAATGGCCGAAGCTCATCAACAATATAGCCTGCAATACCCCTTGTAATGGACATTGCACAAGCGGGGTTAAATGCATATTTCATCCCAAGCATGCTGTCAAGTGTTTTCTGCTTTTTTGCTTCGGGTTCCCTTTGAGATAGTTCAGGAGATTGTTCACGTTTGGATTGCAAGCACAATCGACTAGGATGATGGCGTTCTATGTGAGTTTTCAAGTTTGTTGTCCCTCCGCTGTTTTAACTGTTTGTTTGCAAAGTTTACAGATAGCAACCCCCTCATCGATTTTATTTGATTTCTTAATGAGTTTCAGTCCAAAATGCTTCCATAAGTCACTTTTAGCCTTTTTATTCGGAACGATTTAAATTCTTCTGCCATGATATTTAATCCTCGTCATTAAACGTTTGGATTCATGTGCTTATTCAAATCGGAACACCTCGGACAATTCACGAATCCCGAGGACGGAATTACCCGAGGAGTTCCGATTGGTGCTTACTGTACGTACGAGCACTCGGATCACGCTTCGGTGATTCCACGTAATACATCCGAACCTTGCCGGAGATCGCCGAGTAGGTACGATTGACGTACGAGCGTCTGCATCACCCGGAATGATGAGCGGTTCGATGAACATTTAGAATCAGAAAGTTTTATTTTAACGAACCATTAATTCACTAGAAGTTTCGTCTATTTAATTTTGGAATCGCTGCGGATTGAAAGTGGAATTTTAAAAACCGGTATGTTGATTTCGTATCGCGGTACATTATCGTTCGGCAGTATACCGCAATATACCGGTATATCGGTATATCGTGACACCCCTACGCATTAGAATGGATATAGTTTTGGTCATTTGTTAAATGTTGGCAAATGTAACATAATTGGGAATTGATATTCTCAGAAAATTAGTCATTAATCTAAACCATGATAGATTTGTCAACAAAATAATTTCATAAACAGTGTCAAACTTAAACACAGACACTCAAACACGCATAAAAGCCCGCACGCTCACACACATGACGTACACACGCGTGCACATAAATGACAGCCCTCCCGCACACACACACACACACACACACACACACACACACACACACACACACACACACACACACACACATACACACACACACACTTACATAGTTTAATTGGTCTTCTTTAAGGCGTCTAATCTAAAATAATATGTTGACGGGATATTTTTATTTACACTGTTTGTTTGATAGAAAAACCTTCAGGAAGTTCGAGGTTGGAGCGCTCCACATACCAGGTTTAAGCACCCCAATTGGCCCTTTTGCCGACTGACCGTTCGAAGGCGATAACTGATTTTTTTTTTCTAATTGTGTGTTATGTCTCGTTTCTGTGTTTTTGTCACATTTATATGTACCTTTGTCTACAGGTAGATTAAATTTAAATATCTGTGGACATTTTGATAGGACCTTTTCTTATTTACCTATTACAATACATACATCCAACGATTTCTTATTTCCTTCTTTCGGATGTAGTTGTTATATTGATTAAATAAAAATGGACACATTAATCATAACAGTAATCCCCACAAGATACCTCATGGACACTTTTGTCTATTATTTTTGTCAAATATTTTTGCAAATCATGCTAACAGTTTTTTTTTTTAATCTGATGACAACCAAAACTTATAACAAATTGAAACTTGTTTTTGAGATCGCATCTGTCTCCCCGTGCATGTAATGTATGTTATCATTTAATTCATCTTGTAATTGATTGGTATGTGTGTTTTCCTTTGAGAGATAACGGTTTTTGATTCCACATGAACAGATAGCTACAACAATTTGCACTACATTTCTGATCATGTTTCCTTGATTAAAAGTTAAGTTCAATTTACTTTCAACTAGTTCTTCTTATGTAAATGATAATTCCCTTTGGTAAATACTATCTGAAATTATTTTCCAATTACGTCATTACTTTCGTCATACTTTATCAAAATAAAAAAAAAAAAAAATAAAATAAACAAAACAAAAAAAGCATGAACTTGGACATTTTTTCCTCAAATGCATAGGTTTTATTGATTGCTGGCATCTGACTAACCCACAGGAAGTGCGAGGTTAGAGCTTTGTAAAACAAGTTGAAGAACCCAGTCGGTCACTTTTGCCGACTGACCGATCCGATGCGGTAACTGTTGGATTTCCTCTTTTTTTAAATTACGAATCACAGATGTGTTCTTATTTTTACGTTTGGCTTAGCTGTGAATTCTTTGTCCTGTGCTTTTTAACAATGTTGGTATATGGTGCAATGCTCATAGTACTTTCTCATTTATACTTTTAATGCAATCGCAGCCAGCACTGACTCTTCCTTAAGGTCTCTTCCAGGACCAAGAAGCATATTTCTGTCGACTTGTTCGTTCATTTGTTAAATTACAGTAGCCGGACATTTTTCCTTATATGAACAAGTAAAGGTTTAATTGATGACAAATTATTTAATTTTAGGGGAATGTAAATCGAAATTTATAATTCAAAAGTTTGATATGCTGAAACTGAAGTAGCTCTAGTAGTATGTTGTCCGCACTGGGCGGATACCACAGCCCCCTCGTTGTCGTTGCCTGTATAGTGGTTTACTCCAGTCTTGGCCAACATGGCGTAGTACTCAATCTCTCTCATTCTCAATGAAATGAAGCATAAAAGCAGGGTCGCGAAATCAAAGCTATGTATGATTACTGCTAAAAATTGCGACATTAATGACTATTCCTCTTGCTAGAAAATTGAAAGTTTAGCGTGCATGATCTTTTGAGAATATTTGCGAAAGAGATCGAGCATGAAAAAATAAAATACAATTACATATTTCTAAACACATGCGTATTATGTACGGTACATTTTTGTAAATCAAATAATACATGTTGTATACCTTTTCGTCTGTAACTTGATAGTCAGGTAAAACAAAGAAATATCATTTAGATGTAATTATATTAACTTGATAGCATAATAATTAAAGCACGGAAATGAACGGTGTAAAAATACAATTCCTTCCTCATGTATTTGTCATTGCTGTGTAAATGGAAATCAATTCCTTCAAGTGCCTGTGATATAAATGTAAGTAAACACACAATTCTAAGCAGTGTGTTGCGAAAGAGTTATACACCTACTTAATTACATGCTCACATATTTTTGGAAACACACTGAAATTTAAAATGTTACACTTAATAAAAGAGGTACAATAACTGTTAAGACTGTGGTATTTAGGTAGTATTTGCAGACAAAGGTCTAAGACAGAACGTTTTCTTTCATATCTTAAACCAATATGATTCAAGTTGAATAGACTTATATAGTATAACCTCCGTTTTCAAACTCAGAACAAGCCAATTGTGTAGCAGCATCATCCGATGTACGTTCCTGTTCATTGATTTTATGCTAATTGAACCATATTCGTTTGTATAAGCAGAACGAACTGCCATATAATAATCATTTAACGGTATCATTCGTATTTTCATCTTATCAATGCATGTCGTTAAAACACACTATGCCGTGACATATTCCAAATTAACGTATTGCAGTTAAGTGTCACTATTCGAAACACTGACATCAATGTCGGCATTAATACAATCAGTCATTTATATTATAATTTAGAATTATAAATGTCGCATAACAACGAAAGCTACAAGTGTCACAAATAATAATGCGATGCAAACAAAAAATAAGTAATGTGTTTTTCGCTATACTGGTTATCAAATAAAGAAAATATAAAATAAATACTATTAGTTTGTTAATGCCAGTAAAATAGCATATTTAATCATTTTGTTGTCGGTTTTGTCATTTATTTTCGCCTGCCTAATAACAATTAATCGGGTGACCTTTTTGGAAACGGTTAACCAGTTACAATTTTCCGATTAGGTTAACCTGGCAATGTACATGCTATATTCTCTTTAAATAAACTGCAACCTACAAGTAAGTAAGGCTAAGTATTCAGATGACCTAATGCACTGCTCACCCTTATCGGTCACCATGGTGACCCTTACACATGTTGTCTACTACTAGTCTTACATTTACATTATCCCTTGGCCTAGAGGTAGTTTAGATTTAAATATATGTTTTTATAGGACATTTTCTTATTTACATATTTTCATCTAACCTTTGGAATCTAACATTTCGCTGCAAGGAACAACGCGCGAACGTACGATCTATGACAGTCCAAATTAAGATTATCTCTGTCCTATTAATAATTGATTGTGTTGTTGGTTTTACACGCCAGTACCAATACGTTAATTGGACTTTGTACTTGGTGAAAACAAGTATGCCAGGTGACAAATAATTAGAGTGTATAGCCATGCAGTACAATATACTTATATAATCAATAGTACACTGTATACTACATTTACTGCAAATCAAGTTTAATTTAAGTTAAGATGTATCTCGAAATCAGCATCATTTGGTCGCTACAGCATAGTGGCTTTCTCCGTAGAAATATACTATATGTATGATTTCATAAAGCATGTTAGGACAAATATGTCATATCACAAAAGTTCCAGCTTTAATAACCGCTAGCAACCCACATTTAAATCAAAGGACAATATAGGCTATTCTTCATATTGGTTACCCATTTAATTGGAATTAATCGCCGCATGTGTATGTTTTAGGCACATTTTAATTGGATCACGTTACCTGTTGTCAAACATTATGTTACATTTGCCATATGTTATCAGACCTCAGTACTGTTTTACCGACATGTCACAATGGAAGTTCGGCAAATAGGAAATTTGATCTAGTCAGTTTGCTTTCACTCTGATACACAAAGACGGCTATATTATAATCGTACACAACACAAAATGTTAATTCCCTGCAAAACTTCAGTACATTTTTTAAGTCATGAATATGTATTATGAAAGCATTGCCGCTCAAATTTTAAAAAAAAACAACAGATCTATGAAACGTCATGTTATCTCAAGTTCAGACCTTTGCCTGTGTTAATTATTCATTATCTTCAAAACCATAAAACAATTAACATGGTAACTGTCACATAATGTTGAAATGTATTTTAAAAGGAATACATTGATTCTAACTTAAATGCATACCGTCCATTGTCCTTTCATTAGTGTCCAGAAGTGCGTCAATGTTTGGTGTCTTCTCGGTAACACAATAATACTTCTGAGTACAAACAATAAGTCCTTATTACATATCAAATCGTACCAACCATTTCCCTTCTACATTGTTCTTGTTGTTCTTTTTATAGTACTTAAAATGTCGTCGCTTTGTTCATTATTGCAATTGCAATTTGCTTAGCGGACGCATAAAGAGCTATAGTTTATATTAAAAAATACCCTTCTATATCATTAGAAACAAGGTTGCCGTAAGCATAATTCCGTAAGCAAAAACTAATTAAGAATGTTTTAAAGAAGAATGAGCGACGGTTTTCGCTAAATGTAAAATGATAAAATTATATAAATTGCCGATCAGTTTAATATTCCAGATTACTTCAGCAATACTATACAGTTGTTATTGATGTAATTGTTAGGCGAAAGAAAACTACCACTATTACTACTACTACTGCTACTACTACTACTGCTACTACTACTACTACTTCTACTACTACTACTACTACTACTACTACTACTACTACTACTACTTCTTCTACTACTACTACTACTACTACTACTACTACTACTACTACTACTTCTACTACTACTACTACTACTACTACTACTACTACTACTACTACTACTACTACTACTACTACTACTACTACTACTACTACTACTACTACTACTACTACTACTACTATTACGACTACAACTAGAAAACTAGTATAATGGTAAAAAATAAAAATGAAAATAATACAAATAATAATAGAAATAATCCTAAAAATACAAATAATATAAATATAAATAAAAATACAAATAAAAATACAAATAATAATATAAATAATAATAATTATTATAATAATAATAATAAAAACAATACAAATAATAATAATGATAATACTAATAACTACCACTACTATTACTATTAACTACTGCTTCTACTAGTACTAGTACTACTGCTACTACTAGTACTACTACTACTACTTCTACTTTTACTACAACTACTGATAATAATAAATAAATACATAAATAATAACAATAGTCATTTTCATGTTCATATTCCATAATTCTATAAAACACGTACAGTTGTTGTTTTAAGTTTGCCTTGCTATCCATGGCAGACCATCATTGTGTGCTTAACACTTAACACCTGATGTTTCGCAAGATTAAAACGGATGAGGTTCCACACCCGAAATCAGGAGAGTGACTGATTTTTTATTGAAGATAGAAAATGATAGGTACAAAAAAGTATCTACGACATTAAGGGCGATTTGTCCATACGTTTTTTGGAATGCTTATGTTGAGCTGCTTTTTATAGCAACTGTTTGGCAGACATAGTGTAAACCGAAGGGACCGCATGTTGTTGGACTTCTAGACACTTACACACGCACTACATATGTTATGGATAAGGGGTAGATGTCTTAAATTTTATTATATTTTTGAATGGACATTTTTATTACATCAGTATATTGCATTTTGAAGGGTTTTATCTTGGCTAACCTAAACAGATCCTTCGTAGAAAAGGAACGCAATTCATCGAGAAGGCTCAAAGGATTAAGATCACGAAAACTTGAAAGCAAACACTTCAAACCAACGTTGGCTATCATAGACGGCGAGTGTTTATACATAACACCTCCCAGGGAGACATTTTAATTCCATGAATTATTTACACTGTTTTGATTATTTCAAGGACCGTTAAAGAGGTAAACAGTGTTTCCCCTCTTAGGTAATAATATTCACTTACTATTACACCAGCGCCCGGAACAAAGTCATATTTTTTCACAAAACCTAACCAAGTCCTAACCATGCATCTTTTATTACATAGACCGCCGTTATGTTTCTAAGCGTCTGAACAAAAGGCATACGACATACGGATTAAATACATGATATTTATTTGCATTTGTGTGTTCAACTCATAAAGAAACGTATTGTGCAATGCACTAGTCTCCTAAGCGATAAACTTACATATGCGTCTGATGGCTTAGTTAATAATGCAATCTACTCTTATATTTAGTGAATGGTCGGAGTTATATTTACAGGGAAAGACAAAACAATTACACAAGTAAGATGTTAAATTTAACAAACAATACATATGTAGTTAGAGTTGTATTTATCGAGGAGTTGTACGCAAACAAAATGTGTTAAAATAACTTTCAAGCTTTATCTGTAACCATTGTATGCGTTCATGTTCCAACCGAATGAATTAATTAAACAAACAATGCATGCTAGCAATAAACGTACGGGTGGAAACAGTAAACAAGATATTTCACACTTTTACACCAAGAGATATATGAGGAATCCAGAAAACATAACATTGGTTTAATCCCAAGCAGATTACAAAGGGAAATCAACGGTAATACATGCAGATTAGTGTTCTTGATTCGCGCTTAGAATGCGTTGTTAAATCGTGCATTAGTACATGTGTACCGTTTATTGTTCTTGCATTTATCTTTATTGCAGTGTGATCCTTCTTAACGATCGATTGACAGGTAACATATGTAAAGATTATGGTGCGGGAAACGTTCTTCAAATTCAAATTCGTCAAATTGATCCAATAATTTAAGGTGGTAACTTTAAGGGTGGTCTGGCATGCCAACTAAAATTCAGGTTATTGCTACTAACACACATTAGACACTTTTAGTTACATTTCAAGATATATTGAACTCGAAAGATAACTAAATGCCGGTGAACATTTTGATTTATACTGATCAAAGTTATTCCTATTTTACAACAAAACAAACGTTTTGAAAGCTCTGCCTTGGGATTGTTGATATTAAGTTTGCTTAGATGGGTAGATATGTACATTAACATATAGCTAAATGGAGAGAGTTAGTTTACGCAACCGGAATGCCTGTTGTCGTGTAATCGTGTTTAGTTGCTAACGAATCACAGTAGGATGACTCAAACAATGCACAGTATAAAAAGAAACATCTATTTTCCAATCATTATACTCTTCATAAAATACAATTATATACTAATGTGCGTTTTAAGAAATCAATTCACATTAAAATAATGAATGATAAAACTTGCTTGGTAAAACTTAAAATCTCGTTAAAAAGCAATCGTGTTTTAATTAAACTAAACAATGACTTCTTCAAAAAAAAGATTTTAATAAAGCACTTAGAAATTGGTCTAAACGATGATTGGCCATTATGACAAAAAAAATAAATAAAATATAAGGGCTTAATATGGGATTCTATTAATTAACTTCGACTAAGTCGCTTTGACGATTAGAACGTATATTTAAAAAGGCAGTAAGTTTGCTAATCCTTTTTTCAAGCTCAAAAATGTGTTCAAAGAATTTAGCCACAACCTTTCACCGATCCGATCTTCAAGAAACTGTTGTTATTTCTCTATATTGCCTTGTAGGGTAACGAACAGCCTTATAGAACTGGCGGGATCACAACACCCTATGTGTGGCGTACATTCAGAGTATGTGTGTGTGATGTACCTAAGGAGACCAATTCCACCTAAAGCCTACATCTGCAACTTACATTATGTATTTCATATTATTTCCCCCTACAATTATGGGAGAGCAAATCAACTCTTATGCTGTCCAGAAATTAAAAGCAAAGATAAAATTCTGAACCAATTTTGTGTTTTAATACTTTATTGTAGGACACTAATGCAAGCACCATAATTATACGTCCGTCGTGTCAGTTATTTATATTATTAGCACAATTCAAAATGTGGTATCCGACAATTTACATACATCAAATATATGTAAAAAATACCTTAACTCTGCTTTGCATTACTCCTGCATAAAGTCATTTAGTAGTAGAAGTAAACACTATTTAGACTCACATTTAAGACCATATTAATCATGAAGTACATTACTCGAAATGAATGATTTCAAATCGATAAATATGCGCGATGGAAATGTCTGCTAAAAAAGGATATCGAAGGCAGAGCGGATAACCCGGATGGTGAACAGATATAACAAGTCAGTATTCTTTTGTTACAATAATACACATGTGCAACATTATTCAAATAGGAAATACATGTTTGCAATGACGAGTAGGTCCTAACGACCTACTCGTCACTTATTTTATATGGATGCAAGATCATCAATGAACATCATTAAACCGTATCCCAAAATAATATATATATATATATATATATATATATATATATATATATATATATATATATATATATATACAGTTGTTGGAGGAAATATTTGACACAACTGTCCCATACATCCATTGAAATATTGTGGTCATACATTGTTGTAGAACTAATGGGTAGATATACACTTGATTTTCTGCAATGCAAATATTAATGTCCGCGTTTATATTGTCAGAGTTGTCCTTTCACATATAACCATGCATTTTGTAATGAAAATAAGGGAAAGAGATAATATCTTATTTGATTTAAGTGTGTTCTGTTATATATATATATATATATATATATATATATATATATATCTATATATATATATATATATATATATATATATATATATATATATATATATATATATGTGTGTGTGTGTGTGTGTGTGTGTGTGTGTGTGTGTGTGTGTGTGTGTGTGTGTGTGTGTGTGTGTGTGTTTGTGTGTGTGTGTGTTTGTGTGTGTGTGTGTGTAATTTTATAGACAATTGAATGCATGAAATGCACTGGCCGGTGTAGCAGCAGCTGTGTGTTGTGTTTGGATTGATCGTCTCACCAACATCGCGTCAGTTTCCTGTAGACAATGACCACTTGTAACAGATATGGTGCTGCTTTTACCATATATAGCATGCCTTGGGCATCTGAAATGGGACCACACCCTGTCACATTATCCTGACTCCGTGTCAACTTTGCGTTAGAAATTGTAGTATACCACTATAGTAGTATTCTATCTGAAATATCTTAAGCTGTAGTAATATAATAAAAAAATTGATTGACCTTCCATTTTGATTCTTTTGCTGATCACTTCTAAACGTACCCTTTTTCAAAATGCTATGATTTCCGTTGCTGTTGTAGGTGTTGTTTTTTTTTTGTTGTTGTTGTTTTGTTATGTTTGTTGTTTTGGTTTTTTTGTTGTTGTTGTTTTTAATTTTATATTCACAACAATTGTGTTTATTTCCATACCAATTTGCTCACTTAGTTCATGTATTCAATCAAGGTGAATATTTCACTCGATCGGTGTGTCAGCAAAGGTAGCAACTTCTTTAATTAAAGTTATAGATATTATATCAAATGTATGCTTCGTTATGAAAATGTGACGATGTTGTTTGCTAAGCATATAGAGAGACAACTCTTTTTATGAACACACTGATTACTTGTGGATTGTGTTTTTAGACTGGTCTTGCCACAGCGACGACATAGCATCTTTAGTTGTCTTGGTTTTACTTTAACGAATCCTGTGTCTTTGAATATTTGAATACGTGTAGGGTTGTCACACGATACGATTTACGTACGGTACGATTACGTTCGATGTACGATACCATGAACGTGTTTTACACGATACCATACTCGTTACGGTTCTATACCATAGACGATATGCATCGCGATAGAAAATCTACATGTCATACAGTGTATACTTCGATACAGTATACTGTACGGTTACGTTACACGAAATACCATACCAACTGTGGCATATTGTTATGGAAAAGGTTCAACTCAGCCTGTTTATAGTGTAGCAACTCGGCATAGTCCAAATTGTTATGCGCTTATCGGTCCACTTTCAGTCCATGTAGGCGGTGATGTTTTCATGCCTTTCCAATGAGACAATACAACTATTTCCGTCTACACGGTAAAATGTGTTGGCAAAAAATAATAATTAAGTGAAGCCAATATGACACCCTGCTTAAACATTGAACAAGTGTGTAAAAATTGTACCATGCTAAGATAAATTAATTAAAATCTGTACTATACTAACATTATTAACCACTCTTCTATACATGCATATTCCGATTATCTACACCTATTTCCCGCACCCGTATCTTCGTTTTTTTGAAGTGAAATTTCACAGCAATACGATGTATGCTGGGATCTTCATGCATGTAAGACGGTTCTTTAGACTAGATGCAGGTTTTGTGCACTACACCTAAATGACCGCATACGTTCACCCTGCCCGTCTAATTTGAATTAAAACGTAGTGTCATAAAAGTGGCAATGTGTGTGGGGGCTTATAAACGCTCACGTGATTTATAGGTACATGTACCGAATAACCTACATAAATGGGCTAGCTGTGAGAACTTAAAAAATAACATCAGAAACATACCATTGTCTTATACCTAACCATATTTTAAGCACTATTTAAATTTAAAATTCGGTATGGTATATGGGTTCATCGGGAATAAATGCTTGACAAACTACATAGATTTTAAAACAGAGCTATTAAAATACAATTGGACTTTCTCACGCACAGAACAAATACAAATGTACATGCAGCAATAGGAGATCATTCTATATCATACCAAATAGAAATAGACAGCTTTAACTACTGGGCCCAATTATTTAGACTAAAATACCTATTAAGAACAAATAAAGATATATTTAACGCGGTAGGAGAGTAGTCAAGCCAACTAACAGAACCATACACACAAAAAATCATTATATTATTATGAGACAAAATTGGACCAACAGCAGACAAATTAACACCTTCACTTAAACCGATCTATAATCCATAAGATAGATAATCCCCTTAGTTCAACTCAACTCATCTGAAATACTGAGCACTGTGATATCGCTACTTATACCCACATCTACACCGACGGTAGCAAGGATACAAACAAAAATGTTATAGAAGCAGGAGGTATTATGATTGAAAATCAACAGAATAAATAAACAGGGCCAAAACAAAACTAGACACTAGGCATTCTATATTAACATTCCAACTGTTAGCAATTATTACAAATAAACTGTGTTTAAATAGAACAAAATTGCAGATAAAAAAAAAAAAAATATTTGCCCCGGCTTTCTTACTTCTTTACAAGCATTTCAGACACCTTATGGAACAAACAGACAAGAACTAATCAAAGAAATTTATAGATTAAAATACAAATGTTAAGCAGAACTCTTATATGAATATGGAGATTAGAACTCCAAGGTATAAATTCACCATCATAATATAGCCAATGATTGCATATTTACTAGATTACGACTCGGATCCAGCTACCTAGGTAAAGAAAGTAAAGCCCCCATATATATATATATATATATATATATATATATATATATATATATATATATATATATATATATATATATATATATATATATATATATATGGGGGGTAAAACTTGATAATCAATTCGAATATGTCTATTCTTTTAAACCTATAAATAAAAACCATTGGAATTCCTCCTAAATATAGACATCGAGGTCAGAGCAGTTGACGTGGATGAGCTGAAACATGAGTTATCAAGCGGCTTTCCTAATTTAAAAATTAAAAAATAGCTAACTGTGCAGTGTAGCTCAGATAGGAAATACATTTTTAATGACGTCTTTGGTGTTATGGTTCACTTGTCAGGCAGGTTTGTGACATCAATAAACTTTTTATTTAGATCTGTTCAGGTAACAATGTTTTTTAGTGAACATATTTTGTCCAAACTGTCAGATACCACCTTTAAACGGGTATATTAACTAGGTACCTACTAAGGGCCTAATTTAGGCCATACTTCAGGCAAATAACCTTTAAGCCATGCTTAGGTAGCACGGCGGGTTCACGAGAAAATCCGAAATAAAATGCTGGCTCTTTAGAGGAGTTCTGTTCATCAGCCATGATGATGATTTTAGGAAATTTGCACGGCGCCAAAAGTTGCGATTTTAGTGTATTTATTCGCTTATTTTGGATTCGAAGTATGTATATTTGTTCCGTAATTTTACAGTTAACTACATTAAAATCAGAAACTAAGATTTACGCGGTAGTATCGCTTTAAAGTAGTTGTCAATTGTATTTTTCGCCAAATTTAAAATCAACCAGTTCGGACGGGATATAGGATTTTTAATGTAGTATTAGTTCCGCAGATGCTTTACAGTGAAAAAAGTACGGTACAGTGTGTAAGTAGTTAAGCTTTAGTTGGTTATTCAGTTAGTTTAGTATATATAATAAAATATATATTGTAGTAGAGAACTAAAAGTATCTAATCTATTTATTATATTCTATGTATTTAAGTGTTGTATTTTTATTAAAGCTGCCTCTTCCGCTGGTACAAAAAGCAAAGACATTGTATTTACCGAAACGAGTCGTGTGTGAATAATAGCGCTCTTTGTACTTAATCGCTTGCTATTGTGTGCTGCCTTAACACAACAGCACGGGGTTAAAGGATTTCTCCATGTCACAGTAGGGACAGTTCTGATGTGTGAAGTTGGATTCTTAACCAAGGTAGTTTGCTCCTAATTTTATTTGTGTGTAAAAACTATATTAAACTAACTATATTGTGGCAGGAAATATTAACCTTTGCATCCTACAACCGTGTCTGAATTTTTTGCGTTAATTTGTTTTCAGTAAAATTGTTTATTGCCTTCTTTTTGTAATGTGGTCTGATGAAGTTACACCTCTTTCTACATGGGTTAGTATTAAGGTATTAAACTATGTTTGATAGTTGTATTTAAGCTGTTTAGGTCTTGGATCATCGCCACTGATAGACTGTAAAGATTGTAAGTCATTGAAAGTGTATAGTATATATATTTTTTGGCGAATTTTTCTTTCTTACTCATCGTAAAGGTTTGTTTATAGTGGAAATTCTGCATTTGCAGATATAGTGTCTGCTGACTTGCTTGATTTTGCAATGATTGAATATTATATAATTTTCCATTGTTGCCCCAATGGTATTCTTTTCAGTATCTATACTGCCGTCAAGGTACATGCCGATGTGCGATGGTGATTTTAGGAGAGCATGTCAATGGCCTCATTATCCTCAAAAGACTTACTAGGACGTTTCGTTAAAAGAGGAAATAGACTTAAGGACAGACCTATTAACACCCCCGGTCAACACGTTAGGGATCAAACCAATCAACATTATTTACGGCTAAAATTCCTACATCTTTTAAGATAAGTGGTGCCATAAAAGTATAACCAATAAGTTGGAATACGTGCATGTGATTGGTAGGGCGGGAACATGTACAGTCCTGGCACCGTACCAGTTGTCCAAAACATCGTATATCGTGCGTATTTCTATCGTAAACGTATCGTATGGTAACGTAACGTATCGTGTAACGTAATAGGCCTATCGTGAAGTAACGTAACGAGTCCTATCGTAAATGGTACATCGTATCGTATCGTATCGTATCGGAACGTAATGCTTATGACAAGACCGTGGTATCGTAACGGAACGTATAGTATGGTAACGTAACACAAGGAGAATTGCACTGTGCCTTCTCATAATTCTTTGATACAAAGATACATATATTGTGACAATTTTCTAATGACATTATCATGTTCATGCAAATGTTCACAGGAAATTTAAATGTCATAATAAATGCTTCACAAATACAAAAAGAAGTTATGGTTCTAAACAGAAACTAAACTATATATTACATTTCCGGTACATGCATACAATCGATGATCAAATTAATATTGCACACCTTCGAACTTATTACTTGAATGACAATATGCGTAGACTGAATATGAATGTACGTTTAGGAAAATATTCGTGAAAACTAGGATTCTGGTTATTTGCCCACGCTTTTATGGAAAAAAAAGCAGTAAGACGTTATTGGAATAAACATACAGCTGGAAAAATACTAGCTATAACACAATCTAGCTCTATGTCAGGCTATGGAAAAGAGGTTTGTCTCAAATATGGGATTCAAATGATACGGCTCATATACAATGAACATTGTTAATAAATAATTGGACCGTGTGGAATCATCTCTGATATTCCGACAAGTTAGTTAATTGTAAAGCTAGCTTACCTATGTCATCGCCGGGCACAATCAACACTGATATAGTCTCTTCGCCAATTATTTTAAACGCGTAAATTTTACACACATTTATGCGAATTTAAATAAATTAATAAAAGCAATTCAGTGCTCGACGAAAATTCAACAAAAGTACGTTCACAAGTGAAGCAAACAAATTAATATAACTGCCCGTGATGGGATCAAACGTTTAAGGTGTGAATGTGTTTGTCAAAACAATGTGCTAGTATCATAAATAACAGTAAACATCTGTCATCATGCCTTCTTAATTTCCGTACATTTTCCCGCCCTGCCAATCACGTGCACGTGTGTTCATTCCAATTAATTGGTGACACTTTTATGACACCACTAATCTTAAAGGAAGTAGGATTTTTAGCCGTTCGTTATGTTGATTGGTTTGATCCTTAACGTGTTGACCGGGGGTGTTAATTGGTCTGTTCTTAAATCGATTTCCTCTTATAACGAAATGGTCCTTTGTAAGTCTTTTTAGGTTGATGAAGCCATTTACATACTCTCCTAAAATAACTAGCGCACATCGGCATGCACCTTGACGTCAGTATGGATACTGAAAAGAATACCGTTGGGGTAACAATAGAAAATGATATAATATCTAATCATTGCAAAATCAAGCAAGTCAGCAGACATATATAGTCTTTTAGTCTCCTGTCAAAAAACCTCAATGCCCTTATACAATTAGGTCGGGTACCAAGCCATGGAGAAAGAGCTATAATTAATAAAAAAAATATAATAAATAAAGCACAAATTTAGATATTCGGACATGTTGGTAGGTCTTTAAGTTCAATATTTACTGCCACAATATCGTTAGTTTATAATAGTTTTTAGTTTAAACTAGGATCAAGCTACCCTTGTAAAGAATGCAAGTTCACCAATAGGAACTGTCCTTATTATGACATAGAGAAATACTTTAACCCAGTGCTGTTTTGGTTAAGGCAGCACACAATAGCAAGAGATTAGCTACAAAGACCTATATTAGTCACGCGTGTCTTTGCTTTTTGTACCAGCAGAAAAAGGCAGATTTAATAAAAATGCAACACTTTAATACCTAGAAGATATTAGATACATTAAATACATTTAATTCTCTAATACAATATATATTATATACGATATACTAAACTAACTGAATTACCAACCCATGCTTAACTACTCACACACTTTTCCCGTACTTATTTCACTTTAAAACATCCTCGTAACTAGTGTGTAACTTGATGTATTTTTGTTCATAATCATCCGATTTCATGTTCAGTTTTAGTTCAAAAAGAGCCAGCTCTAATCAGGAGTAGAAAACATTTAAATGATGAACATTTTAAGAAACAGTTTCTTAGGGGTGTAATGCCTTTAAACAAAGAGCAGTCATAATCTTCCGCCAAATTGGGGTCCAGCCAATCAGAGAATGGGTTTATTAGGAATGTTTAGATTTTAAAGAGATTTCACCCCATCACGTGTCTTGTGGGTTTTGAAACTTTAGTTATTGTTTGATTTGGACATGATATCGGTTGGACATTGTATTAATTCAGTTTATGTATGTGTTATCCTATATTATTAATTAAAAATTTAATGAAATGTATTTATTCTTAAAGAAGACTAAGAGCGCGTATTATTAGATCTGCTATGTCGGGGCCGGCGGGTGGGGGTGGGGGGATGATTTACTTTCTTCACCTAGGTAGCTGGATCCGAGTATGAGTCTAGTAATATTTAATCATAGGCTATATTATGATGGTGAGTTCCAATCTCCAAATTCATATTAGAGATTTTGCTTAACATTTGTATTTTAGTATTTAAATCTATATATTTCTTTGATTAGTTCTTGTCTATTCTTTCCGTAAATTGTCTGAAATGATTGTAAATAACTAAGAGAGCCGGGGTAAATATGTATTGTTGATCGGCAATTTTGTTCTATTTGAACACATTTTATGGGTTGTTATTAACAGTTTGCTTCTAAATATAGAATGTCTAGTGCTTAGTTTTATTTTGGTCTTGTTTATTTATTCTGTTGATTTTCAATCATAATAACTCATGCTCTTATAGCATTTTTGTTTGTATCCTTGCTACCGTCGGTGTAGATGTGGATGTGGGTAGCGATATCTCAGCACTCAGTATTTGAGTTGAGTTTAACTAAGGGAATAATCTTATCAAATACGTCGATTACGTCTTCTAAATTTGTTTTAATGTTCATGGATTTGATCCCAACATGGAAAGGATTAAGTGGAGGTGTTAATTTGTCGGTTGTTCGTCCAATTTTGTCTCATAATAATATAATTATTATTTAATAGTTCTGTTTCTATCTTTTTAGTTTGTTAAGTTTTCTTCCCGATTGACCCATATTCTACTATTCCTTACCGAATTTTTAATTAAATAGTGCTTGAAAAAGGGTTGAGTATGAGACAATGGTATGTTTCTGATGTTATTTATTTTCTAGCAGCTAGTCCATTTATGTAGGTTATTCGGTACATGTACCTACAAATCACGCGAGCGATTATAAGCCCCCACACAGATTGCCACTTTTATGACACAACGTTTCTATTCAAATTAGACGGGCAGTGGTCATTTATCTGTAGTGCACAACACCTGCATCCGGTCTGAAGACATGTCATACATGTCTGAAGATCCCAGCACACATAATCTGGCTGTGAAATTTCACTTCAGTAAAACGCAGACACGGATGCGGGGAATAGGGGCAGAAAATTGAAATATACGTGTATAGAAGAGTGGTGTAAGAATGTTAGGAAATTACAGATTTAAATTAATTTGTCTTAACATGGTACATTTTTACACACTTGTTCAATGTTTAAGCAGGCTATTATATTGGCGTCACTTACTTATCATTTGCCTACACATTTTGCCATTTAGATGGAAATAGTTGTATTGTCTCATTTGAATGGTGTGAAAACATTACCGCCTATATGCGCTGGAAGTGGGCCGATTGGAGCAGAACGATTTGGACTAAACCGAGTTGGTACAGTATAAATAGGCTGATTGAACCTTTACTTTAACAACATGTCGCATTTGCCATGGTATTTCGTGTAACGTGACGTAAACGGAAACAATACAGTATGTTGTATCGAAGCGTACACCGTATCGCATCGTATCGTGTAGATTTTCTATCGTAATGCATATCGTGTATGGTATCGAATCGTAACGTGTATGGTATCGTGTAAAAACCGCACATGGTATCGTACATCGAACGCAATCGTACCGTACGTACATCGTATCGTGTGACAACTGTTACGGTTCCAGAACTGTACGGAAGTTGCGAGGTGATGATGTCTGATGTTTACTGTTATTTATGATACAAGCATATGGTTTTGAGAAACACATTCACACCTTAAACGTTTGATCACATCACTAGAAGAAGATACGTTGCTTAATATTAGTTTGTTTGCTACACTTGTAGACATATTTTTTATTGAATCTCCGTCGAGCACTAAATTGCTTTTAAGTTTATTTAAATTCACATAAAAGTGTATAAAATTTACGCATTTAAAATAATCGGGCGAAGAGACTATATTAGTGGTGTTGACTGTGCCCTATGATGACATAGGTAAGCTGGCATTACTATTTACTAACTTTTCAGAATATAAGAGATGATTGTCCAATTATGTATGTATATGAGCCACATCATTCGAATCCCATGTTTAAGACAAACCTTTATTCGATAACCTGACATAGAGCTAGATTGTGTTATAGATTTTCCAGCTGTATGTCTATTCCAATTACGTCTGACTGCTCTTTATTTTCCATAAAAGTGTGGGTAAATAACCGGTTTCACTTCCATAGTGTTCAGGATTATTTTGCTAAACGTCCATTCATATTCAATCTACGCATAATGTCATTTAAGTACGGAAACTTCAAAGTGTGCAATATTAATTTGCGTGTAAAAATATGTTCATCAATAGTATGCATGTACGGGAAATGTAATATATAGTTTAGTTTCAGCTTACAACCATGAACCTTTTTTTTGTATTTGTATAACATTTATTACGCCATTTAGATATCCAGTGAATTATTGTATGGACATGATGATGTTATTAGAAAAAAATATATGTATATATGTATCAAAGAATTATGTATCTGCACAGTACAATACCCCTTGTGTCGCGTAACCACACTATACTTTCCGTTACGATACCACGGTCTAGTCATAAGCGTTACGTTCCGTTACGGACGATGTACCATTTAAGATGTGGCTCGTTGCGTTACTTTACGATAGACATATTACGTTACACGCTACGCTACGTTACCTAATGCTAACTTTAAGATAGAAATACGCACGATACATGATGTTTTGGACAACTGGCACGGTGCCAGGACTGTAAGCATACTTATACCTTTGTACCTTTATAGCAATATTAATATTATTTATGAAGTCATGAAGCGTTAAAAATAGATTTGCTTTAGGGATTCCAGAAACACAATACAGTCCATCAGGTTTAGACATGTACTTTATTTTATACCCTAAGGAATTAACATAGTGCTAGTATTGAAATACTCCTTCTGAAAACCAGATTTTGACACTGTTAACGTTTTAATAGTTTCAAACCAGGTAACTTGATTTGAATTTAAAACATGTTTTTATACTGTTTTTATGCTGTGTAGTGCGTGTTTATCGGTAAAACTAAATTTAGTTTATTTGTTTCTGACCTCGTAGTAAGTTAAGTATATCGCATTGAATATGCCTTTCTTAAATAAAGCTGCACATTTCCTAGGACAACACATGCGGCATGAAAAGATATGATTGTCTCTGTTAATAGTTGTGTCAATCATTTGGCTTTGTGATATGTAGCACTTAGATATCTAAAGTTAAGTTCTGTGTACATATTGATCCTGAGTCCTAACTTTTAAAATACTTAAAATATGAACGTTGGTGTTACAATTGTACTTCTCTGGCATGAGCTATAGTCTGGCGATCACGTTTCTACAATTATGTTGGTTCGTTCACCGTTCACAAGAACATGAACAAAATCAGAAAAAAAAATAAACGTTAAATCGAACGATGTACCCAACTCAGGACATATATGCCATTGCCATATGTTACAAAAGATTTACATCTATTTTAGAAACAACGTAATTTCCGCACTTTTACTCTATGAAAAATGTGAACATTTATTTCAAACTTTAAAAATTCATATTTGAATCCGTCGGGCTCTATATAGCATCACACATCAGAAAGAGTCGACATGCAGCATATACATTATTTAAATAGTAAGTGCCGGGTTGGTCATTGTGTACTTAAAACATCTGTTAAATTTCAAGTTAAGTAATCTATAGTAAATTTGTTTTCATATAAATCATGGAAGTGTAAATAATGTTTCTTTAGATGTAACCTCTATGATGAAGATGATGGTGATGATTGGGAAGATGAAGGAAATAAATAATTACCAACACTAATGGCAACATGGCGGAAAATCAACTTAATACAGTATTTACAATTTGTGAATTAAAACCAATACATACAAGCCTCATTTTAACGATTTACCTTTTTACTAAGTGTAATTTGTCTTCTTTAAAGCATGCGTCTTAACTAAAACCATTTTGTATGCAAACATATTTTTTGAAATCATAAACCTACTGATTCCGCTTTTCAAGGCACGAAGCTTGTTTCGAATGTAGCTGTTATAGTGTTTAAATAAAAATAGACACACTAATCATTGCAGTTATCCTCACGAGATAATTTATGGACACTTATTGTCTAATATTTGTAAGTCATATAGGTCTGGAAAATCATGTAAAATGTGGTTTTGTTAATCTTATCACAACCAAAATTTATAACAAATTGAAACTTGATTTTGAGATCACATTTGTCCTGGTTGCTGTTGTTGTTGTTGTTGGTGTGTGTGTGTGCGCGCGCACGCGTGTGTGTGTGTGTGTGTGTAGAAAATTGGCGTAAAAAAAATAAAATTTAGAAACGGCTTGTACAAAATGACGCATTTTATAATAAGAAATATGACTTAAACAAGTTTGCTGGTTTTTGTACTGTTATTAACATAGAGCGATTGAGTATTGAATGTTGTCCATTATATGGTCTCTATTTTTTTTCTTCTCTTGCACTAGACCTAGTAGCGCAATTTGTACAGCATGTAGGTACGTGCCGCTTTCGATACCTGGTCGCCACATACCAAAGTCGTTGGAATTGTAGTTGTATAGCTCAGTTGCTAACGCTAAAGCGCATATAAAGGAAGTTGTTATGTTAATGTGACTCGGTGGTTTTATGCCAGATGTTCAGGGCATGCTGAACATATAGACACCGTCTGAAAATTACTGCGATATTGTTGTTCTTCTAAATCATCGTCATTGTTATCATATACATCATCATCGCCATCGTTACCATTGTCATCATCGTAATCGTCACCTCCTCCACCTCTTCATAATCACCATCATCATTATCATCATCATCATCATCATCATCTTCATCATCATTATAATCATCATCATCATCATCATCATCATCATCATCATCATCATCATCATCAGCAGCAGCAGCAGCAGCATCTTAATCAGTATGTAAATTTATTTTAAGCAATAAACACAAACATATTTAAATAAACATTATTTTATTTTAATGTCATTTCTAATCAGATCGGGAGACAAAATAAACTTTTAGGCATACCCATTTTATTCATAATTTTTAATATTTATTGGCATAAAATATAGCTCCACCATTTTCTTGACAATGCTCGGTACACTCATTGAAAAGAGAAACAAATATTAACGAATCTTATGCGGCATGTGCCTTTTCAAATATCATGTCCACCTGTAAAGCGACTTGGCCATAGTTAAGCGTCGTTACATGGCACAATTCACCACACTATCCGCACTTCGTATAGAGAGGTTTTAGTTTGCTTTGTTATAATGACAAATCAGTGTAAAGACAACATTTAATGTTGAGTGTTTTTACTTCAAAATTTCTTGAACTAGTCAGTAATTGTTCATTTGAACTAACAAATGTTTTCTTTTAATTAATAATATTTATAACGTTTAATTTGACCAATTGTGACAATGTTTAAAATTGATTGTTATTTAGATAGATTGATTGTTAATCAATTTACCACTTATATTATTCTTTTATGGAAAGTGTTATGATTAATAAAATACTTATTTTATTTTATACATTGTACCGGCACGATACTAATCCTTTTGGAAACCACTTCCAGCTACTTTTGCTTGAGGTAGATTAATGATTACAACAGTGTTACCTGTGCAGTGTGGCCGTCGTGATCAACCCCCTTTCTATTGCACGTAATCTTTGTTGTCATTTAATTCATCCTATAATGGATTGATACGTGTATTTTTCTTTGATATATATATTTGACTTGATTCTACAAATCTATCTACCTATGGATAGAAAGCTTTAACACTTTGCGCTATATATCTGACTATTTTTCCTTGATAAAAAATTAATTTAATTCATTTTGTTTAGTTATTCTAATGGAAATGATACTTCTCTCTTCTAAAAACTATGTGAACATTATTTTTCAATTACGGCTTTACTTTCGTTATAAGTTATGAAAAACATAAGCGCTTGGGCATTTTTTATTAAAATACATCGGTTTTTATTTTCATTGATTTTATTCGAGGAACCCTCAGGAAGAGCAAGGTTAGAGCTCTGTAAATCCGATTAAAGAGAACACTTAAAACCCACTTATTTAAGAGGTTTTATCTGGACTGATTATTTTTGTACCATAGTCGCTCTATAACAAGTTCTTAAGTCTTATCTGTATTTTATTTTTATGTGTGACTTGAGCAATATCTATGCTTTAATCTGTTTTAAATATTGTATTACTTATCTGGTTACACTGTACAGTACTCTTGAACGTGTTGATTGTACATGAAAAAGGTGTTTAAGAAGTTTGGTATATAATAGTTAAAGAACCCAGTCGGTCCCTTTTGCCGAATGACCTTACCAATGCGGTGACAGTGGGGTTTCTTCTTTGTGTTAAATTACTAATCACATATTTGTTCATACTTTTCATGTTGCTTACCTGTGAGTTTC
Organism: Sinonovacula constricta; assembly: GCA_007844125.1. Classification (NCBI taxonomy): domain Eukaryota; kingdom Metazoa; phylum Mollusca; class Bivalvia; order Cardiida; family Solecurtidae; genus Sinonovacula; species Sinonovacula constricta. The sequence continues at coordinate 44,821,769 of CM017564.1, forward strand.
TTTGTCCTATCCTTATGTCCAGTCTTGATATTTGGTGCAATGCTCATAGGACTTTGTCATATATAATGTTAATGCAATCGCAGCCAGCACTGACTCCTCCTTCCTCCTGGGGATTATTCCAGGACAATAAAGCATATTTCTTTTAAGTTGTAAGTCCATTTGTTAAATTACAGTTGCGGGATATTTTTTCCTTATACGAACAAGTAAAGGTTTAATTGATGACACTTGATTTTTATTAGGGAAATGTAAATTGAAAACATACATGAAGTATTTTACTTTAGGTGTATACCGACACGTGTTTTCATAAAGAAAGCAATAATTTACGCGAAATTAAGTTTATTACAATTTTGGATGTATTGCTATTCCCGTTGGACTATGCAACATACTGTTCTGCAACAACTTTGTGACACGTTTATTGCATTTATGCGAGTTATTGCATTTTTTACATCGTGCTCCGTTTGTTTGAAGACACTAGGCTGGGAGGGGTACTCGGCCCTTCATTAATGTACTCCACGTCACTTTACGTAATATGAAAAACTAGCAAAGCTGTACATAAGCTCTCCGTACTAAGCAAACATGATTTTAAAAGATACTTAGTGACATTTCGGACTTACGATTTATTATATTTTTAAAGTCACAAGAACCAACAGTACAGGCATGTTCAGAATTCCTTCCCAGATCAAACGGAAACAGGAAATTATAAAAAGAAACACACATGGCAAGTCTTATGTAAATGTTGAAGATATTTACACATTCACATTGTTATTGATCTTCCTTTCTTTTCGACGATGTATTGATATCTATTTATATACTGAAGCACGTTTTCGTCATATTTCCAAAATAAGATCGATCTGATTTTTAAAGAAAAAAACAAACATTGCGAAAACAGTTGTAAAAGGACTAAAAATAATGAATGAGTCACAGTTACATTTGGTGATGAGTATGTGTTATCCAGTTTACAAAATGTCGTAAGTTCCGAGTGAAGTTTGAACGTAAGTGACGCAAATAAATGCAATTATGTCCGTGCTTCCACTTTAGACTTCGGTTCGTCTGTTTGCGTGATGCGTGTGCATCGCATTTGCGTAGTGTGCGTGCAACGTGCGTTTGGTAACAATTGTTTACAGCCATGCATAGCATAATTGCAAAGAAAGTTATTTACAGTATTACAACGGCGTTTCTTGTATTATAAGCGTGTATGAGTTTTGTCCTAATGACATTTACTACAGCTGTTTCTTCTTGATACTGATGTTAACTAAAAATGTGGAACCCCACTATTTAATTGAAGGGAATCACAGAAATGCTCGAAAATACTGTGGTGGGCGTATTATCAACATTTTTAACACACATTATTCTAACGATATTTTTTTAAATGTTTGTATGACTGTATCGTATGGATAAACCTTCAGAAGTATTCGCTTTTTGTTTTATTGCATTTACTTCTTTATCCTACAAGTATGACCCATACATTTGATCTGATAGCCCAAGTTATGGCATAAATTGGGCAACCAACGATTCCGAACCTTTCTGAGTAGAAATAGCATCACATGATGTATTTATTGAATGTCCCCGGAACAGTCATCCGGAAATACGTCTTCAATAAAACAATCATAACAAAGTTTTACATTTATGCTACTCTGACACAAACATCTCCGAAAATTGAACATCATTCCCATGACGCTATTTCTAATCAGAAAGTTTCGGAATCGTTGAACCTTTAGTCGGTGTATCATCTCAATTACTTCTTGCAATAGGCAATAGTAATTTACTTTTATGACACTAGAAGTATGCTTGCTGTTTGATATGTTGATAAGAAAGGTCTGTTTCGTCGCTTTTAATTAAATATATATTGTAATAACATCTGGATATGCACATTTCTGGTAACTGTGCTGGTTCTGTGTATTTTCTAATACAACACGTGTCAATTGTGTTTACATTTGTATGCGCGTGTTTTTTTTTTAAATGCTGTTATATTGATTCTATAATTTTTACTAATATATGGGGCTGTTGTGAAACCTTTTCCATGGTTTGTTGAGCTTAAACTAGGTTTATGTTAGGTAAAAGTACAAGGAATTACATTTGGTAAGTAAATTAATTGCGCATTTGGTCAGCTCTTTTTACCATACTGCCATGTATTTTCTTATCTTAAACTGAATATACACAAGGACAATAAAGTTGAAGATATAAAGTGAACCATGTTTTATTTATTTCCGTGCACTTGTTTATTAATTGGAATTTGTATAAGATTAAATAGTATCTGTCCATTACAAACCTAATCATATATATGTTATGTTATATTTGTCTTGTCTTATTTTTAACGAAACTAACATGAATATATATTGAATACATATTATACGAAAGTGAATGCTGATTTAATATTCGCATCTGTTTTTGTGAAATAGTATTTAATACTTCTGCATTTTGTTCGGAAAGATATGGGTTATTTACGGTTCCTATTATTTCACGTATGTGTTCTGTCAAAAAAATATTGGCCGTTTTCAATTGAAACGGATAGTTTATTTTAACTCTAGTATCAAATTACTTACATTCTTAGTAAATAAGCAATAATTTGCACAACCGTGTAAATTGTATTTTACTATAGTAAATGATTCCATTTGAAAAATTGTGTTATAACATGATTGCATAAAATTAACGATATATTGACTAAGATTAGTACATTTTTCTTTTTTAGATTTAATTTACAGGCACAATAATTCTACTTACATGACACATATTCACATATTTTTTCCAAACAATGAATCCAAGAGGTTTGTTTTCAATGACCCTTACTTTCTTAGTTTGGAGCACGAAAACACGCTTTCTATAAACTATAAACATGCATGTTTTCTGTATTTTCATTCACACAACTCAATTATTTGCAAAAGCAAGATAAATGATTTCTGCTTTACATTAAATAACTTAACTTAAACATCATAAATCACACACGAAGAACTTATCATATCACACATTATTAACTGCATTTTGTTACATATTATACAACTATGATACTTTAAAGGCTACTTAAAGAGACACAATATATGTGTCTCTTGGTATAATTCTCCAATAATATGCTAAAGGTCGTCAGGAAGACCACGAGTCCCATTAATCGAGTTTTCAAATATGTTTTACAACGTTTAACTAGTATTTTTTGTTAAAGCAAACGAATTATTTTGAAAGCATACTTTAAGTCGCAATTTGGTTTTCGCAGAATGTTTGACAAGTCGACTCATTTACTCTACAGATTCGAGACTAAAGCCCAACATTGTCTCTTCCATGTCATATGCAAGTACCACATAATAATTATAAATAAAATGGAATTCAGCAACCGACAAAGTGTCCAGGCTTGTATAGTGTTAACATGTGACATGGATACATTAATGATTAGTAGCATAACATGCCTTTAACATTTGATTATATTTTATCTCATGCTGTTAAAATGAGTAATAATACTAAAGAAAATAAGAATACTAAGAGTACTTAATGAACTGCTTCACCCGTATGATTGGTGAAGAAGCAAAAACATAAGTAGCAACGCTGTATGAGATTAATTAGGTACTGTTGATGTATGATTATTGTGATGTTGCTAATTGACATCACAATCATTGGTGATATTTAAACAAAATGTGCTTTTAATTATCTGTCGTATATATCATCGCGCGCCACTTTTAAAAACAACAATATAAGCAATAATGAGACATGTATATGTTCCACATTCAATTGTTTTATATATCTTTTAGCTGAATTGCACAATAGACTTACAAATTGGTAATTTTACCATACTTTTTATAAAGCTGGAAAGAGTAAAAAAGAACCATCACTACCTTAAACGTCATTGATCATAAACGAATCCCTTTTTCTACAATAAAGAAATGTGAAAAGTCATATGAACCTTGCAACATATACCTAAATATAAACAGGCACTTGACAATCGTGTTTACATGCAAGCCAAATGTAAAAGTAAGAACAACTTGTACTGAGTCACTGAGTAACCGCCTTGGAACGGTCAGGCAGCAAAAAAGGACCGACTAGAGTGCGTAAACACTTGTTAAAACTGCATTTCCTCCGACCTTTTTATTAATATTCTAGAGTACATATCTAAACTGTATTAGTGTATTGCCTGTTCGCTGGACTTTTGTAAGAAAATTATACAGTGATGCACACACCCACACCTTTCCGAAGGGGTTAGTAACGTTGTCTACTTTTAATAGAATTTATTCAGGTCCAAAGACATTAAATTGTGACAATTCATCGTTAAAACATAAAGCTAATATAATGCATTTACTATATTATCTTGCGTGATCATTTTTCTTAGCAAAGTTTTAGGACGGGATTAACAGATTCATGACGATGATTTTTATGTCACCTTCTGAATAATCTTGATATACAACGTCTCTTTTAATCTTAACCGGCTTGAAATTCAATAACATTATAACACAAGATGTCTTATCATCATTCGGTTTGACCCAACGAACTTTCAAAATGTATGATGTGTTCAGTTGTAAACCTTTTATCTCTACGCTACTTATCTCGAACATTTGATATTCCGCCGACTTTCCTTTCCATAACACGATCAACTTGATAGTGGTCGCCTTATTTTGAGTTGGTGAACTCTGCTCCATACGATATCGAAGCTCTCAGTGTATATTTCCTTCACATTTGTTTTCTTCTGGTTTGTCTGTCTGTTACAAAGAATTGCAAACGTGCAAGGGACAATCATTTGATAACTGGTTCATGTTTAAGGTTTTCAGTTGGACAAGTTTAAATTTAGGCAGGGCAACACTAATTGTACATGAACATGTTCCTAAAATGTGTATTGTTTAAATGCATGTTTCCTCTAAAAACTATTTGTAGGCGTATATGCGCCATAGTTTTACGATTACACTTTCGGTATGTATGTACTTCAGCGAAAGCCGTGTAATCTGTGTACCTCACTATACTCAGATCTGATACAAAATCTAAAGACGTAATGTATTCTGTTGCTCTGTCTTATCACAAATAAGATATAACATTGTAGAGTAATGGAAAATAAAAAATGAATTCATTTGATAATTCCCACGTTTGCAAGTGACATTACGCTAAGACCCTTGCTTTCTTTTTTTTCTGTAATAATTATTACATCTATTCTCTTTTTAACGCCCAACTCATGTTACAATTTATGTTCTTAAGTGCTCAAAGCACATATCCTTAGCAATATGACCCGGCTACACATAAACCCCTGTCTTCTCGCTTCACGAGAAAGGATTTAATTTATATAGTTCGTGCAAATTTGGGCATGACACAGCAATGTGACAAAAGCAAACATTAAATTTGTATATGATAATAATATACACAATGTATCCGATTCATATGTCCACTATATAGCCGATATCACTCGGAATTATAATCTGAACATTACTAAAATTGCCTAAATGCTAAAACTCAAAAGAGAACTGCACCGAACAATGTCTAACGTATGAATGACCAACTAAAGCCCTCCCATGTACATTCTCGCTTCTACTACCGAATCACAAGTCGTCATGTGGCCTACTACATACTAAAAACTAGTTTTGCATACAATGTAAACGTAGTGTTAATGCACTTGCTCTGTTCTATACTTCGTAACGCACATAACTTTCAATAAATAACGGGTCGTCTGCGCTTGCAAATATTAGAATGGCACGTCGTACTTTTGACATAGAATTAAACATATAAGCATCGACTTACTAATAGAGGGGTTCAATGGTATCAATACCAGGCAGAGCAGTCTCTCAATAAATTTAAAAAAAACAACAACTGAACTTCGGCTATGTTTTTGACATGAATATATACAAAAGGGTATCGACGGAACAATTCTAAAGTATTTAATGCACACGTACAAATGAGGGGTGTCAAATTGTCAATACTAATGTAGTTTTTTTTATACATCAATATCAAGATAATCGCCCTCTGCTAAGTGCATACTATTTAGTAAGTTTTCATTACTTGGTTATTACTTGGGTGCATGTTTCCCTATTATCCACGTAGATCTAACAGTTATTATAAACAGTGTGAAGGTATTAGTACCCATAGTAAATGTTTAATTTGTGTATAATTAAATTTAAGTCATCATTTGGACTACTGTTACATTATTTGTATTTGTTCAAAGATGAGTATATAAAGTGGTAAATTACGTTTGTATCAGTATTTGCTACAGAAGATTGGCTGAGTATCCATTTATTGTGACAATAGGAAATAAAATATTTGTTTGTATATATACATAATCCGATCACCTTCTTAGAATATATATATATTCTCTCTCTATATATATATTCTCTCTCTCTCTCTCTCTCTCTGTCTATATATATATATATATATATATATATATATATATATATATATATATATATATATATATATATATATATATATATATATATATATATATATATATATATATATATATATATATATATATATATATATATATATATATATAATAATAATAATAATAATAAAGCCTGCATGAATCCGCGATCTTGTTTATGCACATGTACAGCACGCTATTTGAAACGAATTGTACTTGGTTAAGTATATTGGCTTTTAATTCGCATCGCATGAGTATTTCTTCTTGACAATATACAAAAGTAAATTTAATTTTAATAGATTAAAGACTCACCGCACTGCAGCTCAAACATTTCTTATAATACTCGTGTCGGTGTTGTTGACATTTCAATTGTGGCTCAATATATCCAATGTGGCAATTAACCTATGAACTATGAATTTGTCTCGATTATGACAATACCTTATCTTTTTTGTTGTCTTTTCTGTTGTCTTCTCTTGTGACAGTAATACGATATGGGTCTTTCCATCATGTGTCCCGTACGTAGTTGGCGATGCTTTCAACAAACGTGCTGTTACCAGATCCAGTCGCCCCGACAAGCAAACATTTCTTTTTCACGGTTTCGCCCCTATCTCTCGGCCCTGCCATTGTAAATAAATAAATAAATAAATAATCATAGCAATCGTAAATCTTCAATAACTTTATAAGTTGACGTGTGTTTCGCCGGTGGTTCCACATTGCTTATTCTCTGCTCTCTATATCCACCAACAATTGCTGGATACGACTGTGGTGACCATTATTGCTTCTTGTTATAAATTTGAACACACAAGCTAAACATAGCAATCGTTTCAGTTAAGTATACGCCTTAAATGTGGGACAATAATGAAAAGTCATCAAAATAGTGATAACGGTTTATCCTTTTAAAAATACATGCGAGGGCTGCAAGCTAACGATTTACTAGCCTCACATAACATATAATATTCGAATGGAGTTGTACATTAGCTAATTATGTGTTATTAAAATTTACCTATGATTACATTAACATAAGTATATTTGCTTCTAAAGTTTAATGATGTAAACTTGTCTCTGATCTTACGAATGGTTGCGGTTAATTTTGATGCACATGCCTGGTATTCTAAATGTAAATGTTTTGCCCAATAAGTCTTTCTGTAACAGAATAAAATACCGTTTTTGTGTCAATTTCTCTTCAAGATTACCTTTTAACTCAGTTTTTAAGTGTGCATGTTAAAGTCAATTCGTAAATAAAATCGTAGTATACCCATTGATTTCATATTAATTGATGTTGCATGGTGCAGTTCAGCCAGAGGCAGTTCGTATAGGCCTGGTTCTTTACAACTTGTCTCAACTTGGCATGCTGTATGAATCGTCTTTGAAGCAAAGGTTGGGGGTGTTGTGACCATTTCGCTGTTCTCACTGTATTTTGATTATCGTTCGTTTTGCTTGACTAACCGAACGCTGAAGACCTATGGTGAGTCGGGCTGTTAATCTTTAATGGTAGCGCTGTTTTTTTTTTATCGAATGCTTGGCAGATCTTCTCTTTTGTATGACGGAACCTCATAGACGTCGCCTCTAAGAAAGTGTCCTCCCACTTTCATATAATAGCACCTCTGTCAGCGAACACATGTCGCACAAAAGGCTTACCTATTGTCGACATAATTGGTATCATTGTTATTCAGGAAGACAAAACAAAACAAAAAGTTTACTTCTATGGGTATAGCTTCTTGTTCAATTAATTGTATATTAATATGTAAGATACCATATATACAGTTTTACAGTTTGGGCAAACACAAATGTGTTGCAGGTGTAATACTAGTATATACAGCATGTATATAACAGTGAGCTATGCTATATATGCTGTATACGTTCACTCTTTTCTCGTACATATTAAAAGGTCGCGTTTGCTGTATGTATTAACATTAATATAATGACTATTATAAAAAATGTAATTGTTAGTTTTATTTAGCTAATGTGCCTTTTTTCTCATTCTTCTTTTATCTTTTTTGGTATTATATTTGTCATGACATGTAAAGTATAGCCTGCAACAAGTTATAGTTACTGCTATTGTAGTAGTAGTTGTACCAGTTTATGTTGCAGTAGCACTGTAGCAGTGGATAGGCCGACGGAAGTTGTTGAAGCACTTAACCTATAAAAGTGTCCAAGGTACATACCTTAGTATTAATCCTATAATTTTAGTCCTGAGCAAAAGAAATTTATTACAAAATGATACACAGAAAAAAAAAATAAAAAAAGTAAATAAACGTGTTTTTGTTTTAAACAGATCTCCACACCAATTAGTGCTTACTCTTTATATTTAAATATTTAAATCTAAACTACCTCTAGACCAAGGCAAACAGGGTAAATGTAAAAATGACAAAACAAAGAGATGAGATATAACACACAAAAAGAAAAAAAAAACACCAATTCAGTTCCATTTAAATTTTACGAGTTCACCATGTCACACGAAATCAAGTGCAGATAATTACGTAAGCATTGCACCATGATATATTGTAGTACATTTTGAGTTATTTTATAATGATGACATAATAAAATATAGTAAATTTAAACCAAATGGACAAACATTGGCAAACCTAAAATTGGTTTATTTGATCTTTCAGTGGGTGGCAACTATGTAAATAAAAGCAGTTAAGCATTCCATTTGTTGGTTTACAATGGAGTTGCAATGGCTGTCTTAGTCGGTCAAAACATGCTTATTAGCTGCTTTAATATATATAGATGCATTTTTTAAGTTGTGAACTTCTATGATATTTTATTAAATCGCCCCGACGCAATGATTGTCATAGCGGAAATGTCCATTTAATAATGTTCACGTTTATCCACGGGTCTTAGAAATATACGTGCATTGAATGTATTTTATGCAAATTTAAATAGAACACGTTTGCATGTTTGTTTGGATGTGTTCACACAAGTTTTCTCAAGATTATGCTAATAAGAACTCAAAATGATAAAAACTTATGAAAAAAGCAGCATTTTTGTAAGGTTTTAAACGGCTGATACCGTGATATATTAATTCATATATGCTTTAGACTAATAATTTACTGTTCTGTTGATTCCGGTAAATCTGACTTATTCAAAGATAAGGCATTCTTCCTTTGCGTTTCATAATAGTATTCTATGGTGAGGTTGGTCATAAAGCGCAAATAGTAGAAAGACACATTTTATATGTTTATGTAGTGAGAAGAAAACAAAACTTAAATGCATTTTTGATTTGAGATTCATTCATAGCACTCGCAGTGACAAAACTATGCTAAATGATTCGACTTTAGTTAGAACGTCACATCTAATATCACCCCATTTAACTCTAGCTAGACGAAGACCCACACGCATATAGTTCAGGTGTTTTTCTCAGGTTATCGGCATAAGTGAAACTGTTTTTTATATGAAAGAAATCACGACAAGTTTAATCAACTATCACACAATGCTAAGTTGATATAGTAACACATTTTAGTAAACATGTAAATGCAGAAAGTGTTTACTTATCACCTTCCAGTATTAAAGACCGTACTGTGTGTTCTTTATTGCATTTTTATTTTATATTTATTTGAGTCTATAAGGAATGTGTACCTTCTGAACTTTCTGAACTACAATTCAAGGGATTTGGTTTATGATTTTATAAACGAACAACATCGAATTCCGTTGATTAACACTGAGGCTAAGGTGAGGGCATCATAGAAAAAGCCGTTTAACGGTTTGAATGTGGCCATTTTGGAATAGTCTAAATGACTGTAAAAACTACAATCTAGAAAACGTTGGCAAGTTTATAGTTATAACATTCCATATATTTACGGAGCGTTGACATACGAAATATGGGATGGAATTGGGATTAAATGGTATTTTTGCCGTTACTTTGCAGCGACATTTCTATTCATTATAGCACAAGGCCACTTATGAGCTGCCCAGGGACTTAACCTGGCCGGTCCATTATACTGACACCGACGAGTCAGGCGTAGTGCTGTCTCCTTAGGCCCGAACGTTAGGAGGAAAGCCACTACTACTTTAAAGTATTTGGTTTGACCCGGCCGGGGTTTGAACCCATGACCTCCCGATCCGCAAGCCCACGCTCTACCACCTGAGCTATTGCGGCCGGTTACATACGAAATATGTGCCACCTGTTAATATATGGCCACACAACTAATCACACTGCATAGGAATTATGGTTAATGATTGACATCAACGTTTTACAACTACATTAAACGCTCTTGTTTCATAACGACCAGTAATTGTAAAGTCTTGGAATAGCTACTACAACATTAGATAGCCTAGAAAAAAAGCATAACAGTTGGAAGGTAGTTATAAAATTTTGGTATTGGTTGCAATGCTCATAGTACTTTGTATTTTATTCTTATTCATGATTACAACAATGTTACTTGTACCGAGTGGCGTTCGTAAAAATCTCCCCGTCTATGTAACATATTCTGAAATTTGATTCGTCCTATAAGATCAATACGTGAATTTGTTGATTGACATTGGGCTTTGGTTACTCAATTCCAACTTCACATGAACAGGATCCAACAACCATATACTCTTTTTTAGTCATTTTTTGTCTTGAATCTAAGAAATAATTTCATTTACAATCAACAATTTTTTACAGTGACGTTACGTTTACATGTGAATACCTTTGTCATGTGTCCATTCCAATGTTGGTATAGGTTGCAATGTTCATATGACTTTGTCATATATTCTTATTTTGATAAATCATGCGACATGTTAAAGCACGAACTCAATAAAATGCAAACTCCAACCATATTGTCGGCAGGAAAACTAGGGCAAATCGTACAATCAAGTTTTTCCTAATTTAATTCTGACGAAAGTGTTACAGTGTTCAAGACGACCTAACTGGTAAGACTTTTCATTGTATTCGTTTAAACTTCCGATGCAGGTGCTTACTGTTAGTTGTTTCACTTTGACGAGATGTTTTTATTTACACTGTTTGTTTGATAGAAACACCTTCAGGAAGTACGAGATTGAAGCGCTACACAAACCAGGTTTGAGCTACCCAGTCGGTCATTTTGCCAACTGACCGTTCGAAAGCGGTACCTGATGGGTTTTGTTTCATGTTGTGTGTTATGTCACGTCTCTGTGTTTTTGTCACATTTAAATATACCCTGGTTGCCTTTGTCTGGAGGTAGAATAGATTTAAATATATGTGGAAAATTTGATTTAGAACATTTTCTTATTTAGCTATGTTAAATACAAACTTAAACATGAATTTGATTTGCCTGAATAAATGTGTAATTTGGCGTTTATTGTGTTACGTGTATCCATATTAAAGTATACATGTACACATATATACTTAATATATCTGAACATTTAAAGGAATATTGGCATATATTTATTGAAGGTATGCTATAGCATAACTCATGCAGATACATTTCAACTAATATATAGAACCCGCCGTAATATATTTCGGTGTAAATTCTAAATGAAATTGGAGACAAAACGTGAACTTTAACAAATGATTATTGAATAAATATAAACAAGGAACATTACATCAATACTAACAATATAAGCCATCTATCTTAACTTTATCTATACGTCTGCCTATAGTACTATGTAACATAGGTTTTGCTCTGTGTTAAATGAACGGCCATCAGGACGAAACGTTACATTAGTTTATTATGTTTAGGTCGTATGAACAAACGTGTTAACATCCACATGCCAGTGAGTTGTACAATTATGCATGCGCATAGTTTCAGGCATAGCCTTTTTGTAAAATGTCCAGTTATAAATTCAATGATAATATTGCTGAAAATTAGAAAAAAAGAAAGTATGATTAGCTCAAGTTCGTAGTCGAAAGTACAAATAAATCCACGGAATGTTAACCTATGTAGTAGTAGGTGTGTCTTGTTTATCACTATAGACGTGTAAACATCAACTTCCAAAAGGCTTAAAATCACTGGCAACCCTAAACCGTGTACGTGCCAGTCTTCTTTTTTGTCGATGGCTGAAGTATGAATAAACTGATTTAAGTCGATTATAAACATGTTATTAAGATTAAGAGTTAGTTTGGGTAACTTACTATTTACGGAGTTATTTCTTTTCTGTTGACATATTTCAAGTCCCTATGTGGCTTGAACCCCATATTAAAATGTTAGATAGGGTTAGTTAGGATAATTATAAATCAAGACAAAACGTCAAATTAGTTTAACTTTCAAATAACTGAAAGCCAAAACAATAATCTAGGTATGTCTTTTTTAATATTTATTTCATGATAACGTTTAATGCAAGACGCATCAAACCGATACACGAATTTATGCTTTCAAACACAAAGTTTAACGTTTATTCTTAAGTGCGAATACATGTAGTTTTATCAACGAGTTTTGGGGTTTTATCATCATCTGCTGCTTGTTTTAATTGTAGCATCTTACGCTTTTACATCTCCAACACTCAGAGATTTTATTGTAAATTATCAGTTGTTCTTAGATGAATTAAATGCGCCCTGACATTGTAAAGTAGTATGTATATGTAAAATTTGCTTTTGCTTTCGATTTTACTAGAACTGTAAGCCATTTGAGAAAATACGGCAAATCATACAAAGTTAACAGTGGAAGGCTTAATAATCATCATCACTGGCAGAAATATATCCACATCAAGATGTTTAAGTTTCAAAAGATATATGGCCCCTTTACTTTCTTGGGATAAAGCAATCTATATACGAAATGTTTAAAATAAAACATTCGCCTTACTTGAATGTTTCTTGTACCGATCTTGACTAGATTTATGGTACCTATAAAACACTTAGGCGTCAGCCAAAATATTTAGAATTGCGACTGTTCGTCGTTTGAATATTTGTTTTTTCTTATGTTTAGAGCGGATTGTTACCAATCCCAATCCTTAGTTGGAACTTGTGTGATGCTTGTTTCCTAGAACGACCTTACCTGTAATCATGGGTCAAGACAAGGACGTACACTAGATCCAGTGCAAGTGCTATATTAAAAAGGTTCTGATCTAATTAAAGAGAATCGAGGACACATAAGTCCATTAAATTATGTACAGTTAAACTCATATCCATTGTTTTTATCTTTAGCCTGTATGAGTGCCTCACAGCTCAACGAACTTTGTTTTAAATTATGCAGTGATCGTTTTTTTTTTTTTTAATTATCGACAGAAATGTACGTCGCTAAGTTGTCTGTTAATTAACTGAGAATCAATTGCAATGCATATAAGACTTCGAATAGCATTTTTTTTATTAAATTAAAAAAGTATAATGAATACACAACGTAGGGCAATTGTAATATGATTGAGAAAGCGGATTTCTCTTCCACAAAATGTCTTAAATGTGCATGTTTATTTCTAACAATACCAACTGTCTGGAAATTTCGATTAAATAGGCAATGTCTGGCAAATAATTACATTTCTTATGATCACGTAAGCTGTATATTAGATGTTTAAAATGTGAGCTTTATACTTTGATTGATATTGATTATCAATAATTAGATTTATGATACCGTATCCAGACATTTACATATCTTCCTAAGTGGAGCTTTTCGCGGAAATATTTGTAAGATCTGGTCCAAAGAACGAACTGTAAATTATTGGTTAAGCGATAGTCTTGTTCTTCATATGACATACATTTAGGTGTTTATACGACTGAATGCTTAAAATATAGTCAACAAATTGAACTTGTCAATTCCTAAAAGAGACGTGCACACCTGTCGAAATAATTAGTAAGCTGTTATAAAGTTGTTTAACCTTTTAATATAAATAATAATTTCTGTACTTTCTGTATTTATTAAGAGGTTCATGTTTAGATTGCTATAACTAATACCCTAAGTGTTCTATTTGTTATAACATAACATAACCACGAACCAAAGCCTGAAATTATATGTGGTAATTTTGCATTTTTCTCTCTATTGCATATTTAAAACAATACACATTGAATGAACAGTAAACATTATGTGAACGGACGGTACAATCACGCTTGAATTACGCTTCCAGCACGCATTTTAAAGGCGAATGAACATTCCCAAACTGCATTTCTTTGATTTTTTTTATTTAGCGGCTGTATGCTATAATGATTACACAAGCACGTGATTGAGATACGATCTTAGCTAAGCTGTTCGGATTAAGTCATGACACCACTAGACAATCATCTGGGTTGAATCTGTGTGTAAATTCATTAATTTTATTTTTAACATATAGACATGGACATGATTAGTTAAATGTTTGATCTATGTAAACTATAACGAAGTGACTTAGTTTGTTTTGCCAATATCCAATGACGTTTAATGAAAATCGTCTCTAATTACCAAATAACAATATCAGTGTAATGCTGTTATACGCAAAGGACGATTTAAAATTAAGAAAAACAGAAAATTATTCTCGATTTTTAATTCAAAACACAGAATTAATAAATCTGCATTAATCAGGCATGTTGGAGGCCATATTTAATAGCATGTCTCTAAAAAGGTCGTTTTATCACTGATTCCTAATCAACATTAAATCAGTTTAAAACATTATGTGGACCCAATATTAATCTCTTTATAAACAATGTGTTATTTCACTTCAATTGTTATGCATCCCGCATCTTTAAACGCTTGCTTATATTATAGTTAGGCGGGTGGGCAGCACTTATGTGTTTTCTATATCAACATTTAAACCGACATACAATTGACAGAAGAAAGACGTAGTCGACTTGTCAGCTATATATATGTGTTGTAAACGTCAATTAAAGTTGATCCTACGCTTTACAACTTTGTTAAGGCAATGTCCTAGTCAGAACCTAATTTGTTCTTATTTTATGTACACGAGATTTGTTTTCATATTTGTGTCTAAAACAACTCTTGACAGTAGTCTTGGATCAGATGACACCTTTGTACTGAGGTTGGTGTTTTGTCAATAAACGTAGAACAATAATCATGCAGCTATCTATGTAATAAAAATCACTTACTTCATATATTGACATTTTGTTAACTATGCCATTTTACGTTCGCCAATCAGAATTCCTCAACATAGTATTATATTTTATATTTAAAAAAGCGACGATGAAAACTGAAAACTGATTATTGAAATCTACTGCAAACATTGACTGAATGTATTGAAAAACAACAACAGGACATTGACATTTTGTTCGAGGGAAATATTCTATATTCGTACCATCAATGGGATAGTCTGGAATATATATATATTTTTCCGGTTGTGAAAAATAATAATTTGTGAGCCAGCAATACCGACATGTTTCCTGTAAAAATGTTAGTTCATGTAAATGTCCTTTTAAACAAGTTGAACAAATAGTTGTATGTGTTTAGTAGGTAGCTCTAGCAATCTGTCAGTTATCCCAAGATGACTTGAGATATATACTACCGCCTTCATTTAGAAATACGTGAAACGGTCGCAATAACACGGTAGCACACTCAGACAGTTATGGTTACCTAACACGAACGACTCATGGAAGTAACCTTAGATTTGATTAAGGGTTAGCCATGTACCCATACCTTTACTATTTTTAATGATTTTGGTGTGCTGTGCTTTGATTTGAACCTAGGTTTTCTTTTTCGACCCAAGATTTGGGTAGTGACGTTTTCCTGACCACAAACTGGGACCGACATTCGATTTGAGACTTACACACTTAAATAATAGACGTCAAAATCTCATTTCTCTATATACACACTCTGCGATATTTTATTTTCTTAAGATTATTCAATAGGCAATATATGTTATCCTATATCAAGCAAAGATGTAAAGTGCTATTATTATTTTTCTTATAGTCATAATATCGGCAATTTCGCACAATAATTAATACTTTAATATTAATCTCTAACTAAGGCGTGTGGTCTTTTTTAAAATTGCATTATTTGTGTCCTTTGTATCAGTCTTGCACATTACAATAATGCAATAATACAACTCATAAAAAATGTAACATATGAAAGCACACGATTAGGTATAAAAGCAGCATTTACAAAGGGAACAAGCACGGTGGCCATTTGTTTAACTCGTTCGTATATACATGTGTATGTCCCTACAAAATTTCAATTAAACAATATATGAAAGGACGATGACAAACGTCACAGAAAATAATTTCATTAAAACTCAGAGTTAATATTTAAATACATGTGTATGTTTCCGGTGATGGGAATTTCATTTAGGTTTGCTGGTTCAACCTGACACGTGAAAACCCTGTGAAAATCTTGAAGATACCGGAAACAGAATAATGTTACTGAAAAGAATTGTTCCCAATGAAGTTATTTTGATGATTTATGACGTAATTACTTTGCTGTTAATCTACTTTTTCGCTGGCACTGTTTTGTTTCACAACGATAACATTTATGTAGTACTGTTTATCTTTAAGGAATCCTGTGGAAAGGGCAAGATTCGAGCTCCGTAACCACCCAGTCGGTACCTTTGCAAAGTGACTGAGTCAGTGTGATTTCGTATGTACTGTCTCATGCAGTCAGATAAGCCGGGAGAAGGAAGCAGCAGGTTACCACTTTATTCTTGTGCGGTGAATGGAAACACAACAATGTCTCAGCCAAAAGAATATGAGATTAAAATACAAATAATAATACAGGTGCCATAATACAACGAACACTGTTACAGAATAATAAGCCTTGTATAATGTTTTGTCCCAATATAACGGTGCTCATTTACTAATGGGTGAAAATCTGCACACAAATATCATATACAACAATGCAAACGTTATCTACCTTCATATTGCTTACCTTAACAGCTTGATCTGTCGAATTGCAGAAAATACTAAAGATGTCAATAGACCCTTATTTACTATGAGTAAAACAAGAATGAAATTAAATCCATTAAGAAAACAGGAATTATATGCATTGTATATGCAAGATGATACACTCAAAATAATGCTGCGAAACAGAAAGTAGCAGTTCGACATGTGGGTTGCAAGCAACCTTACACAAAATCCTAATACGACTCACAACGTACGACTAGTCAGTATATCTAATTATAAGATCCAATGAAATCAAGACGCATTAAAACGACATCGTCGCTTGCCGGGAGCCCGCCTAGAAAGTATTTGTGTATGCAAAAGAAAAAAGACAAACTGTCTGGTTAAAATGACTGATAAGTGCCCGGATGAATCAAATTATTAAAGACAACTGGGACAAAAAAAAGATAGGAAGCATACTTAAGTTACCTCCCATCGACAATCGATGAACAAATATCCTGATACGCGTCCGCGTCCGCGGTCAGGTGGTAACGATGCTGGGCTACGGATCGAATGGCCCCGAATTTAATCCATATAGAGTCCACGACATGATAGTCATGCAAGCCACCCTTTATTTCAAATTACCTCAATTAAAGAAGGTAAAATCTATAGAGTGCGAAAATATAGCTTTCCAATTTGAAATTTTCAAATGTGTAGCATATGAGAAGGTAAAATAGACCATGATTTCGGTCGATATAAATCCCAATATTTGTTTTAATCATATACAAAACCACCAAAAGCAAATCATGTCATGATACACTGTGTAGTTTCAAATAGAATGTTTTCATAAAGAAGAAATGTGTATAGATATATTGTTATTAAAATATTGTCTATAAGTAACAAAGTCATTATCTTAACTGTTTTAATGAAAACATCAAAATATGCAGACATAAACATTTGTATAATATCGTTTAAAGTGTTTTAAACATGGAATGCATTCACAATGTATGACAAAATAACCAAATCATAAAAAAGAATTTATATCACCTAACCCTAACACACCAAACAATCTAAACAGTTAAGTTTACTTTTTGAATATAGTTTAAGCAGGAAATTTAAACTGTTATTATTAAAACGTTAACGGTAATGTCCATGATGATAAACTAACGAATACTTGAACACAAAAACACGTGAACGAGTTGTCTTGAAGAAGTTCTGCAATGTTTATTTTGCTCATATTGATTGCTCTTTACTATCTTTAAACTAATGACGTAAATAATAAAGTGTGTACTTGTTGCAACAGACGACATGCTAACTATATTATTTTGAGGAGCAACATATGTTTGCTTCACTGTTGATTGTTTGCATTTCGTTTAATCTAAAAGCTTTTCGGTACATTTTTCTTTGTTCTAACATTAACATTGAAGTTATGCTGGAGGCAAACCAGGAACAAGTAAAAGTCAGACTGAACCCGTAATATTTATATTTTATATTATATTTTTGAAATCAAAAGTACTGACAGGCTATACATCAAACAATCTTCTCTCATTACAGTTTGTATCTGTCCACAAACAATCAAAAATGAACACTAAATACGAAATAAGTATGTTATGATCTAGCTCATCGTTCATGGTCTTCTTTGCTCTGAAAAAAAGACAACATCACTAGCAAATGTCTTTGGACTACTGCAATTCTTTTCTATATTCTACTCTATTAACCTAGATAGGGGAGAACTATAATTCAGAAAATTATATTCATCTATCAATCTTTGCCTATGTCAGTTTTGTAATGGGATGCCCCGATACAGGATCAAGATTGGTTGTTTGGGCGGAGGAGTATGAATCAACATTCCTTCAACTTTATCGCAGTGTTCACAAATCGTGTATCATAATCTACAAATTGTGTAGAAGGGTAAATGTCTTAACAGCTCTTATGTCTTTTAAACTCACTGTCATATTGTTGGATGATAAAAATATACAATAATACTAAACCACACTTGTATTGCAATATCTAAGGCTTACATGATAAAGTTACCTAAATACAAAAAGTCACATGCAAAGATGTTACGTTATTACAAGGTGAAGGACTTACAAAGACTGCATAGCTTGAAACTATGAGCATACAATTTGAAAGAAAGTATAAAGAAAAAAAAACGAACTACTTGACATACATACACATTTAGGGACCCCGAATTCGACTTAAGCAGGCAACCCACAAAATTTACTTTAAAAGCTTAATATTTTAAAGCTTGTGTGAATGTGCGATCATATCTCTATTATTTTACTTTGTGGGTGTGGGTGTGGGGTGAATCACCCTTATCACCTACCTCTGGATCTATCCCTGGGATGCCGAGTTTCATCTATTTATAAATTTTATGTCGCTAAATAGCGTTTCAAAGCTAGTTTTTTTTTTAAATGTGTAATCTGTCAATGCATCAAATCGACAATAAACACAGATTGCATTGTATATCTAGCAAACATGTGAAAGGGCTGATACACCCCGCAATTTTAGCCAAAGCTTCTAAATTTAAAAAAAGAAGTTCTTCTTTCATGTTTTTTTTAATATTAAGTTTGCAAAATATGTTAACAGGAAACAGTATAAGTAGATTATTCATATTATCTTAACCATTTAAATTACAGTGGCAACCTTTCATCACACGTTTTTTTTATAAAATCTAGTCTCTATCTTATCACATGTTTCATAAAATAAAGTGCAACACAAACATAATACTTTGCATAATAATAACAACTGCATACATTTTAACAGATTGTATAAATGTTTGTCATAACATGTATGTAGTTGTTACATAACAATTACCTAATAGCTTCGCCACCATGTTTGCCTCTTTCCGCCATAAAACAATTGTAGCAACTCACGACAAATATTCACTTATCACCGATTCCTTATCACTACATACATATACCGAGTTTTACCAAGCCAGAAAAAACACTAAAAAACCTTATCATGTATATGCATGATGCATTTAATTAGATCCGTGTCTAAAATGGCACGGACGCTCGGTCAATGAAACGATTTCAATTTGGAAAAATAATGCGTCACCATTACGTCATAAAATAGTTGTTGTTAAACTTAAGTTGAAGAGTGCCGTCGATGTAAAGATGTAGCTTGACACGCATATTCTTTCCTACAGTTCTGGAACCGTAATGGTTGTCACACTATACGATTTACGAACGGTACGATTACGTTCAATGTACGATACCATGTGCGTGTTTTGCACGATATTATACACGTTACGGTTCGATACCATACACGATTCGCGTTACTATAGAACATCTACACGTTACGCTTCGAGACGGTGTACACTTTGATACAACATACTGTAAGGTTTATGTTTACGTCACGTTAAAAGAAATACAATAACAATTCGGCATGTTGTTATGGTAAAGTTTCAACTCGGCCTACTTAGACTGTACGAATTTGGCATAGTCCAAATCGCCCTGCCCTGTTCTGCCCACTTCCAGCGCAATGTAGGCGGTATTGTATTCACACCTTTCAAATGAGACAATACAACTATTTCCGTCTAAACGGTAAAATGTATAGGCAAATAATAAGTAAGTGAAGCCAATATGATAACCTTCTCAAACATTGAACAAGTATGTAAAATGTACCATGATAAGATAAATTAATTTCAATTTGTATTTTACTAACATTCTGACACCATTCTTATATACACGTATATTCCGATTTTCTACCCCTATTCCTCGCATCCGTATCTGCGTTTTACTTAAATGCAATTTCGTAGCCAGACGATGTATGCTGGGATCTTCATATGACATGTTTTGAAACCGGATGCAGGTGTTATGCATTGCAGCTAAATTATCACATACGTTCACACTGCCCAGCTAATTTGAGTAAAAACGTGATGTCATAAAAATGGAAATCCGTGTGGGGGCTTATTAACGCTTACGTAATTTATAGGTACCAAATAACCTACATGAATGGGCTAGCGGCAAGAAAATAAATTACATCGGAAACATACCATTGTCTTTATATTCAACCCTATATCAAGCACTTATTATATCTAAAATTCGATCTGGTATAAAAGCATATGGGTCGACCGGAACAAAAAGCAAAATTGCTAGACAAACTACAAAACAGAGGTATTAAAATAATATCAGGGGAACTTCATTACTCACGCACAGAACAGATACGCGCTGCGATAGAAAAACATTGACTACTATGCCGAATAGAAATAAACAGCTTAAAGTACTGGGCCTGCTTAATTAGACTACGAAAGCCATTTATCTCAAATAAATATGTATTTAACAGGGTAGGATAGTAGCCAAGCCAACCAACAGAAGTATACACACAAAGGATTATTATGTTTTTATGAGACAAAGTGGGACTAACAGCCGAACAATTAACACCACCTATTTATCCGCTCCATGTACGGATAAAACCCATTAACTTTAACTCAAATTTAGTAAACGTAATCGATGACATGTTATCCCCATAGGGTTGAGATACCGCTACTCACATCCAAATCTACATCGACGGTACTAAAGATACAACTAAAATAGTATAGAACAGGAGTAATTATGATTGCAATCAATAGAGTAATTATGATTGAAATCAATAGAATTACAAACAATGACAAACTTAAACTAGACAGTAAGCATTCTATATTTACATGCAATAGGCAATTATAACCAATAAAATGTGTTCGAACAGAACAAAAAGCCGATCAACAATGTATATTTTCTGCAGCTCTCTTAGTTCTTTCCAAGCGTTCCAGACAATTTACGGAAATAATAGTTGTGAACCTTTTGTACCAACATCACACTTAGAACATACAGTAAAGAATTATGAGATTTCATGAAAAGAATCAGGGGGCACATTCCACAACCCTCACCAGAATTCATTATGTAAACAAGAACAATTTTCAGCTAAATTAAGTAAAGATATCAAAAAGGAACACAGCCATGACTCATTATAGTAGAACCAAACATTCTCCATCACTAAGCTAAATATAGCGCTAAGTTTATGCGGCAAAGGGGCTTCTGAAAAGGACTATGGACTAATTACACCGACTCGCTTAATGCATTACCAGTTCTTCTACAAATTAAAGGAACAAACAGATAAGAAATCTTCAAATATTTAAGTCTAATGCCATGCTAAAAATAACAGAAATTCGTCTTGTCTGGTTACCAAGTCATGTAGGAATTGTAAGCCTTGAAATTGACGACTAAGCAGCGAAAAAGGCTTCCTTTAATTGCACCCCGCTAAAAGTAGGATTGAGTATCAAAGAAAAGAACAGCTTTATTCTAAGTCATTTTAAAAGAAAACAAAGAATCAATTTAAAGTATATTAACATAAGCATTATTATAAATAAGGATATTTGAACTACAATGTCAAAATACTTAATATAACCTATTTTGAATATTTACAAGACTCAGACTCGGATCCACCTACCTACGTGAAGAAAATAAATCCCGCACCCCAACCCCCACCCCAACCAGCCTAACTCCTATCCTTTCCCCGACAAAGCTGAATAAATAAAAAAGCGCTCTTGAATTATTTAGAATAAATGAATTAAAATAAATATATATTAACACCTACTTTACCTTAAGTTATACAATATCTAAGCGATATCATATCCAAATCAAACAATAATTAAAGATTCCAAACCCACAAGACATGTTACACCTGATGAGATTAACTCCCTTTAATATCTAAACAGTCTAAGTAAACCCATTCCCTGATTGGCTAAACCCCAATTTGACAGGAACATTATGACTGCTCTTTGTTTAAAGGCAATTTAACTCTATGAAATTATTTCGTTTTAATTTGTACCAGTGAACTATTTTCTACTACTGATAAAGCCTGTCAAAAGTGATACAACAACATGATGGCCATTGTTAGCTAGAGATCCGATTGATTATGCTTTAATCTGCAAAATCAATAATGCACATATGAATGTGCATTCCCTTTTTTTGTTTATTAAGGGACGCTAACATAACTCTTTAAATTCCAACGTCTTACCCCCCCCCCCCCTTTTGATAAATTATTTGGTATATAAATACTAAACAATGTATTTAACATTTTAAACTTCAGACTGAAAAAAGAAGCATTGCATATATATACTCGTTTCATTTATAAAGGGACGTTTCTACGTTACTGTAACTATTTGTTATCCATCTACTTACCTCCATTTCGTATATTGCTACTGATGAATAACATATAGACTAACACTTATAACTGCAGTATGCGCACACAATGTTAACTTATAAATTTATATAACAAAGAGTTAAACGAAACGGGATAGTAGAACAAAGGAGAGTCATTAGTTATCAAAAAATCACTATTTGTAATATTTTACCATGTTGAAAAGACTCTTCACACATGAGGCATATACATAATTATTTATTGACACCTGTTAGCCAAAGTTCATTCTTCAAACATTATATAAATCATTACTTTTCCTGTTCTCCGTCTCCTTTGCGTTTATTTTGCTGGACTAAATAACGCATCAACTATTAATTATTTTTATATCGGCACAAATGAATATGAATATTGTAACACATGTATTGCAATTTAACAAAACGTCCTTTTTTGCAAGCACAGCAATAAAACACAACCCCTCTGTTTTCCACAATTTAATCATACAATAAAATAGTGCAGTGAGACGAAGCGGAAGTTGAACTTTGTCCGGGATGTAGCAGAAGGCTGCAGAAGATTTCTGCAGTTTTTTTTTTTTTTTTTTTTTTTTTTTTTTTTATTGTTGTATTGTAAGAAATTTTGAATTTTGGAGGATTTCAGGGTAGTAATTGTTTGTTAGTTAAATATTTCGTTCGGTTCATGCATTCTCGCCAGTTGTGAATTTGTGTGTTGTCGTTTGATAGTATTTTGATCCTCAAATGTTCGACACTATGGGCAGCCTGGTGCTGCCGCTGGGAGAGATCAATTGGAAGTTGAGCCAGGGACCAGAGTCTGTTGGGAATTAGGAAGCATGAACGCCTGTGTGGGTAGGTCTGGGTCACCCGGGCTATGCCAGAGAAAGTCTACCGATGTTTGCATCCGCCCCAACTTCCAAACTGCATGGGGTAGCGAATGGCTGAGCCAAGTACCAGGCATAATTCACAAAAGCGCCTCGTTGAACACATTTAACATTTAAAAATCATTAGTATATTACGTGGACTTGGCACCAAAATAATACAACTAATTTATACATTTTCATAAACTATGATAAGATATCTTGCGTAGTCAATTACTCCCGAGTTCCACCGACACAAGCTCGAACCCCACGGGCCATGGCAGGTAAGTAACATTTTCGTTACTGATAACGGTTTATTGATAGCAAAGCATTATTTGGTTTAGTCTGTCTTACTTTAACTTTTGATAAACATATTACGTTTTTTGATTGTATTCATAGTTATTGCTTAACACGTTTATCATGTCTATGTTCACTCTTTGGACTAATTTCGTTTATTATTTTCCTTTAACCAAAGATATGTTGGCTCACAAAAATGGAAATTGCAGTTGACTGGTAAAGTTGACGATGTTCCATGCAGGTGCAGTTTCTGTGTGAATTATAAGTTCGATTCCGATGTGGACCTCTCTAGTTGCACGGCTTTCTAGAGCAGTTATTGTGTTACTAAATATAATGATTCTCTGTTGTGTGTCCATCCATTTCAAGTTGATTAGATGTTAGAATTATTAAATCTTACCGATCATGTCACTTTTTCTAATGTTGTCGCTAAAGGCTGAAGATAGGATTTAATAATTGTTGGGAAATCTTAGATTTTGTAGTTTAAGTGGAAATGTCTTCCAAGCCAATCTTTCTCCAGGATTAACTCTGCACTGCAGAAGAAAATGTGACTCGCCATTGAGAGTGCTGTACATAGACAGGTAGGATTTAAATTTAGTATATATTTTCCTCAGCTACGATGTAGTTCTCCTCAACCTAGTGATACATTTGTCTATTCCAAATTTGTTCGAATACGTAAAGGGTAGATCAAAGGTGGGTAAGGGCCTTTACTTATGAAGTGTTTTGTTTATGTTATTGTTATGTTACCCCATTTCTGTAAACGATTTGTTTTGCTAATAGAATGTATTTCAGATGGAGATAAACCAAACTGTTGAGTCACATCTGATAGATTGAGGCCCTGTTTAGTCGCGGCATCAGAACTCTCGTTGTCGAAAGTCCCCGCATTTGCTGGACACCATGGGATTTCGACCTTGTGACCCATCTTTTGAAACTGGTTGATAAGTATTTCTAATTTGCGAGCCGTTTCTTCGCTACAGTACATTCCGCAACACCGAACTTATCTGCACGGTCGGACACGGTGGTTCCGAAAGGTAATGCTTGTTCGATATATTAAGCTTTTTTTGTTGCAGAGGTAGCAACCGATGCCGAGGATTGTTTTCATCTGGTTTGTAGGTCTCGCTCGGACTCTAGCCGAGAATGAGACTTGCTGATCCTCTCTCCCGAGTTTCAAGGGAGGCATTCCAGCTTCCTGGTCTGAAATATGGCAAGCGACGTTGTTAAGGCTAGTCATATTTCCCTTTTATGTAGATAATCTGTATTTGCAGATATATTTTCACTAGCTTATATTTGACACCGATTTGTTTTTATGTATGAAAGACCTGTACAAAAAGAAGACCACGGTGACGTGAACTTGGTGTTCAGAGTCATCCTTAAAATGTTCAAATTTAATATATAGTTTCCCTAAATGTACGTTTATTATAGGTTTATTGACAAAAAGTTCTACATACGTATTTTATGTGTTTGACCAATGACAAATGTCATCTAGTCCCCTTTGGGCTGTTTGTTGAAGCGTCTCTAGGTTTTTTGTTAGCAAGCCATGCTCCAGAATAATCTGCAAACTGGCTCACTACAAGTCCCGTTCCTTTGACACTCTCAGGCAGGTCATTTATCAGGAGCGAGAATAGTTGCGGGGAGAGGATCGAGCCATGGGGGTGCCTCTCCTCATTTTGTTCTTGCTTAGCCAGCACCTCCTCTTTTCTAACTTGTATTGTTCTATTTTTTTTAAATGCCTGTTATCCCATATTATTTCACTTTACAAAGAAGTCCTCAGTGGCACGTAAGTTCAAAAGCATTCTGCAAGTCCAGACAGATGGCTTCAACAGGCCGTCAGCAATGTTTTGCTTGTGTGCCATCATGGTGTAGTCGTGCGAGCTGAACTAATGTTCCCCTGCCTTTAGTGAATCCAGATTGAAAAGCATTTGTTATGCTTTTAGATTAAATTAATGTCCTAAACAAGCTATCTTCATTCCCTCGGGTAATTTACCCGCATGTGATGTAATGCTATTGGTAGTTTTTTTGGTTTTCTTTTCTTATAGATGGGGATAACGGCAGCTGCTCTCAATGTGTTTGGGTATTCAGTCTTGTCCTATGTTTGATTGTAAACTCTAATCCAAAGTTTTAAGTTGGAGTTTGGCATATTTTTGAAAAGCATACATCAAATATTATCTTTCCCATTGGCGGAATTACTTCTTGTTCTGATAACTTGTTTTAGCTCCGAAAGAGAGAAGCAATTATGTAACATTCTCAATTATCATTGTGTGTTCTCTTTCGAATTTGGCCTGAAAGTTAAATGCATTTCTTTTCTTTATTCAGATCACTAGAGACAATCTTAGAGTGGGAACAGGCATATCTGCTATTTCCCTTGTGGTAACCTAGGATCTCTGGTTGTTTAGATAAAAGGAGCTAATTAGTTTTTCTCGAATTTCGTGAATTTCTAGCCAAAAGTCTGTAATATGTGTTTCATTTATATTGACTAAATAGCATAATTATTTCCATTTTTCAGTTTTACCACGAAAACGATATCCCCAGTGCTTGCTCTTGATTCCTTTTATGTTTATTCAAAGCTTTTTTTGCAGCCCTTTATTGCATCAAAACAAGCTTTATTCCACCACGGTACATTTTGGGTGTTCCTACTTTTATTTTTATAAGCTAGAATAGTCTCCCGTTCAATGGACAGCAGTTTATCTGTGAGAGACTGGCAGTGTGCATTTCAATGGCTTAGAACGTAACTGGTCTAAGTGACATTTTTGTCAAATATCTTTTTTTTTTGCTCGAAATATTGAGTATTAATGGGATACATCTACCATAAACAATGACTTGATATATGTAAATAAAAGGATTACAATTGTTATTTGCACTAATGCTACATTTAAACTACCACATTTCTATTAAGAGCGAAACTGGTAAAAGTACACTGCTACACTTGTGACAGTTTCGCTCTGAACTGAAATGAAATAAAATTGTACAATTATTTATCATAAAAGTGTGTAATGTAAGGTAAAAATCAATATATGGTGCACACTTTACATTTTAGTACACATTTTACAAATATTTAAACCCTTCTCACTTGTACCAGTTTTCCACTGAATGCATTACGTACTGATGCATCTAGTTTAAGTGTAACTGGTTTAGGTGTACTATGTGCTTTTTGTGATGTCATCTTTATATAAATGACATCACAAAAAAGATCTTTGTAGGTTATATGAAGCTATGTGATCTTGGCAGAACTTGAACCATGTGCTTTAAATTTATGCATTTCGTGTATTTTGTCCTGAAAAGGGATCCTTTTCAAGAAGATACTGTGACAAATTCATTGTTGTTCTTGCTTTGGTACGTATTTATTAAATTTGATTTTATTTCACTATTTCGGAAGTTGTTCTGTATGTTTATCACATATAAATTTAAGTCAAACATGTTGTTTTTTTTTCTTTTATTTCTTTTATGCATCTTAATTTACATATAGTTTGAAATTTAATGTTATATATTTGTTTAAAATATTATAATATAAAAATATCAAAATTATAAAAAAAGTTTTTTTCCATAAGTGAATCTATAAAAACTAACTTAAATTTGCTCTAGATATAGATTCCCATTTACTTTGTGTGTTTGTTTATTGGGTTTATCGTCCCACCGACAGTATTTCATTTATCTGGAGAATGTGTCTACATGAAGCCATTTACTTTGTACCATTCAACTTCTTCATTTATTTTGATTAGCAGGTTTGCAGATAGCATAATAAATGTAGCTATATTTTAATAACTACTGTTACATTTAAATATAAAAACAACATGAAACTCTCTAAAGTTGATAAGTTGATAAGTCAATACTGAAGCTGCTACATATTGAAATAACTAATGATAACATTTCTGCACTCATAGGAAACAAGTAAAACTTGTCACTTTTATTAAGTTGCAACTTAAAAAGGAGAAGAAAACTATCAAGCCTTTATAATTAAAAGTTATAAAATGACCCAACTAAGGACAATATTTATGTAATTATTTGTTGTTCATTATTTTTTTACAGGCACATGGTGACAGTGAACTTATTTCTATAACAAAGGAAAACATAAATTAATGTCAGCTGAATGCAATAATTAAACAGGTATGTGAAATTTTAGTCAATATGTTTGATTTGTTTTACAAAAATGCTTACTTTTAATAATAGTTTACAAAATTAATAAGTCAAAATATGTGTCAAAAAGCCAAAGGTGTTACCTGTGTCTTTACTATAACTGAACAATAAACTAGATTTTAGCACTTTAAATATAGTAAAATTAACTTTTTTTTCTTTGCAGAATGAATTGTTTTTTTAGCATCAACCCACCAAGGAGACACGAGGTTCACCAGTGCTGAACAACATTGTGCTGCCACCTGTTTGGCAGCTTTCATGCAAGCAACACATTTGTCACCAAAACACTGGACATGTGAAGTAATGGATAATATTCTTTAACCTGGTGACCAAATATGTGATACAGCTGGAGTGCATAAGCTCGTATTAATAAGTGAATTGCCACGGGTAATTGACAATCAAAAGGTGACTTTATTTTCATCCTGTAGTGGAACAGTTGACACAATATCATCAGAAGCACCATTTTACAGTCTTGATGATGCTTTAGGATGTTTAAAAATGTTTTGTTTTGTTACTATAGGATTTTATATAGTCGTTGTCTTGAAGTTTGAAAATGAATCCTATGTGTTTGATCCCCACAGCAGAAATGATTGTGGAATGGGAAGTGCTAGTGGCACTGCAGTCCTTACCAAGCATATCTCAATAACAAATGTAGCTTTTTCGTGGAGAGAATTTTGACTTTGGTGTAGATGATGGACCAGTCAGTGGAGAGAATGTTGGGGTTGGTGTTGCTGTAGGAGGAGATCATTTCGGGGTTGGTGTTGATGACAGAGCTGTCAATAGAGAGAATTTTAGGGTTAGTGTTGTTGTAGGTGGATACATTTTCGGGGTTGGTGTTGATGGCAGAGCTATCAGTGGAGAGAATTTTGGGTTGGTGTTGCTGTAGGAGGGGAACAGTGTGTGGTTGGAGTTGATGATAGAGCTGTCAGTGGAGAGAATTTTGGGGTTGGTGTTGCTGTATGAGGAGATAATTGTGTGGTTGGTGTTGATGATAGAGCTGTCAGTGGAGAGAATTTTGGGGTTGGTGTTGCTGTATGAGGAGAGAATTGTGTGGTTGGTGTTGATGAAAGAGCTGTCAGTGGAGAGAATTTTGGGGTTGGTGTTGCTGTATGAGGAGAGAATTGTGTGGTTGGTGTTGATGGCAGAGCTGTCAGTGGAGAGAATTTTGGGGTTGGTCTTGCTGTAGGAGGGGAAAATTGTGTGGTTGGTGTTGATGATAGAGCTGTCAGTGGAGAGAATTTTGGGTTGGTGTTGCTGTATGAGGAGAGAATTGTGTGGTTGGTGTTGATGGCAGAGCTGTCAGTGGAGAGAATTTTGGGGGTGGTGTTAATGACACAGTTGTCAGTCGAGATATAAATAATAATAGCATAAATGGTTTTAATCAAATCACACAAAGTGGAGAGTATATGATAGATACAACTTTAAACAAGCTTACCAGTTCAAAAGTAATTTTGGATTATATAGATATAGAAAGGTTTGTAGATACATACAATGATACAATCAGTTGTACAGTGTCTAATGAATATAATGAAGACAATCTTCCACTTAGCTTTGTGGCGAGGAAGGCAAATGCCTACACAAAACAACAACAACAGCAATACACCAATTCAACCATTACAGAAACTATAGGCCAAGACATGCAACAGTCACAGCAAAATGAATCAGTGGAAAAACTTATGTTTACAGGAAGGGGAAGAAAGCGGCTAATAAGTGAAGAAAATTGGAAACGAAAGATAGCAAAACGAAGGAGAAATGAAGGAAAGAACTATATTGATAAAATAATAAGAAAAGAGTGAGCTTTAAAGCCACCTTGTGGATTTCAATGCAGAGATAAGTGTAGGTTTACATTGCTTGAAAGTGAAAGAGAAAAGCTATTTCACACTTTTGGGGATCTTGGTTGTCTATCTAAACAAAGACAATTCATTGTTAAGTTCACATTAAAGGAGTGCAAGTCAAAAGGCAGAAAGAAGATACTTTTTAAAAGAAAGTATACATTCAAGTACACGCTCTAATTTTAGGCACACAAAATTTTGTTTGTGTCTGTAAGGTTTGCTATCTGAACACATTAGGTGTATCTCATTGTTTTGTTACAACTTCTCAGGAAAAGACAGATTTGTCTGGTGTCATAGAAAAAGATAATTACGGTTCTGCTGAAGGAAGTAGGGCAAATAAAACCAGTCAATAAGAACTAGAGCTTGTGAGAGAACACATCAAGTCATTCCCAACTGGGGATTCTCACTACTGTTGGAAAAAAAACTCTAACAAGGCATACCTAGACCCTTCATTGAGTTTTAAAGCGATATACTCTTTCTACCGCATGCATTGCGTCCTGTCAAGATCAACATTTACAGGCAGATTTTTAATCGTGGGTTTAACTTGGGTTTCCACATACCTGTAAAAGACCAGTGTGTTTTGTGTTGCTCTTTTAAAAGTGCATCAAATAATTTTTACCAATTATTGACTTCCACTCTATGTGTTGATAAGCAGGCATCTTCTGCGACACTCTGGACATGCGGCTCAATCACACATCTTCGTCTCATTATGGCTGTTTGACGTAGGCCTTTAATTTCCATCGTTGCCATTAGTGCATTCATCTGTCGGTTTTTGACCACGGCATGCATTGCACCTACACAGAAAGTGGTTCATTCAGAATCGATAGCTCTATAAAGGATTCTTTATGTACAATAAGATCTATTTACATGACTTAGCTCATCAATTAGTTACAGAAATCTCATATTAAATCAAGATTAAACAAAACTATTTAGAAAAATAATGTACAATGTGATTACACAAGCAATTCCGATATAACTCTATATTTTTTTATAAAAAAAAAAGCATGGATATAATGAAATAATTTTCTTATTCTTACCCAGTATTGCTTTGGTGTTGATATCATACACTGGCATGCATTTCTTCAATTTGTCTGGAGGTCTATGGCTCTTTCCTGTGGTAATGGAATTAATTATTCCCCGCTCACAATTTATATATAGAATACT
The DNA here is from genome assembly GCA_007844125.1 of Sinonovacula constricta. NCBI lineage: Eukaryota > Metazoa > Mollusca > Bivalvia > Cardiida > Solecurtidae > Sinonovacula > Sinonovacula constricta. The sequence continues at coordinate 44,853,124 of CM017564.1, forward strand.
GGCATATCCGACACGTCGTTCTTTAACAATGTTATGAAGATGAAGCGGATTTGTACATCTCATGCATGATTTCATTTGCTGAGCGTGATGTCAAAGTTCAACCATCATTCGGGCGATACTCTACCAACTTTCCTTCGTAGTATCCTCTTCAATTTCTGAGAAATCGTCGGTTGTCCGTTTTTCTTTGGTCAACCGACTTGATTTCTCCGATAGTGCTTCCAATCTAGCACTTTTCCCTTCTTTTACAAAGCGCCCTTCCCAACGTCGTATCATATTGTCTGCTTTTTCTTCTTCAATTGTTTATATGGATTTTTGGAAGTAACTATCCAATCTAAAATAAAGCATCGCGAGTGCGATACGGGTTGTCGTTCTTAGTTCCAACTGTCTTCGAGCGCTAGGCGGCGCATTAATTACGCGAATATCTCTTTAAAAGGCATGGTCATCTTAAATTACTCAGCTATAACGAGTTAAATGACAAATGCGTAAATATAGAATTGATGGTTTCATACGCGAGTATCTTACCCTTGTACCATCTCATACACTTTATGTTAAATGCATGCTACCGATTTTATAGACAATCCAACCAAAATGTCCTATTTGCTTACCTGACCTACCTGATATTAGCATAATGATGTCACTTTGATTTGCGTTGATTTTGCACATTACTCCGAAGATTTAATTGAGACTCTAAGAACAAAAGCAGACCACCCAAAGACATGTGCAACGTCAATGTAACATTAGTGCAATTAGTTGTGTCCTTACAAGAGGAGATTAATACAAACAGAAGTGTCGTACATGAAGAAGCTGTAAAGCACTTGCATCTGGGATTACTTCACCAGCAATGGTAATTGATGCTTTAATCCCCACACTTTTCTGATAGCACTGCCAATGCCTTTCCTGCCTTGATCACTGTGTGAAGCCACATATTTCCACAATCAATGTTTCAATGTCAATGCCTTAAGAATATGTCCTTACACACGATCATAATACTCACTTGATGACTCGGTCCATATAGCCATCACAACATATCTTATGACATGCAATAAATATGTTATTCGTGTCATATCATATATCAGGGATCAGATTACCCGTAGCACGCTTTCAAATAATGTAAGACATTGTGTCTGTCGATTGTAAGTGTATAATGGTTTTACAAGGTAATATTAACCATACCTAGCCAAGGAAGAGACACTATAAGTAATATTTCATCAATATGTCTAAACCATGACGTTTTGTTGGCCTTTAAATTATCTATAATTATCACGTTTTGTACCGATCCGATTTTGGAACTTTTGGTCATACTTCTTTATTCCATACATATGTATTCTCATCGTAACTATGAAACTTATTTTCAAAGTGTTCTAAGGTATTTAATAATGAATTTCCTGAATACAAGGGAAGTAAATCAAACAGAGTATATCTAGTTATATCCAAGTTATATGCCTTTTTAGTATTAATTTTATTTAACTTGTTAACAATTTTGGTTGATATATAGTTTACACGATGATCAATGAAATTGCACTATGTCTTGTCCAGATGCTCTTTGCGCTGTCAGTAACTATAAGTGACCTGGAGTGAACATGGTCAATTTATTTATTTTATTCACTCGTAAATTACTGGATCAAATGGATGTGTAATACAAATAGCGTAAGTTGATGCCCTTTAGCAGTCAACGATATAAGTTCTGGAACGTGTTTGTCATTTACAGTCTTAGACAATAACTCTGATAATTAAGCTAATAAAAGCAGACTCGTGTCTTTAGCAAATATGGCATATTTCATATTTTACAACTGGAATAGCTATTCAATTATTTAAATTTAATTTCTTAACACACTAAACGCAGTGCTATAAGTGGCATACTAGTGATAGGTTACTAAGAACGTATAAAATAAAAATAAAAATCTAATATCTTGCATAAGTTTGCATTAAATGTGGTGTTAAGTGAACCAAGAACATACGCGCCAACATTAAAACACCTGCTTAACTTATGTTGTTCCATTTATTATTATAAAAATACTAAAGTTATCATGTTAAATTACAAATACTACAAACTGATATTACTACAACAAGAACTATTACTGCTCCTACTACTACTCCTCCTCCTACTACTACTACAATTTCTCTTGCTGATGCTACTACTACTACTACTACTGCTACTACCACCACCACTACTACCACTATTACTACAAATTATATGTGTATCGGAATCACTTCTATTATTTAAATATAGATATATTGACATGCATCAACCATGAAAAAATAACTACTACTTCTACCTATTACTACTAATACTATAACGCAAAATGTACAGGGGTCGATCAGCTGCTTTAAATATAGATATATGTTTATGCATCAAAAATGGAAAACATAAGAAAACAAACGTTGAATCACATTACTGTAAATATCTGGACACGTCTCGGTATTTGTTTTAATTTTCAAGTTTATCACCTCGTATAGTCCTCGGTCTTCTAAGTTTAAGACTATGTTCTCTAGACTTTTTTTCACTATTAAGAAGAGGACCCCAATCAAACGAAAATATTTTGATGACAACCAAGACACATTTCTGTCATTTTCGGTAGAAGGGGACATCATATGCATCAGATTCTTACATACTCTCAAGACCTATCACGATCACTGAATACATTTCAAATTTATGTCGGGTATCTCGGGTTCGAACGAACAAACTCCTTTGATATTCGTGCCTTTAGAAATTTGTTTGCGATTTCATGTAACGATATGTTTAAGTAAATCTGGACCAACGAAACGATTGTATATGTCTGTCTATAGTAAATGGATGATATACACACATGCCATGCAATTATAGGCGGTCAATTTTGTTATTAATGCGAAGTCCATTAGACCTGAGGTTTCGAATTGCTACTAATATAGTGATGGCTTGACGAGAAATACCAGTCTACTGAAAAAAACGTTTAAAACATTACTGAACACATAACAAGATGAGCGTTATTTATAATAGTTGCTCTTTAACTTGATATTCATCCGAAACTATTGTCGTAGTTGCGCGTTTAAAAGCCATCGTCATTATACATTGTTTAAAGTCAGGACGATATTTTTCTGATTTTCACTGAAGTAATCATTTTATTATACCTTGCACAAAATAAATACGTGTTAATGCGACTTGATTTCATCAGCTATTTGTACATATTTGTAGTTGTTTTCTTCCTATTTATTGATATCGTGTAGTTGCCTTAATTAAAATAAGGTTGATATGTTTAAAATAAGGAATTATAATGAAAAAGTCCACAGTATTATTTACAACGTTTTTTTTCCGTAGCAGAATCTGACCGGTTGACAAATTGTTTAGGGCAAAACATGTGGGACGGACATATGTTCCTTTCTTTGTCTTTGATATTATTTTAAACATAACCATTGATTTGTTGTTGCCTTTAGTGAATCTTGTTATCCAGATGTTCATTAACTGAAGTCAGGTGACAAGATTTATGACCCTATGACGTTAAAGCATTACTTTAGGCTTTTAACATTTATGAGTATTGGGTGGTATGGGTGTTTGTTCATACGAATGCTCAGATGATTTCATCATGAAGAATCAAAATTGAATGTTTTTCATGAAATCAATCGGACAGAACTTGCAATATTTCGAGTAGTTCATTGATTGAAAGAAACAAGACAAACTCTATATTAACGGTAATGACTTCAAATCATATAAAAATAATGATTCAAAGGGTAATCCACTTGCGAGAAAGAAGAACGTAGATAAGTGTACGCGTTATTTCCAAGAATCACCAAACCATTACTAAACTAAACGAAACTGTCGCCCTGCTGATCCATGAACCTGACCAGAGACCTGTTAACTCAAGTAACCTCAGCTTTTGGAATAGACAAATCAGAGTTCAGTAAAGTTTATATGGACTATATCGTTTATATACACATGGAAAATACTGGGTCTTAAATGATTTCAAGGAAATTCAAACAATGTACACTGGCCGTCAGAATAAGCTGACATACAGAACATCTTTCACTGCGAAAATATGCCATTGTTTCAACCTGCCGTTTAGTTTTACTCGGGATCTCAGAAAAGCGCATCGTTAACTTTCAGATGCCATCAAATAACAAAACGTGATGCCGTTGAAATTCAATTCAAATGTGAGCTCGCTCTCATTAGATTACCGAATATTTTACTGAGCAACGTAGTCAAACCTCACTAGCCCGAGTTAGAAGCGTCTTACCACTTAACACGGGCTATATGTGACATATAAATGGGACCTCATTCAGTTAGGTGTTTGGCTTGCTGGGTCAACCTTACTTAACTTGTGTCAATAAGACAGTCTGCTCTCAAAATTAAGATGACGTAAAGATCCTTTTCGGCTGTGTGGTGGTTGGACACCAAATACTTGTCATCAAAGAGCCATTTTGAAATTTGCATGATAAAAGTAAAACCGGGATTGTTTATCTGTCAAGCAAAAACGTTGTGCATTCGGAAACTTTGAACTACAATCACTTTACAAGCTCAGTGGTCAATACCTACACAAGGCCAGCGGACATAACCCTTTTCATACAGAATACCTAATGGCTGTTGATTAGTAGCGTATTGCGATTCTGAATCAACACATTGAGTTAATTGTAAATAGGTCGAGAATCATCTACCGCTAACGCATTAGGTAACCATTCTCCTTTCCACAGAGAGGACCAAAGAGTTGTTTGATTCTTTCGAACACCACTAACTACCTCTGCGAGCATTTTGATGTGTATTACGAGACTAGTTATCATGCATCTTTAATTAAGTACGCCACAGGATCGCGTTGAATCTTTTGAATAATTTGATCTCAAAACAACTTTCTAGTCGCACCAACGTGTGTTATACATTGCTGTATTGTGTATTAAAAACAGTGAAATACAATTAGTGTGTGTACCTTTCACTTATTAATAATCAAGAACAAGGTAATATCAATTTAGAATTAAATTTACACACACCTCAATAGAGTAGGCAAGATATTAGGACTGTGACCTGAAGCAATTTACATGCTAGTTATTTCGTAAGTATGTGTATCATACAGATACTTTCTCCGTTTAAATACCAGCCAGGGAGCATACTCAGTAGAGCGTGGGTTCTAGATATGAGAAACCCGGATTTAAGAAATATGCTTGTACACAAATTTACTTATTGAGCATGCTTTTGTTTTGTTGTACAACCCGATTGTTTCTCATCACTTTGTATTTCGGTAACAACATTACTGTCTATTTTCACAATACATGTTTCACTTATGGAAGAGGTACATGCCCAGGAATAAAATCGCCATATCAACACTTATTAATAAAAATCTAGTAAGGATATTGCAATGTAAATCAATTGTTTACAAAATTATGTTATTAGTCATCTTCAGACAACTGTCAAGAATGTACAAATTGTGACGTAGAGATACTGGTGAATGAATTCTCCAGAATGGAGATGCACTTGTGACTAAAACACCCCCAGCCTTATAGTAAATCCGACCGGTTCTACCGAACTCTGACGGACTACTTTTACGAATTGTGGATACGGCAAATGGATGTCGTCGCTGGACACATTTTCATAGGCTTCACAAACCGGGACCACACAGTAACGCGTTAACAGGCACCGCATCATGTCGCCAACTATACTACACACTTCGAACGTAAACGTGTAGCATTGCTTACTTTCAGCAATACACGAAGGCTGTGAACAATCAATAAATTTGATTTCAACACGCATGCATCCATTAGAACAGATCTGAAGCAATATGCAAGAAAACGTTGATGTTGTCCGAATGTTTGATAACACGACTACTACATGGTAAACCTTATATGCTCTCTGTTTAGGAACAACACATTATTTTAAAAATGAACCTGTAATCGTTAAGTACATACTGTTATTATAAAAAAATAAGGTACGCAGTGCACAGTTTGAAACAGACGAACACATTTGTATCACACCATGAATAGACACCAAATAAAACAACATAATTTGATCGGTAAGTATTAAAAGCAATTCCATGAGGCAACTATCGATTATTGCCAATGAAGAATTTGCATATAACATAAATATATTATTCTAATAAGACATGCTAAAATCACACATCTGTAATGAGACATTTAACAAAAAGAGAAAACCCAACAGGTACCAGCTTTGAACGGTCATTCGTCAAAAGAGACTTGCTGGCGTGCTTAAACCGATTTTAGAGAGCTCACAACTAGCCTGGGAGCTTTCTCAAATGCGAACAAAAAACAGAAACCCTATTCGTATACAAGCCAACTGTAAAGTAAGAGCACATCTGTGATGGAAAGGTCAGTCGTCAAGAGGGACCGACTTGGTTACTTAAACCGATTTAATAGAGCCCAATCCTTACACTTCCTGTGGTGTTTCTCAAATGCAAACAATGCAAAGAAAACTGATACATTTGAATAAAAAATACCCAACCGCTGGTGTTTCCTTTGATACGCTATGACTAAAATAGTGTTGTCATTGTAAACAAATGCTTGTAGCATTCATGTTCATGTGAAGATGTCTGTCAAACGAAATCCTAATAGGATGAATTAAATGTACAGATCTCTAAACTCGCGAATTAATTGCAAATACCTTACTTTTGTTACGCACCATTCAAAGAACATGTAACGTGCTCACCACGATAAAATAATGAGTGCTCAGACGAACGCATCAAAAAACAACAATTGATGTTGACCTGATTCAGTATTATTAAGATCTCACGTCACCATGACGCGTGACTCTCAATTCTTATATATATATGTTTGGTTTAAACTTATTTTATTGCCAAGTATATACATGTTTTTTTTTTACAAACCATGGTATGAGTTACAACTAAATATAGGCAAACGGGTTGAGATACAAGTTCAATAACTTAGAGACATCTCTCCCCGTACGGTACAATAAATTGCAGGTAAAATCATGGCAGGATATAATGTAAAGATGCTTGGTTCTTGTAGGCAATTAAACAGGGTTAATATAAAAAATTGGTTCATGACATTAAAAGGATGTTAGTAAATAATCATATCAAAAGTTGATCCTTGACAAAGATGTACATGTGTGTTTATGAGATATTACAATATATTTAAACGGTAAGAGGAAGATGTAAAAGAAGTATATGGATGTAGAAAGATAGAAGAAGCGGTGAAGAAAGACAGATATACAGAAAGACAGACATGAGATAGAATATCATGTTGGTTGGTCAGAATGTTCGGGAACATGACTTTTGAAGCGTTTTGACTGTTTTATGAATGTTTGGACAGCATTGAAAATGGTAATATTGTCTTCGTATGATAGAGATATGTTGCCGGTAAGAAGAAGGTCGGAGTTTAATGGATGAAATTTACGAGTGTCTCTGAATAGTTGAATGCGTTGCTGTGTGTAGAGTACGCAGTGAAAAAAGTAGTGTTCTGTTGTTTCGGGAATATGACAATGTGCGCAAAGGTTATTATCTAAAATGTGGTTCATATACAAATCATGTTTTAAGTCGCTACAATTATTACGCAGTCGGGTATGCATAATGGAAAGAAATCGGGGGCCGTGGTAGTAGTGCGGAGGAACTGAGGCGGACATGTATCTCGACTGCAAAATAACTTATTGTTGGAGTGTCCCTTATTGCCGATGGTAAAGAATTCCACAGGTCAATTGCAGAAGGTACAAACGAATTTGCATATAGCGAGGTGCGTCTGTTTGTATTGACGAACTCATTACGATTTCTTAGACTATATGGCATTAAAAGATCTGCGGATCGGGGAAAAAGAGCGTTGAGGTAAGGTGGTACCATATTGTGTTTTACTTTAAACATAAGTAATAGTTTTTGATATTCCCTTCTGTCACTCAGCTTTAGCCAGCCAAGTTCGTTATAAAGCTTTTGTAAACTTACTGAACGGGTTATACCTGTTACTATTCTGCCTGCTTCAATTTGCATTTTTTCAAGTTTTTCTTTTTCATATTGTGTACAGTTGTCCCAGACCACAGATGCATAATCTAAGTTTGGCCTAATTAGTGAAATATACAGCTGGTTAAGTGTTTTTCGGTTGACTTTGAACTTTAGCATCCTTAATATTCCTAAAGATTTTGCTGTTGTTGTTATTATATTATTTATATGAGTATGCCATTTACAATCGTTAGACAATGTGACTCCTAGATGTTTATGTGAAGTGGACACATTGAGAACAGTGTTATTAAATGTAAGAGCTGGTGGGTTTGACTTGCCTATATAAAGAACTTCTGTTTTTTTCGGGATTAAATGTAACTAACCACTGATCTGACCATTTCTCTATTTCGTATAAGTCGTGGTTAAGAGTATATTGTAACTCATTGAGAGATGATGATGTTGATGCTAAAGATGTATCATCAGCAAACAGTCTTACTACACTTAAAAGATTTTCAGTTATGTCGTTAACGTATACTAAAAACAAAAGGGGTCCACGGACAGATCCTTGGGGTACTCCTGCAGATACGCTTCTAGAGGCAGAATGAGATTGTCCAACAATAACCTGTTGTTCCCTGTCACATAAATAATTCGAAAGCCAGGAAAGCACTTTACCTTCAACTCCATATTGACGAAGTTTAAAAAGTAAACCTGTATGCCATACACGATCAAATGCTTTTGATATATCACAGAATATTAAACAGGTATGATTTCTAGAGTCAAGTGATCGTACAGCCTGGTGGTATAAGTCAATTAGTTGGTAAACAGTTGAATGACCAGATAAAAAACCCGACTGTTTTTCGTATATTAAATTATTACTCACCAAGTGGTTATAAATGTACTTATATACACATATTTCCATTAATTTACTTAGACAGCTAAGTAAAGATATAGGACGGTAATTTTCGACACAGTTTTTGTCACCTTTCTTGAAAAGCGGTAGAACAAGAGCAGATTTCCACTTGCTTGGAAAGTGTTCAGATTGGAGAGATTTGTTAAAAAGCATACACAGAGGTAGCGAAAATGTTGTTTTTGTATGTTTTAAGATTTTGTTGGATATTGTATCTTGACCGACAGCTTTATTAGCATCTAATGTTCCAATAATATCCTCTATCTCTGCTCTTACAATTGTAATATCTAAAAGTGTGTTATTGCATTTGGACTGGAATTGAGGTAGAGACTTAGTCGATTTATCGATATTCGAAACAGAACAAAAGTACTCGTTTAAACAATTGGCTTTTTCAAAATCTGTAAAATATAGCTGTTCTACTCCATCATTTGTATTTTTTAGAATTGGTATAGACTCGGAGCTTTTAAAGTTGTTCATTATATTTTTCACGCAATTCCAGAAATTATGTACATTGTGGGTTCGGTTGACTTCTACCAAGTTTTCAAAATTTAGAAAGTAGTGGCGTTTGGCAAATGATTTGAGATTGTTTAATTTATTTCGAAGATGTTTGTATTTGACCCAATTAAAGTTGTTTGGATTCTTTAATAAGATGTGTCTTTGGCGGTCTCGATATTTGGAGTATCGTCTTATCTCGGAGTCGTACCAGGGTTTATCATTAGGTCGTACTGTAACTGTTTTAGAAGGTATGCATTGCGACATTAAATTAAGCAAACTGTTCGTAAATTGGTTGCAAGCTTCATCTAAGGACGTGGTGTTTATAAAATTCCAATCGTACGTAGAAATAAAATGGTTTAATTTAACATAGTCTGCAGATTTGTATATCCAAACTTTTCTAGTACTACATTTCGACTTCTTGTGGTTAAGTTGCATAAAGAGGCAAGTAGCTTTGTGGTCGCTTATGGCGCTTTCAATGTCTAAACAACCAGCCTGGATAACCTTTATAGACGGTGTAGTAAGTATAGGATCAATAAGTGTTGCCGATTGTGGGGTAATTCTAGTTGGTTCGTGTATAACGTTGACCAAATTGTTAAGTAAAACAATATTGTATAGATGTGTGTATCTGTCATCGAGCAGATTTTCATTTAAATCACCCAATATTATTATATTTTCATTAATATCAAGTGCTTTTTCAATATTAACATTAAAATCATCCCAGAAGGATACCCGTGTATTGGGCGGTCTATAAGTGACATTTAGTAATAAAGATGTCGATCTAAGAAATAATTCTATCCATATTGAATGAACTGACGGTAATTCTAGGTCAAAACGACGACGTGAATGAATAGAGTTAGGCACATATACAATTATCCCCCCTGAGCTTGCCGAATAATCTCTCCTATATAAAATCAAATCTGAGCATTTTGATAATAAGAGTGAATCGGGTACTTGGTTATCTAGGTGGGTTTCCGTGAAACATAAAATATCATGATCTGAAAGATAATCAAATATGTAACTTAATTTGTTGCGTATACTTCTAATATTTAAGTGCAGTATGCTTAAGATGCCAAATGTGTTACTATTAAATTCGGGACCCGGATTTTCTTCAATATCACCCGACAACAAAATAATAATTGTCAAAATGTGAACAAAGTGAATGTTCACAGAAAAGCAGATCATTAAAAAACAGACAATTCTTGTTCGTGACGATATTGAAGAAATGAATGAGTATGCTAGTTGCTGCAGTAAACCAAACATATCAAATTCCCATGAAGAGTGCTTCAAGGTCTTGTGTGTACGACAGTAAAACAGGCCAACGGCCGCACGCCAACTAACTACATCCTTACCCATTGGGTAGTAAACATACAGCTGCAAGAAAAGCACGTGCTGCCGTTGTCCCGTTAATTATAGATGAATAACATTTTCGTGACCAACCAACATGAGTAGAGAAAGAAAGAAAGGTGTAAAGAAGGAAAATAATAGAAAACAGTAGTGTGAAAAACGATAGCATTTGATTAAAATATGTGTTTTGCTGATTCACTCCAGAGTGTACATGCAAAAAATAAAGAGAGAATGAAATAACAAATTGCTAAAGTAGTAGTAAAGTATATGCAGCTAAAAGTAATTATCAATTATGGTAGAGCAGCAAATGTGTTCGATTAAATTTAGCCAGTGGTCATACAAATTTATGTAGTATGACAGTCAGAACGTCGCATCGATGCGAGTCTTTAACAAATGTAAAGTGTAAAAAAAAACCTAGAAAAATGCAAACAACAGAACGAATTGAGATGGACACGTTACGGAAAGCATGAAAACAAACAATAAAGACAAAAATTGAGTTCAAACAAATCGTAGTTTTGTACATCATGTGATGTACTGTATTGCTCACTCATATCGTAAAAGTGTGCAGTTTGGAAAGTTAATACTGGCAAGAAATTCGTGGACATTGAGGCAGGCTGAATCATTGCATAGTAAATTTGTCTGGCAATTAAAGTGTGTTTTTCATGTTGAGTGCCTCACGAATAGAAATACCATTTACCATGTTTACCTTAAAGCAACAATAAAGTGAGGAACTTTAAGCACTGGCAACTAAATGATGGTCATCAGCTTATCTATTGGTGGGTGTGGGAATACGGCTGCAGACGACAAACTCAGGAGAAAATTGTAGTGAGCTATGGATAAGTGTCAGCCAGATGACATCGTGTGAAGTAGACTCTAAGAGATGTGTAGCCTTTTGGTACACGTATGGTATTGGCCATTCTTATTCAACAGTTCGATTTCGATATTGTGAGGGTTAAAATGTTAAAATGTAGGACAACGCACTTGTTGAAAGCCGAAACAATGGATGTAATGTTTAGTCTTCGTATGGGGTAAACATAACTGTGGATGGTGGGGATATGTATTGATAGACATGTTTAGTTTGGACGTGCTTTAGCTAAAAGCAACATCTTGTGAGGTGTGGCTCGTTGGAATCAGCGTCTTGAGGTCTTGGTCTGATGTGACCTGAACACGCGAGTCATCGAGACATCTCACGTAAATACGTCCATCGTAGGACCATGCACTTTTAAGAGAATTTCTCTTCACCAAGTTCCTGGCTGCTTGCAATAATCGTGAACGTGTTTTAGTTAGATCCTCATTAATGTACACACGATTGAAGTGTTTGTTACTTTTGAGAGATGATCTGCCTCTAAAAAACTCAGAGCGTGATCGGTATGACACAAATTTAACTATGATGTCAGGATTGTGAATGGCTTTGTCGGTGGATGTACGATGGGCTCTGTGGTGGATCCGGTGGGACCTGTCGATGTCACTAAGAGAAAGATCGACGTTACACGCACGAGCGATGTCCAATACGATGGTATCTGTCGACTCACCAGGTGTTTCTGGAACACCTGAAATTCTTAGACATGACCGCCTAGAGTACTGTTCAGCTTCATCGATAGATTTCATAGTAGATGCGCTGTTTGATTCGAGCACATGGACCCTCTTAGTTAGTGTGGAAACCTCGGCACGGAGCTGTTTGTTTTCAAGTTCGATGGCTGACATGCGTTCATTAAGGGTGCTTGATATAATGTCTGCTACGGACTGAGCCATTGATTTGACTGTTACTGTTACTTGCTCACTTATTGTATGTATGATTTGCTCGTTAAGCGAGTTGAGCACTGATTCAACAATTGCCTTATCGTCGTTGCTGCATTGATGGATGGAACCGGGCTTGCTTGACGTCTCATGAGGCATTTCGTCCATTTTAAGAGTTTTCTTGGAGGGAACTGAAGGACTTGGTGTGCTACTCGAGGAGAGTCCACGTTTGGATGATGGAGTAGAGGTGGCCATAGACTTTAGAGAGCCTTACACACTGGTCCCAATGCGTATACACAACACAGCACGTCACAATGCGGAGTTCACACGGGGATATGTGTTATTGAGACTTAGCAACGAATCGTTTGTGGTTAGAGACAGCAGATTATTCTTAGTTAAAACTTATTTAAACAAAAAGTTCATTGAGATGCTTAAAATGTTTTACTTACGTTTTAACTCAAAAATACTTGTATTTGTGTGACCATTTACAAACGTATTACATTCCATTTCCTTTTGTTTCCGTGTATATTATTCCTTTTGCACTTGCACTTTGAGCTCACAAATGTTTCTTTTGAAGTAAGTCAAGTCGATTACAAGTATGTTGCGAAAATATAAATAAACAATGCACGCACTGCCAGCAACGTGTTAACTGCAGAAGACGTCCACATACGCACATACACACAAACAAACAAATACAAACACTTGGCGATCGCTGCACAACAATGGCGGCGGACAATGGCCTTTTCTTTGACGTGTTCGAAATAAGGAATATTTGCGTCCTATCGTAGTTTGGAATTTTACAATAATAAGCACAACACACGGCGCATAGATAGGTCAGGTTTAAATTGACGAGCACCTCGGATTATTTACTTTAGCAAGAAACAATATTAAAATATCTGGAGTGAAGACACAAAACGCGCTAGCCCGCCATGATGAACCGGAAGACTATATATATATATATATATATATATATATATATATATATATATATATATATATATATATATATATATATATATATATATATATATATATATATATATCTTTTTATATATATATATATATATATATATATATATATATATATATATATATATATATATATGTGTGTGTGTGTGTGTGTGTATTTTTTTCTTTTTTAAATAGAAAAAAATATTAACATCAAATTATTCGTTCAACGCACGGCGCAGAATTGTATTAGAGCAATACTTTCACTTAATCTTATTTTTACTATCATGTTCATATTCTTATTATTGTATTATCTTCTGTGTCCTGATTTAACTGCATACCAATTATGTATGCACTTTGTCTTTATCCTTCTGTGTACATTCTGTAAAAAACACTTATTAATTCTTCTTCTCCACTGTCCGACACTTCTATGTATATATAAATTGTATACCTATTCATGACCAGATATCTTACTTCTGTGTGGTTGTGTGGTATTGAGTCCACCCTATTGCAATTTTCATGTATTAAATGTTTGAAAGTTACCCTTGTTACATATTATACAGCGTAATTCAGCACTTCTATCCACACCGTATATATGTTTATTTTTTATAACTGAATTATATTGATCCTTACTTATTTTTGTTCTTTTGTTCTTAACCGTGTATATAATTTACATCTTGTCTCATATGACCTACTCTGCCTAATCGCAATGCATATCGTATTTCAGAGCAGCACAAACGTGCACAGCCCTGGCAAGATCAAAGATGTCAGACATCACATATAACTTTTACTATTTATTAACTATTATTGTTTTCACGTTTAATTGAAATGAAAATCAGGTCTGGCGATATTTAGGTTATGCAGTAAATGAGAACCCCTGTTATATGCCTTAAACATCAGGACAAACGATTAAAGTGGCTAAATTGTAATTTACAGGGTCAAAGATGTCAGACGTCACAAAAAGTTTTTACTATTTATTAAATCTTATTATTTCACGTTTTTTAATCGGTTGCATTGCTTTATTGTGCTGTGTTTTTTTTTCTAGATATCAATAAACCTTGTTTGAAATATATTTTCATTTGTGTTGCTTACACAACAATATCACCAGAATACACATACCGACACTGAAAACAAATAAGGAGTTCCATATATGTATTTGTTTCTAAAATATATTTATAATCAATATATAAACACATATACATAACACAAATCAAATTTATTAGCATAAAGCAAAATATAAAAAGTAAATACAATACTCAGTTGCCTAAACAAAAGTTATCATCATTAAAATCATTATAATTAACATTTTCATAATATACTTCATATTTTCGTCATAATCATTTATCGTTCTATCTTCACCTTTGTATTATGGACAACATGTTATTTACTTTCATTTTTTTTATGTAAACGACCTTAAAATATAAAGAGCGTCTATGCCGTGTTGTTTCATTGTCATGAACTACAAACTTTCGAATGATGCACCTGTTTAGAAGAACACAAATCAATGTCTTGACAGTCGCATTGTTAGAGACGCCTAAAAGCCCGTTCTCATTTATTTTTACTTCTCAGAAACATACACTAGAACTTAGAAAGCTATAATATTCGCGTCTACTTGCTTATTTAATCCTATAGTCACATATGTTTGCACGACGTTATTGCGGCTTATCTCAGTGTATAGTTTACCTATTTGATTGAACAATGAACTGCGTTAGGTCTATCTTGTGTTGTGGCATAGCTGAGGTTACATAGAACCCTTAAAAAGCAAAACAGACAAGATTCAACTTGGCTAAATCAAAGTGTGACTCTGGCCTTATCATGTCAAAAGCAAGTGCTCGCGTGTTTAAACATGCGTTAAAACATGCATCTGTACTGAATAACGATGGAGGTTAACAAATAACCCATACACATATTGAATTTACGTACATATGTTTTCAATAAAGTTCAGAAGAGCAAATTGTTATTAATAATAGGTTTTCAAATAAAACGTATTTTGACCTAGACAAATTAGAAAATAATATATTGTCACTTTTAGGTGTCTGGGAATGTGGACTTTTTCTCGGCGTTCCCATAGCATCATTTACAAACTTTCATATTGGTTGCTATGCAGTAAGCGTATTACTAGCTCACCATATAATGTTATCTTGTTATCAAAACACGAAATAATCAGTGTTTTGTAGTGCTTTTGGCCATATCTTCCTTAACCAGCTTTCTTCTTCAGTATTACCACATAATATTGTATCAGAATGTTTACGCGAACGGGTTATGGCCTTGTTGCTTATGGAAGAAACCATCTCAAAAAACCTTTGTTTCTTTCTTTAGGCACATCTGTAAGTGAACTTTGGACAGAAAGGGTCTCTTCCATAAATGCATTCACTAGTTCATCTATGTAAGCAAATCCACGAAACCTCCTTAAGACTTCTATTCGATCCAGATATCCAGGCTTTGCTTCATCTTTCTCAGCCTGAATCATAAGGTCAATGTGTTCAGTCATCCCGAGAGGGTTTGGTCGAAGTGCGATCTCTTGCAATCGATTGTGACACTTCCTCATACGGTCCACCATTCTTACTATGTTGATGATACGATTTTGAAGGTCTTTCCTCATTCTGTTTAGCAACTGCTCCAGAGAAAGTGTTTTCCCCTTGGCGTCCTTGTACTTCTTTTGCATGTCGTCGTATGTTTTCTCAACTTGTTTTTCTATATATTCAAGTCGATATAGTTCATTTTTATGTACGGACCATATGCACTTGTTAGGACAAAATTTGCAATGTCCGCTAGCATCCATTGCAGAACACCTTTTTTTATCTTCATCATCTGCATACACACACTCTTTATGGCAGGTTCTATTGCAAGTTAGACAATTTGTTACGTGTTTTCCTGCGGGAAGTTCTACCTTCGTTTGCTGGATTTCCTTAGAATAATATGTAAAGTTTTGATTTCTGTTTATTTCAGCTTCATACTCTTTAAACAAATCTATTTCTTTTTTTAGGATCCGAACAGCAGAAAGTCCTTCATTGACCGCTGTCTGTAGGTATTGACAAGTGACTTCAAGAGAATGTCTCTCTTGAAAAACCTCTTTTGTCAGCTGTATACTTTTCCTTTGCAGCCCACTTATATGCTTTAGCACTTTTCTAAAACTCTCCAATCCCATATCCCAAAACATTGCAGTAAATGGAAGTTTTGAATCAGAAAACAATGCTGAGTTGTTAAAAGTGAATGTCTCGTTAAAAGGTAAACCTGAAGCTGCCACGGCTGCCAACACTGGTGGATCCGAGCCGTCAGCAAATGTGACCAGTGTACAGATGTTTTCCTCGATGTCTTGTCCAAATAGTGACATAATTGCATTGAATATGTATGTCTGTGTAGCAGTTAGCCGAGAATCTGGCGCTTTGATTAGGAAGCAAACGGCATCTAAAACCTGAATACCTGTTTTTCCCTTTGCTTCAAATAGTTGTCGAATTTGGTCAACTATCTTCTGATCTCTTTCTAATCCCCGAGTATCTCCAAACCCCGGTGTATCGATAACGTTTAGTCTGTATTTGAGTCTAGACCCTGGTTGTGGATTAAACGAATAACATGAAATCCAGTCCGTCTGAGATGATGCCTGCAACAGATCGAAATCAACATTGACTTGAGACGTTAGGAACGTATCAAAGCATTCCACTGAAATAACAAAAACACACATAATGAAGGCAAAAATAAAGCAAGAAACTCTTTCAAAACACTCCAAAAGAGACAAATATTATCATTTCGGCCATTAAATGCAAAAAATATATTAACAACTTTAGGTTATCGCATAGGAATAACTAAACACAAAGTTTCTATATTCTTAAAGGTTTTAGGGCTATATACTTTTGGAAAATATTCTACCGCAAACGCGATTTTTTGACGCAGTGAAATGAAACGATTTACACTATGCTTACACCAGTTTCTGTTGTGCACGTTATGTTTCAGTTACGACAAGGTTGCTGTATGAATAAGCACTTGGTTTAATCACTCATTGATATTATTATCACACTGAAAAATGACAAAAATGTTTATCAATCATAAAGACGTTTATGATGCCAATTAAAATCAGAACTATTTGTACTTTCAATATTTCTTCATTTGATTTTATCACCTACGGACAGACAAAAAGAGCTCCAAATCATTTCGCAGACCACCTCCCAACCTAATTTAGTAAAAAAGACTAAATAGTGTCACTTTTTTGTTCTGTTTCTTTTCTTGTTGTTCTATGCTTCCTTCTTGCGAGGGAAATTTAGGCCACTTTAACCGTTTGTTCTGATGTTTAGGGCACAGAACAAGGGTTCTCATTTAGTGCAAACGAGTAACCTAAGCATCGCCAGACTTGCATTTCATTTCTGTGTATGATTTATTTAAATGTCGCAGCAAAAATCAAAATAATACGTAAACACAATTAACTAGACTAAGTGTTAGTATTCACGACACAATCATCTTAATAGCAATTAAACAAAAACTGTTCTTTATCAGCGTAATTTCTCCGGAAAAAAATCTGACGTAAAATTGTACGACTAACGTTAGATCTGGGTTTCTTACAGAAGTTTTGGAAATGTGTATATATGTGTATCAAAGGAACATAAACGTCATTTTCTTGTCATCTTTAAAACTGGACTGCATATTACTATTGCATGGATTCAAGCTACTCTAACAATAATGTATCGATTAAATAATCCTGACGACATATCGATCTAAAAAGTAGCTTGAGTGTTATGTAATATGATTATCTTTGCACCTGGTTGCTCTGCTTTCTATCCTCTTCAGGTATGACAGTGAACCGCCATGGGTCATGCAACCGAACCCCAAGTATATAGTTAGTCAGACCATCAACAAGTGTGCTTTTTCCAGTGCCAGTCGCCCCTACTAGAATAATTGTCTTTTCGTCTATTTCCTGTCTCGCTCTCTGTCCTGTTATCAAAAATTTACTCATTCAGCAAATAAAGTATATAATAATACTTGAATCATGTGCACTTAATAAATACACAATTACCTTATATTGGCATAAATAGTTTTAAATATTTTTTTTTAACTGTGATAACGTAGAAGCGGTGCAGTATTTAAAGTATTGGCCCTAGTGTTGATTATTTTTTTTCTCGTATAACTTTCTTACAAATATCTTAAATCTTGAACAGCATGTTGAAATAAAATCGCGCTTTGAAATTTGAACCCACCTCTGAATTAAAGGCAAACATATTTTTGACCTTCTCCAGATGACTGAAATACTGTTGGTGGGACGATAAACCCAACAAAAAACAAACATATTTTTCATAGAAGTTACATACCAACTTCGAATTTCTTCGTCATTGCAGAGTTATTTCTTGCTGTGGATCTTTCTGTCATAGGAACGGCGTAAATGGATGGTCCTTTACGATCTATATTGACTGCTACTGAAAATTTAATCAACTCTGAAGCAAAGGACTTGGGAGTCGTGACCTCTTCGCTGCCCTCACTGAATTTGGAGTCATCTCCATTTGCCTTGGCAAGTCGAACCTTAAAGATATATGATGTTCCTGGTTGTAAGTCTCTTATTGTCCCATAATTGACTGTGAATGTCTGATAAAACCATTCCTTTGTCTCCGTATTGTCAATGAGAACCTGATAGACGTCCCCTTCATCTAAGTGTACACGCTCCCAGATGATATCGACGCAGTCGGCGTATACTTTCGTCACACTCGGCTTTCCTGGTATGTACTCCTAGTATTAACAACAACAATAAATAAAAAAAAAATATGTATCAAATGTTTAAAATGATCTAGTCTTAGAATCAAATTAATAATTAAAACAATTACACAGAGAACGAAATGTCTAAGTGTTAATTTATATTTAATTGGTTATCATGACAGATATTGTTGCCAAAGAAAAGCGAAGAAAAGTGATTTATGAGGT
Organism: Sinonovacula constricta; assembly: GCA_007844125.1. Lineage (NCBI taxonomy): Eukaryota > Metazoa > Mollusca > Bivalvia > Cardiida > Solecurtidae > Sinonovacula > Sinonovacula constricta. The sequence continues at coordinate 44,872,312 of CM017564.1, forward strand.
ATATGAGATATATATACACTCGTTTTACTCTTTTTACTTGTTCATCCACTTTCTTACGATTTATGACCATACCTCGCGCTTTGTGTTTTCTTTTGTCCTGACCTCTTCGCTGTTCTCGCTGTAATTGGATTCCTGTCTGTTAGCCCTGATCAGGCGAACGTTAAAAACGTATGGTTCACCCGGTTGTAGACCATCAATTCTTGCTCTGTTCACTGAAACAATCTTAGAATCCCACTTCCGTGTCTTGGTGTTTTCAATGCGAACTTGATAGACGTCGCTTCCTAAGAAATTGTCCACTGCAGTCCATACAAGAATGACACTGTCTTCAAAAACACTTTCTACCATTGGCTTTCCTGGTCGGTCTTCCTAATATTAACAAAAGTAGGTAATTGGTCAGTAACCTAAACATGGTAATAGCTGTCATTTTCACCAGTTTGTTCTATTCATGGATAAGTCTTTGGGGTTTTACATAAAAGCAATATATTTACTTATATGTATAATGTCAGCATTGTCGTGGTTAATATATTGTTGTTGTAATTTCCACTGGAATATGAAATACATAATTAATGTTTGGCATGTGCTGGTGATACTTAGTTTGAATACACAATTATATTTGATTTTAATTACTGCTTAAATATACATTTGTCGCTGATAGAAATGTAGTTTGTAATGACTCTAGACCAATGCATATCTCATCTCAACAAACCAAATATATACCTTTATGTTTGTGCCTATTGTTGTTCTGACCTCTTGGCTGTTCTCACTGTACTTGGATTGCACTCCGTTAGCCCTCACCAGACGAATTTTAAACGTATATGTATCCCCCGTTTGTAGTCCCTCAATGCTTGCTCTGTTCACTTTAAAGTTTTTTAATTCCCACTTTCCAGTTTTAGTGTTCTCAATGCGAACTTGATAGACGTCGCCTTCAGAGACTTTGTCCACTGCAGTCCATGCAAGATTGACACTGTCAGCTAGAACACTTTCCACAATTGGCTTTCCTGGTCGGTCCTCCTAATATTTGATAACAATAAATCGGCAGTAAGGTAGTTTTGCTCTTGTATGCTACGATCAAAAAATCATTTTTAAGTGAAGTATTTGGGTGTTAACTACAACGTTTACACAAAATTACCTTAAGCAATGCAACTCGTTTTCTTTTCAGAGCCCCACCCATAAAGATAACCCAGAAATGTAATGGTGAAGATATCGTACAAAGAAATAACTTACAATTTGGGAAAATTGCTCACACTTACTGGCACATGGGTCTATTGCGATGCCATTGGTCTACAGCAAGATTGTTATCTTCACCCCACCCCTCCTTTATACAACTGTATCCTATCCTGTGTCAGCTGGGCACAGTCACCATCCCCGACCTAACCAATAAACCTACCACAATAAAGCCAGATAAGGCCAGTTACAGTTTTCCGGGTTTTCAGGTAGCTACGTCAAAACAATAGTTCCACCCTAAATTGTAATCGAAATCTTGCTAAATGTGGATATATATATATATATATATATATATATATATATATATATATATATATATATATATATATATATATATGATTGCCGTGTGCTAAATACATGCATACGAATTAATAAAAGACACAATTGCTGATGCCATTCTAACATTTAACATCCATAAATTTCACTTACATGCATATGTATTAATTATATATACACAAAGATAGACAGAGAGAGACCCACATAGATACAGAGAGAGAGAGTGAGAGAGAGAGAGAGAGAGAGAGAAAGAGAAAGAGAAAGAGAAAGAGAAAGATATTCTTACAAATTTGTTTACACTTATTTTTCATCTTGATAAATCTAGAAAAGTATAGGACTTACGATATATTATCTTACCCCACGTTTTGTTTCTTCCTTTAATATGACCTTTTCACTGTTTTCGCTGTATTTAGATTCTTCTCCGTTAGCTTTGACAATGCGAACCTTGAAGACGTATGGTGTGCCCTGTTGTAGACCTTCAATGGTTCCACGACTTGTCTCGAATAACTTTGCGCTCCACGTTCCTGTTTGTCTGTTCTCAATGCGAACTTCATACATGTCACCCTCACAGAAATTGCCCATGGCATTCCATACCATACTGACGCTATCAGCTAAAACACTTTCCACAGTTGGCTTTCCTGGTCTGTCCTAATATTGACAATAGGAAACGGTCAGTTATTTAAATATGGTAATTCTTGCCACCAGCATAGTATTTTTTCTTGAAAGAGGGGCATTTTGGATTCAAGCAACAACGTCTTAACGCGTTCCATTAATCTTGTTTAATCAAAATCACGATTTACAAAATAAAGACAGTTTTTTGTTGTTGTTGTTGTTGTTTTTTTTAAATTGGACGTGCTGAATGCAAATATTCTAATACAATACTCAATTTAGGCGCCGTTTTCAGTTGAATGTCAGTATAAAACTAAATCAAACTTTTTCCACATACATAGTACTCTACTTTCATTATTATGTCTGTCTTTATGTTGGCTTCTTATCTGTTCTTGCTGTAAATGACTGGAATTCTAATCAAAATGGTTACCTTTCGAATAGTTCTATAGAATATATTCATCACCCGACAAATATTAACCTGTGTCTAAGTTTTCTTTAGTGATTATGATATAACTTTATTCATGTCAGTGGCTAATCTGGTGGCGTTGCTTTTACTGGCAGTATTTAAACTTAACAATTGTGCAGTACACTGTGACAAAGAACACCACCACTACACTGGAGCGAGCCCAACATTACATACCATACGAAAGCTTTTACATGCTGTAATCTAAATTCAAAGTACCTTCCGTTTTGTTACTTGTGCGATTGTTATTTGGCATATTATCAGCATATGACTAAGGCCCAGTTGCTACCCAATACCGACGAATTGGATAGATTAAGAATCAGGCCAGCGAGTATCTTTACACACTCGTATATGATTTATTAATACAATTACGTGTTTGCTGATTAAAAGGAACCGAGTTCAACAGTATTACTGAAAAATTGTAGCAAGAAAAACATAAAACAACAAGAAAAAAAGGATGAAAGATGGTTTGTGCACGTTTTATGTCATAGTGTTGATAGTGATACCCACACTTCGCTTTCGAATTAATGTAACTGTATGTCATCACTTTTTGCGGTAGTTTGTGCATAATTTCTACAGAAACGTATAGTTTACTTTAATCAAACCCAAGTACGTACGCTACCTTAACTGTAGGACAATAGAAATTATCACGGTAAATGGGCATTGGTTCGAAAACAGCATTATTTAGCCGTTTATTATTTTATTTGTCTTCTTAAAGCACTGACGTCAAAGCGGATTACCCGGATGGTAATATATAATATACATCATTAATTTCTTACGTTATTGTATTATTTCACTGGTTAATACTACAAATCGGGACAATCATAAGTAAAGATATTTATTTGTTCTGTGGACAGACAGGTATTATTAAATCATGTGTACACATTTCTAAGAATATTCTAAGATAAAAGGTAAGTCCTGTAGTGACTTAATACTTTTTATTGATGTCTTCGTATGTTTTATTTACCTTTTCTGTCAAAATATCAAGTTTGAAAGGAGCATTTCTATGCATGTCCCAGAAGCATTTGTTCGGACATTGTTGACAACATCCATCGGGACCCATCGCAGAACAACTTCTTTTCTGGTCCACTAAAATTGTTTGGCATATGTCTTATTAAAGAAAGTGTTGAAATCAGAACCAATTTACGACTCTGTTTCAATAAACGATGTAGCACAGTCTCTTAAAATATGGGATGTTATCTTCAGAAGAATGTGTTTCTCCGCTCTGTTGTGTGGTCTGCTTGGTCAACGTCAGAGTGTCGCTAAGCTTATGGTGCACCCAGCCGCATTGTGCACAATAGAAGAAGGTTACATTTAGGACAAAACTTATTCACTAGTTCCTTGCAAATCGAACGGGATATAGACAGGCTGGACAGTTTCTTTTCAATTTCAGACAGAATGTGATCATTTATTCATTTATTACCTTTCGTCCTGTGTGTGCTTCATGGCAAAATGTGTCCAATTTGAGCTTGACTGTGTCACAAATGCTTGTCGCGGCTTCCTCACATAGATCAGACAAAACAGGTGGCGATTTTCTTTCCATGGCTATCCCAAATGACTGTATATTCTGAAAACTTAAGTAACAAAGACATTATCATATTAACACTTTTAAGACGGTTACTTGAATGTGAACTTTCTTGAAGCTTTTGAATCTTTTGTTTTACATACTTCTTTAAAACCTGACACACTTAAAATTCTGGATGTCAACGATTGCTCAAGTTTAACAATCAATATTCCAGTACTCTGTTAAATGGGGAAGTAAAATTAAAGACAATACAAACTTTTAAACAATAATTGAAATCTGTGTTTTCTGTAAATTGGACCCTAGCCAATTGCTGCCAGTCGCATGACCCAGTTCCTCACTACCACCTGATTGCCTTCTCGATGCTTATAGATGCTTAAATTCCTGTCCGCTTTGTCTGTCACTTAAACGGCACGATGTCTTTAACCAACCATTTTTAACCAATTATTATTTAACTGAAAGCTACAAACAATTGTTTTATTTACTTAAAAATACTAATAAATATGGTAATATTACATTACATTTATACGATCAGTCTAAAGAATATACTTATAAAGAGGCCTAAAGAGGACAAATGTACACTTACAATCTCCCTTATGCTATGTTGCTGCTCGTCATGAAAACCGCTTAAACATTTTAATGCATGTATATTCATTACAGGGTTATTGATTCAAGACTATTCTGGTATAAAAATAAACCCGTATTTGTGCATTTTCTGATACAGATGATAGTGATAATTGTAAAAACTTTGCTCAGGCATAAAGACTTATGCACGATGGATAAGGTTCATCTTCATTTTCAGTTAGTTGGTTTCTGAAAACAAGTGAAGTGTCTTTACAAAAATCTAATGACTTATGCGTCCTTGGTCAATTAACTGTCTGTGGAGACTTGCAAACTTAACAACTCTATTAATAACTCGATACATGAATTTCGGATATTGTGATTATTTTATGCCGCTATGAATCAATAAATTACAAAATGAAAAAGCTTCGGGAACCCATGATATAATAGAATGATTATTATTTTGTTATACAGGCGACATTTCACACTAGTCTCACTCATATTTGTCATCAGTTACTTATGTACTTTCACCATTTTAACAAATATGAAACGACATATATAGTTTACATTCAAAATTTTCAGGTCAGAGGTAGTTTATGCGATATATTTCTGAATACTCTGTTTCACGGTTATCGTATAACACAATTATTGTAGCATCATGATTAAACATTGGTGGAAAGGAGAGTCCAAGCCGTAAGGCCCGTCTTAAGCTATTAACAAATAACATAGTTAGTTGGTAATAGTTATTTGTGTAAAAATTGTGTCCTTCGAAGTGTGTATTATAACAGTCTAACACGATTCTAAAACACCTAATATGTAACATTGAGGACAAGCGTGTCTTTTCCACCACAATCAACGATTATACGCTTGATTTTATAGTGATCCGTTGTTCTTAGATATTGTTCAATTTATCGAGCATCAAGGTCAACGGATATATCAGTGTTTATGACTGGACGTTTCACGATGCAATTAATGATGCTTACACCTTTCATACCACCCAAGGAGAGAAAGCGTTGTTTTTTTTACATAAATGTGTCACTCCGCGTGAGTTCGAATCCCGATCGTGACGTAGGGCTTTTTAAAGTCTACCAGCTGACTTTCTGTGCGCCTGTGGATCTATCCGAATATTTGTCTGGGTTGGGCCTTCCTCCACCAAATAGCTGGACCGCCCTTTAGTGATAATATTTTGCGATTTATTAAATACATCAAAAACCGAAAAGACAGAAATATGTACATGATGTTTTCAATTACTACCATTAATCAGCACACTTGAGTATCGTATTCTTACTTGCTAAATCAGTAATTGGTTTTCTTTCTTCAACATGGGTAAAAAATCACCATTGTAAAAAACCCGTTTCAATGTTTCTTGTATATTTCAGAGTTCACTGTTTTGAGATCATTACTATAATAATAACAAGAATTATATCATTGAAAGTCAATCTAGATTTGATTTTGTTTGCTTAAAAATAATAGCAATACCACTTTGGAAGTTAACATAGACTTGCCGATTGAACACAACTTACACACAGATTGCACAACTCACATAATGTTGCTTTAGTACGCAACTGTCATATTATACAAAACAACAGCAACAACAACAACAACAACAAAAATACATCGTTACTTTTGCCGTAAATAATAACTGATATAATTTATAAACGTTGTAACTTTACGCATGTCGGCTGTTTTTGTTTCGGTATGAACACTTTGAGCAATAGTGTACCATTCGATTAATGACCGCGCCTCTGTTCATCATCGTGTGGTCCTATTAGAATGGACCTACATTTGGTAGTCCGTAGGATGTTGAAAGATATAACATCGTTGGTCTATAAAGATGCTGGTATGGGCATTCGGCAACAGACCGTGGACGTCTAAATTAATTTTAATCGCAAAGCATTAATATACAAAGTCTCGGTAGCGTAGTTATTAGAACCGTGTACTGTCGTATAACTGGTCCCCAGTTAAAATTATAAAGAAAATGTTGTATGTTCAATTACTTTCGTATGTTTCTTTCTGTTTCAGAATGATATTCACACTGTATATAAACGTTGCCAAAAGGTTTGCTTATTGTACATACCAACAATTTACGTATGAAGAAAACAAGGCAATATTCTTATCAGGACATCAACGAGGCATTGTGAAGTAAAACAGCTATTTTATGAAAGTTAATTCTGAACTTACGCCTGACCTCTTTTATAGTTCACGCATTTACCGGCTCCATCTTCAGCTGACCGTCCTTTGCTTTTGTTAACCTTTCCAGAAACTTCTCCGTCACATTCTTGATCGCCGACCTGATGGAACCGCACCTGATTGATGCCACTCTCTGGAGAGCGCAACGTCGAGTTTATCCTTAAGGAACATAGGTATGGAAAGTTAAAGGGACCTATCTAAGTATCTCATAAAGATTCATATGAAGCTAAATGTGGTTATCTTTAACAATTGAATTCTACCATATACACACATGGACTCGTACATGATGTTTAGAAAGCGATATGAGTAATGGAATTTAATCTTAGCCATGCCGTGTCGATGATTATAATCCTGAACCCAAAATAAAATTCAGGTACATTTTTTGTTCGAAATCTAATGGAAAGATCATATCTTAAATCAATCAGTTCAACGAAAATCTTGATCCATATTTGCAATTGTTAAATCATTATTCGTGCATGTATGAGTGCTGTTCATTTACAGCGAATGAGCAGACGACTTTAAACGCTACAATCTTCATCGATACTTGGGTATTTTACCAAACATTATAAGGTATTATAATTTAAAGTGAAGCTCTAATAAAGTCACTGAATGCGAAGACAGTAAAAATCATTTAACCCTGAATACTTGATCGCTTACATATCCATATGAATTGTCCATGCCCCTTTAAAACCCTATATACTTAATTTATGAAATGTACTCATAAACAATACAAATTTGCAATTCATTCTGACGATAGTTTAATATGATTAAATATGGTTAACTATGATTACAAACATAATAAACAGTACCATGAACCCATCAACTCACGTATCGCTTTTATAAACCAATGATCCTGGTCTTAAGAGTCTGCCGCTAACTTGATCCTCGCATTCAGGCTCTGTGTTGCTAACCTCTTTCCTTGGCATTAGAGTGTCGGTTAAATAATGGTGGGCATCAGAACATTTGGTACAAAATGGAACTTCACATTGATTGCAGACCTGTTCTGCGTGCTGATTACATGATGAACATATGGTATGCAGAATGGGCCGTTTGGTGTTTTCAATTGCGCTGAGTTTATGGTATTTCGTTCTCTTCTGTTTCATGTGTCCTTGTTGGCAAAATACGCACATCTGTTTCTGACAATCCTCACAAAAACATGCAGCTATCTCCTCTTCACATAAATCACACAATACACCTGATTGAACGTGCAATTCCCTGACGATAATTGTCGATCGCTGTGGCACTGAATCCTTAAACAATCTAAAAGAGAGAATATGTTAAATTTCATCTGGAAATTATATGTTATATGTAAAATAATTGCAACCAAACTAGCTAAACGACCCATTATGCACACCCCAAGCAGCTTCCTATTCGTCTATTGAATATCTGTTAAAGAATCGAGAAATATGAAATTTGGTATCAATTTGAAAAGAGTTACTTATTTCGCTGCTGAACATCACATTGAAAAGAAGCATTAAAGGGGATGAACACAAAGGTCACAATATCTTAAACTGTATGATTTAGTTCCATATACCCAGCACCATATGCACTGGAACCTAGTCAGAAAACAACAGTCAAAACACAGTTATGTTGACACTGTCACATATTGATATAATTGCTTCCTTTAAAATAACGTTATGACACATGGTCTACTATGGTCATCTTTTCCAGGTGTTCTAACAAAATAAATCAGCGGTTCGAATAATTGATGATCTGTCAAACATTATGTTTTTATTGGCATGTGCATACAAGAAACAACAGGTCAACCTCTCACAAATAACTACTCAACAATTTAATTAATTAACACGTGTTTGTCAATATATGTATAAGAATTTATCATGCAATTGTGATACATTTCTTCTTTCTGTGACTTTCATCAATACTTTTAGTTTCACTTTGGTCACTTTAAATTTAAAAATCGCTCGCCCGTAAACTAGTTACCGTGTTCACTGGATTGTTCCCATGAATCAACATTAATAGTTTAATCATCTATTGCTTTTTTTACGAAAGACAGCTATTTAAAAAATGTATGGCGAAAACAGACGGTTGCACTAGAATTGATATCATGCTGGATGGTACCTCCTTTTTGTTGTTGATGTAATCTGTTGTATCAGTGGCTCTATGGGTTTTATTATTAACTTGTTTTAATGTAGTTTTATAGCATACATACATAGTTTAGTCCGCGAACGTTTAAATTAAAAATACATTAATACTACATGTGTTACATATTGCTATACCTTAATGAGATCTGGCATACGAACTGTACAAGCTGGAACCTTTCTTTCTGACTTATTGGAATTAATTGTTTATAACTAAATAAGTTAATGGAATGCCAACGTTTGCTATATTTTTCATTCTTAAGAAGAGTAAATATTACACTAATAGCAGGTAAATGATTACTTTATATATGAGATGTACGTACATTTTACTGTTATCATGAGGTAACCCTTCATTACTATCCTCCGTGAAGTTTGTCGTCCGGTCCGACACACCATATTTGGCCGTGATATCCTGTCCATCGGAAGCATGATCGCCGCTGGCTTGCGTTGGTGTTCCCGGTATATCGCACCGTTTATGATGAGACATAGCACACTTTGTACATAAACGCACGTTACATTCAAAGCAGAATCTCTCCGTCTGACCATCGCAGAAAGAACATTTGACATTAAGAAGTAAAAGTTTAACATTTTCGATTGTAGTGAGATTGTGGGCATATGTTTGCTTTTGTCTGACGTGTAGAGCTTGGCAGAATGTGCATACCTTACTATGACATTCGTCACAAAAACTCACCGCCTGTTCATCTTCACATAAATCACACACAACATCACAAGATCCTCCTTCTGCCATCATTTAGGCTTTCTACTGAAAGTAAAATAAGAAAGCACGCACACATATAGATATGTATACATAGTTTGTATGTTGTTTGATATTTAAATTTATAATATAAATTCTTATAAATGTAACACCCATAATTTAACAGGGATATTGCCTATCTATTTAATATGCATACATATATGATATGATATTACATAAATGGATAATTGCGTACAGAAGTAAACTATTTTTTTTTTCTGAAGAACTAATTTGGCATTTGAATATACATTATTTCTCCACCTTTTCATTGACATGCGGGTAAGTTGAACTATAAACCGTCTTAAGTGAATGAACGTAATACCTCTTGCAGAAACCTTAGTTTGCCTACATAACTTCTTAAAAAAGGGAGCGGTTCAATGAATCACCCGCGCGCCTTAACTGAAGTCACAACAGCAATTAGATTGAAATCTTCGTTTACGCAGCCTATATCGGAAGCAAATATGTGCAAACATTACCGTGGTTATGTATTGGATGAGTGTAACTTAAACAAAGAACCCTGTTGTTGACATCGCATACAACTTGGAAGCAAACGCCACAAACAGTCGAATATCATTTCTTTGTTGTTGTTTTTTAATTATCTTTTACCAATTCACTTAAAAGAAATAACTATTTAAATTGTTCTTAATGCATTTGTCATTTACGCCTTAGCAAGATATTCACAATTAAAACTTCTAAATTCAGTAGAATCAGTCTTTTTTGTTGACTGGGTCAATCTTGGATCTTAAGTTATCTGCATGAGCATGCATGCATTTACAATGTTTTATCGGTTTCAAAGAAAAGTTTCACAATCAAGTAAAATTTACATTATGTTAACTTTCGTGTTAACACCCGTTTTAAATTATCGATGCTGCAAGTCAGCGCACTCTGTACATTTAAACAAGCTAATAAATAACAATATTCAATATAAGCAAGAAACAGCCGTACGAGAAGTTGCAGTCGCTTTACATTTCACACGTAAATGTATGTGTACATTGTTCCTTTGTAGAATGTTTAATGATTGCTTCAAACTTAACTTATTTTTAATTATTGTTATAAATAATTATCAAGATATGATGATGATAGACTATACAATATGAAGTCACAATTCTTTTTTTTTTCAAATGTATGTGACTGGAACTGAATTCAAAATAGTTAATTATAATTTGGAAAGTAAACTATATTCTAGAAAGAATGACTAATTGTGATGATCATGATATGTATTATGATGATCATAATGAGGAGTTTGGGGATGAAATGAGCAGTTTTAGATGAGCACAAACGTACGATGACAATTTAAACCAAACATTAAATGAAGATTTAATGAGACAGGACAAGTGACTGTCTCTTATACCAAATAAATCTAAGCAAGATGATATGCGTGTGATTGTGTTCTTGTTGTTTGTGTTTTCACTTTTTTTTTCTTTAGTTTCTATTTAAAGCTTAATCAACATGCCTGCCATTATGCTCTTTTGCATCAACACACTTGTTTCAAATAGTAATATACTGATTAAATTTGTAACTTTGTAACAGAATATTGGATCGGATCTAAACACAGCAGTAGTATTGATTAAACGCTCTAAAATGAAAAAAAAAATAAATACAAAAGAAACATTCATAAATAATTGACCATCCTAAAAGTATAATGAACTACATTTCGTTTGGCAATGTATGTGCATTTCCAGTTTCTAAACTGTAAGTAAAGCATCAATCATACTGAGCAAATAATGTCTAGAAAAAATAAATTATTACCTTCAAGAGAATGCCTTACAAGACTTATCTGTTCTTGGCTGCGGCTCCTCAACCTTAGGCCCAGATAAGTCTTTAAATTCAAAAGTCGTGTCACTGGACTTTAATTAGGCATTCTAAATTTGGCATCGAAGATTTGTCAAGTTTGATCGCCCCTGGTCTGTAGAACTATTCTACTGCATTGAAGTGGAATGTGGCCTTTAGATTAAACCTTACACATTCCTTACACCACTCACTATAACCTCTTTGATGCCATGGACGATGCAGAATCCGAATGATATTATAGTTTGTAATAATCTGCATGTAAAGATCTGATATAAGCAACACAACCTTCTATTAATTTTAGATGTTTTGTTTGTTTTTTTGGTTTTACGGCACACCGACACTTGATAGGTCATACGGCGCCGATATTTTAGATGTTACATTGCCTGTGTCTCATTAAAGTTAAGAAAAATCTACTCTTTGCAATGTAACAGTAATGTCGCTATTACATAGTAAACCTAATAAACTGCATGTACAGACCGTATACAATTACACGTCTGCTTCTACCTGTTCACGTGAAATCTGTTATGGACCCATCCTGTGCCAAATAGTATCTTCGTAGAAATGGGTGTATGTGGAAATTGACATTAGAAGACAAATTTCCTATACAATCTTTTATTTAAAATAATTGACATTTGTACTGGTTTTGACACGATCGTCCTATTATCATTGTACATTATCATTGTATATTTTGGGGTAAATATCAAATTGTATACCTTGTGTACCCTTTCTTCAAACGTATTTACAATAACTGACGCTATGTAATCCCATTAAAAGTCAAAGCATCTCTCTTTGCTGAAAATGCATCACTTTATACCGTTGTGTGCTTCTTTAGTCTCTATGTTGTTAGTCGAGTAATATTTTTGAAACTAATCGTTAATTAAGAAATTAGACTTCTAATCAAAATCCCGATTTTAATGAGTATATAACTCGTATATCGTAGTTCGAGTCTTATATACTTCCTCTTAAATTTAATCTATGTAAAATGCCATGAAGGACGATCTCACTGTCAAAATTGATATCGATCATCATGCTATGCAACGACATGTTTCAGAAGTTGAAGCTAAGGTCAATGTGAAATGTAATTAATAGAGATGAATACACGCATCAAGTATCTAGTTAATATACCAATATCTCAAGACAGCACTTTGTGACAGTATGTGTACATTTCTCGATACAAGCCCTACAACCTATACAAATGATTACTGAATACAAGATGCAGTTGTTTTAGGGCTTTGTTATTTAATTTCATAAAAGAAGACAACTTTAAACGATTTACAATATGATGGGTATTGAATGTTTACTACAAGTTGGTGTCTTTGTTCTGTTTTATTGAAAAGAGACCAACACCATGTTTTATAAAACACAATCAATTGTGTAAGTTTAAACCTCTTGAATGACCCTTTCTTAAACTTAAACAATATTGTATACAACTGAATAGGGGTATGACACAAGTTGTTGTAAGATATTAGAATTGGGGACCAGTTGTAGTTGTCATTTCATAATACCACTCCATAGTCATGCTCTTTTGCTGACACTGACAGAACTTGGCAGTAAACCACAACCCATTTACCGATTAAACCCTCAATGCTATACACCAATGTAACGATCCGTGGCTGTCGTTCGACAAAACATTACATATGATGGTAACGAGCACGAGCACTGTATTTTCCATTGTTCAGACTTAACTTACAAATACATTAAACCTTTACCAGGTTAAGAATTATGTCAATGTGGAAGTTTTCAAAGTAATCTTATCATCTCTGGTGGTTTGAACAATAGCCATTATTGAAAATATGCATGCCATTGTTTTAACGAGACAAGGATATTGTATTGATCTGACTCGAGTGGATTCCTTTGCAGATCTGCCTTTTTATCTTTGACGTAGATATAACTAGAGGTTTATTTCTTATATGTGTGCACGTTCTGTTTGTGTGTACTGTATATTGCATACATTTTAATATATGAAACACTATAATTGCCTTGCTGTTACGTCCATATAAAATCAAAAGCCGTTTGCTAAGAACTACTTTTCACAGCGGAGGTATGCATTAGGACGGGGCCAACTGTGTTTATGCGAACAAAGAAAGATAGGGCTATCCAAGAGTGAAAACAACCATTTGAAGATAATATGTGCTAAACAGAACCTTACAAACATATTTATTTTTTTAATTGCTTATGTGCGTTATACTATAAACTGCATTGCAAAACATAAGTTTATAAAGTTGAATAACTATGATAGCTGAAGGTTCTGTTAGGTTACAATTTTTTTTATTGTAAGAAAACATGTCACATCTTAAAACATAAGTATTTATTTAGTATAAATTCGAATAACACGTGAATAATGCTTTTGGAATGTTGCTTTAATTGTGTAATCATCGCAGCGACTATTTTTTTTAATTATAGTGACATCCAGCTTTGGTGGAGAAACGCCCAAACAAATGACTAGTACGAGAACAACGTACGCTCCCCATACTACCTGGAAGACCTTCCCATATGATGCTTTAAATAACACATTATTTAACAATCCTATAAAACTGTTACTGGGTTTGACTTTGCACTTCTGGGCATGGATATTATCTGTTCATTTGAAGTCAAACATTTACAATTTTTGGTAGATTACAAACATACACTTATATATACATAAATATATATTTATATAATGGAATTTATGTTTTTTTAATTATCTCTACATACTCATTTTCAGTGAAAAAATCGCGATTAGTCAAATAAGCATATCAAATTAATGGATAACATATGCGAAAGGCTTTGACTGCTTGGCGATTTTACACTACACGCATGCCCAGCAAACACACTTTCTGCCGTAAACAGCTAAAACAAAGGTTGCTTTGGAGATTAACATCATATACCAAAACATTGGTGTATGATGGTTCTCTTGAATATGTATTAAAGGTCGTCATGAAGACTCAGAACAGTGGAGTTGCCAAATCGAATTTCCTAAGAAATTCTTAGCTTAAACGCTATATCAAATATTATAAGTTAACACATAAAGCACAGTTCTAAAAGTGATGTTAATACTGACATACTTTAAACAATTTAAAGGAATATTAAAACACTAATATGTACTCTCTGATATTGGATTAAAATCAAATAAGTAAATATGCTTTTCCCTCTCTTCCTCTTTATCATTCTCAACATCGTCATCATTCAAAGTACATAATCACATCATCCATATCTTCAAAAGCAGTATTAGCATACATAATAACATAACAATCGTACTGACCGAATTGTCCATTGTTTTATGTTCTCTAGTTATTCTTATTTTTAACGTTTTGCGTTCATGAATATAATAACACAAACCTAAACTTTACAAGTGTAGATTGCCAATTGCTTCCCACCATAGTGAAGAGGGTCATTAAGAAGTGGGTGAAGATCATGCCGCTACATGACTCTGTTGTTATTATGTTTCTGACTCCTGGAAAATACAGGTTGGTCGACACATGCGTCACAAAGTAATCGACACAATCACTGTGAAGAATAGATTAACACCTGGTCTCCGTATCTGAGGAAAATATATTGACCCTAGATCATCTGGCTCAGGGCAAGTTTAGGAGAGTCTTTTAGATGGTTGTGTAGAAAGGGGTCGCATTCCAGAGATAATATACTACAGAAGATAAAGGGGAAAATAGGACAAGGTCTGCCTTTGAACGACATACCCCGACGAGAATGGGAAAGAAGAGCCAAAACAAGCAATTCCTGTCAGGTTAAAACGTAGATATCACATCAATAACATCAGATCTATCATATCAAATGAGTAGCAAACCAGTACTAAAATTTCAGTAGAGACAGTGTTACAAGCGGACAAATGTGAAAGACTGACACTTCCCATTGATCTTAAGATTAAATGCTTCGGAAACAGAGAATCTTGACAAGGTCAGGTTCAAATCAGTTATGTCAGTGAGCCATACTCTTGGATACAAAACAGTCAATGATGTCATGACATTTGTCTATCACGCGAAAATACTATACCTGTCTAAGGTTAACAAAGGTGGAAATAATAGTTGGGGTGAACATGCCAAAGTTTGACGTAGTTTGTACCATAGAGTTTAGCGTTGTTATTGATATTAATTCATGTGAAAGAAGATAACATGCTATATAATTAAACGTTTTAGATTCGCACTTACATTAAATATAATGCAAATTTTATTTATTTTTGTTTGGTCGCAATTTTTCCTTCGCATCTTGCGACTTGGTGGCCACTTTTTTTTAAACTGGATCATGGCAAAAATACACATTTGAATTTAATGCACCAATTTCATTGCACTCATGTATCCTAAAATGAGTTGCAAAACTTAAAATGTCGGCTTACAATCAGCGAAAAGTATGTGTCACTTTTATTTAACATTTGATATAAATACTTATTAAGTATCTATAAATATAGCAGGCCAGTTTGCATTTTTGTAACACTGTTAAAGGTCATGTTTTGTTTGCGTTCTTCATCTTTAAAGCACTTAAATGTAAATTCAGGTTTCGCTGTACAGAAGGACTATTTTGATATATTATTCAGTTATGTTAGCATTGTCTTTATCCCTATAAAAGGAATGTATTGATTCGTAAAACCATTATCATTATGTTTACATAGCTATAAACCTTTCATCTGAAGGTGTAACAATTATTATTAGTACTACTACTACTACTACTACTACTACTACTACTACTACTACTACTACTACTACTACTACTACTACTACTACTACTACTACTACTACTACTGCTAGTACTACGACGACTACTACTACTACTACTACTACTACTACTACTACTACTACTAATAATAATAATAATAATAATAATAATAATAATAATAATAATAATAATAATAAATACTTACAATGTTTTATTGTTGTCCTTGTAATCCATCTCACGCTAAGGCTGCCTGCCTACTACCGTTCTTGATACATGCTTAAATACACACTAAAGTCGATGTATGCCACCTTGATAAAACATTTTCCGAAAATATCAATACAATGCTATGTTTAGTTCTCCATAATACCTGCAGTGTTTACTTATTTAACATTTACGCTAACGATCATGTGTTTCTATATATGAGCACCTTACCTGTTTCACATATATCTAAATGGCATGTTCTGACTTTGAAGTGGAAGATCTGTTGAGACTGTTGGCAGATATTACATTTGCTGCAATAACATAGAAATACTCCGGGGGTTGCTTGCTTTACATTGATACACAAACAGGGATGAAAGGAAAGTAGCGGAACTTTCCTTATCAACTTACCGTGGGAGTGCGAATAATGTGCTACGATTGTCATACATAGTTTAAGTAGGCGGGCAAAGGGTGACAGAAGACTGTTATTATAGGGACGACACATTTAATATAGAAGGGGGTCAATATAAAAGAATTTAATCGGCCCGTTTGTTTAGGCCATTAATGCATCTTAATTGGAAACGTCGGTCTGTGTAAAAAAATACGTAGGAGATATAATAAACTTCTGACTTTGAAAAGCCAAAAGAAACGTTAACATCTCATAAACCGTGTCAACCATTGTTTTTTTTTTTAAATTGTGTTTATAAAATATACTAATGTCGGTATTCTCATTGTATGTTCTTTCTCTGAGATAAACACCACATGGCAAGGCAACGGAATTCCAATTGGACGTTGTTTTGAAGTTTATCAATTTTTTAACGTCAGAATAAGAGCAAGACTTAAATACAAATGCTCCATTCTACACAAAGTGAGTGTGTATTACATTTTTCTTCAGTTGTTTGCTATGAGTGTACATGTATCTACAAATAGGAGTCTAGGACTCTATATTGCTGACATACTTTTGTTCAAATGCTTAGGTCAGACATAAAATGAAGGCACTGACTGACAAAAACGTACTTTAAACACATTAATGGTGTGCACGTATGGGCAGCCTGTACACATCTGACAATGTGCAGACTTTTTTATAATGCAATTACGCTTCTTTTCAACTTGTTTAGATTAAAATAGGCATGAATTATCGAATAATAACAAACACATCATGTGTGCATTCACATCATTCATCGGATTGTTCTTTTCCTTTAGTAAATATGCGCTTAAAGCCTGACTAAAAGTGTTTTCGTTTTGTTTATACATAGCAGCGACATATTATGAATAGGTAAAGGAGGAAAGGTCAAAATCACCACATATATTTAAATCTAAACTATCTCTAGAAAAAGACAGCCAGGCAAAACTGACAAAAACACAGAGACAAGACAAAAACACACAAAGAGCACACAACAGTTACCGCCTTCGAACGGTCAATCGACAAAAGGACCGACTGGGGTGCTTAAACCTGGTTTGTGGAGCGCTACAACCTCGCACTTCCTGATGATTTTTTTTGTCAAACAAACTGTGTAAATAAAAATACCCCGTCAATGTGAGACAACAAACATTAAGCACTTGCTCGGGAGTTTACACTGATAAATTGACTAATACATTTACAAAAAAGCTAGTAATAAAACCAATTATCAACATATGTACAATATGTACACTTGACAAAAGCCTCAGCATCCTTAAAGTTCCAAATGAGAGAGTAGTTTGAAATAAAACAGCCCAAGCGATGATGTTAAGAAACATTAGTGAATCCTACAATACCATGACGTCCTGTGCCAAAAGTGTCAAAAGATAATATTGGCATATTTTATAATAAACGTACAACAATCGCGCTGTTATACAAAGAGTGCAATCTTACGTAAAAGGCATGGAGACTGCTCTTTCTTTTCACCTATATAGGGCACGAATGGAGATATAAAGATACAAGAAATCCAACAATGACTGTCAAATTATGGCTTTAAGTCACTGATTTCATATAGCCTCAACGACCTGTCCTGTCATCGTGTAATGTAAAAGCAATGCAAGTTCTTTACTGTAAAGGGGTCTACAAGCAATGCGGTACAACGAAGGATGTCCGGTTTGTAACCGTCTGATACGTTCTGTAAAGAGGTCAGCAAATTGATTGAGACTCTCAATTTTTAACGTGTAGAAAACATTTCCATTAATACAGGATGGCTTATTTCCTGTGGCATACTGCAAGTATACTTTGAAGCAATAAAATAATTGCGGTGAACTAATTTTGAAAACGACTTGCTTAATTAATGAAATCGAAAGCCTTGATGTAACAATTCAAAAGAAATAAACCGGTTTCTAGCATTGAAATATTTAATTTCGAAACTCGTGCAAACCATGTAAGTTGGGATATGAAAACATCGTCAATGTATTGGCCAACCAGTCGTGGAACTATCCTTATGTTTGCTTGAGCGTTAGCAAGGAAGCTATACCGCTACCATTTTATCGACTTTGGTATGTCGCGGCCCAGGTTCGAACCGAGGGCCACCCTCCTGGAGCCTACGCTCTACCGATTGCGCTTATCTACAATAAGAATATCATCAAGCTATTGTGACGTTAAATTGAAAGCATCTATAATGTGGCTTTGGCTAGAAGGAGATATAGTCAACAAAAGTCTAAAATGTACAATAAATGCGAACAAACTAATTCAGTTACAACACCGACCTTATAGCCATTCTTGGACCAGCGTCCTATTTGTGTGTTAGAAGCCTTGTTAAGATTCGGGAAATATAACATGTTGTATCAGTTTTAAAGAAGTTACTGCTTTCGCTGCTGACCATAACATTAAAATGGATGTACACAAGGGTGCATTGTAATGTGTCAATTAATTAAACAGTTTTGTCAACACATGTATTAGACATATTATGCAATTGGGTTACAATTCTTCCTCATCAATATTTTTATATTGACTTTGTGCACATCAAAATTAGACTTGCTTGTCCGTAAACCTGTAAACATTTTCATTTAATTGTTACCAAAAAACGAAGTTAATATTATTATCATCAAGAACGTTTTCAGTGATACGAGTGAAGGCGGCTATTTAAAAAATCGATGACGAAGAATGATAGTTGCAACATAATTTATATCATGCTGGATGGTACCTTTTCAAAGACACGATAGTGATTTTAGCTGTTGTCATCTTGTGTTTCAGTGACTAACGTGTTTTATTAATAACTTGATCAGCGTAGTTTTATACCATACACATGTAGTTTATTCATTTAAAAAATGTACGTGTATGTCGCAAAAAATGTTTTGCTATTATAATGAATCAGCCCAAATTTCATCAGAAGAAAATTAAAAGCACATTAACACTAATGTTTAATTCACTTCATTTATCTCTGTGGCACACATTTCTATCTCTATTAATAATATCTGGCATACGAACTGTATAAGCTGGAACTTTGGTTTCTCACTCATTGGAATTCTTTGTTCATAATTAAGTAAGTTTATTGCAGGGCCAACCATTACTACATATTTTTGTGTAAAGGAGAGTAAATACGAGGGGTGTTCGGAAAGTCCGTATAATGGGTATATAACTCAAGTGTCTTTCTTTTTTTCTTTACAATTCTGCATATGCATACCTGCATTTGTCCATAATGTAGTCCCTTAACAAGAAGAACGAGTTATATTTATGTTCGTACATGTTGGTAACCTTAGCAACCTAGTGAACGTGTCACGGCGCAGTACACAATATGATATAAATAAAAATGGTTTCAAGAAATGTAACTTCGTTAAAGTCACACAACCTGACGCAAGAACGGCGCGAACATAACATAACGTCATAATAACAGTTGATGGAAATTTCAAAACATTGACGCCGTCGTAACGGGAAACATAGCAGTTTTTTTACAGTCTGTGACATTTCATGCTGAAAAGTAATGACGTTAAATTAAGAGGTGTTGTGAAATTCTGTGTTGCTCTAAATAAATTACCGATGGATAGGTTGAAAATGATTAAATTAACAGGAAAATGTTACAAATGCAGACAAGCGTTTGTGTACAAGTGGCATTCACGTTTTAACAGAGGAAGAGAGTATATCCAGGACAAGCCTAGGAGCGGCCGGCCGTCCGTCGTAGTTTGTTCCATTAAAGACCGTGTCAAATCTTTAGTTAATATGGACAGAAGAACAACTGTACGGACTTTAGCCGAGGAGCTCGCTGTTTCGTCTTCTACAGTTCATGGAGTGTTAACAAATGAACTTGGAATGTCTAAAGTAAGTGCACGGTGTGTGCCGCGTCTACTGAAAGAGGAGGAGAAGAAACATCGCGTCCGATGCTCCCGCATGTTTCTGGCCCGCTACGACGCAGAAGGTGATGGATTTTTAGACAAAATCATCACTACTGACGAGACGTGGTTACTCCATTTTGACCCCGAGACGACAGCTATGTCGTCTGTATAGAAGACACCACGTACGCCACAGCCGAAGAAGGCTCGGGTCCAGAAAAGCGCTGGCAAGCACATGTTCATCTTCTTTATAGACCGCCATGGAATGATTCTCCAGCACAGAGATCCAGAAGGTCAGACTGTCACTGCAGTAAACTATTCTAAGGTAAGATTTATTTTATTTACCTATCCACTTTAATATAATATCATCAACAGAAAAGGCCGAATGTGTGTAGGAAATAAGGCTAATTTTGAATTCTGAATAGATTGCTGCAGGTATAGAGAAGAGATCCTGTTCGTGCGATTCGAAAGAAGGTGGCCACAATTGGATGTTGAGAGAGTAAATTTACATCAAGAAAATGCGCCTCGACATAGAGCGGGATCCACACAACTGGAAATCAGTCTCTTAAGTTTTGATGTATTGGAACACCCACCATACAGTCCAGATTTAGCACCTATGGATTTTCGGTTCTTTCCCGAGTTGAAGGCTAGTTTGCGCGGTAAACGGTTTGACTCTGCAACTGAACTTAGAAAACAGTCTCAGATGAATGCATCATCATTCAGCGAAGACTGGTACAAAGAAACATTCAGCAAAGGGGTAGACAGGCATAGGAAGTGCCTGGAAATCGCTGGTGACTATGTGGAAAAGGTGCGACGTTCACTAAATTTAAATGACGCCTGGGATCTAAGAGATGTAATATTGACGTTGACGCACCCCGGGTATGTGATTTACATAAATGTGTAATTTGCATAGTGTAAGTGTCTCTGGGTTAATCTTAAAATATCTCCCTTTTTAATTTGATAACATAAATGCTTTTTGCTTTATAATAAAATTCTACGAACTTCCCGAACACCCCTCGTATAACAAAAATATAAAGTAGAGAATCACTATATATGAGTTTGCTCCGGTGATCCCGTAATATTGCACAGTTTATGATGAGACTCATAAGACTTTGTACACAAACGGGCGTTACTTCAGAGCAGAATCTCTCTGCCTGACCATCGCAGAATGGAGATTCGACATGAAGAATTAAACGTTTAACCTGTTCAATTATAGTGAGATTGTGGGATTTTAATTGCTTTTGTCTGACGTTTATAATTTGGCAGAATGTGCATACCTTACTATAACATTCGTCACAAAAACTCACCGCCTGTTCATCTTCACAGACATCACACATACCGTCACACGGTCTTTCTTCTGCCATCATCTTTAATTACTTCTGAATGTAAAAGAGGAAAGCAGGCATGCACATAGAAAGATGTGTGTATGCTGTTCAGTCTTTAAATGTATGACATAAATACGTATAAAATGTAAGATAATTTTAAAATGTCTACTGTCTATCACTTAACTATGCATACATATAGCAATGCTAATACATAAATTTGAAAATGCATTTAGATTTTTTTTTCTGAAGAACTAATTTGGTATTTGAACACAGATTCTTCCTCCACCGCCACCTCGAAATATAACGCGGTATTGATTTCGTGTCATTAACAAAATGTCCATACAATAGAACAGACAATTATCTTTGGTAGAAACGCGACAGTCGTGGCTATGCAAATGTTCTTTATATGAACTTTACTTCTAAGTTGTGCTGATATGTGTATTTTTAAACATTTGACAGTTAGCAGCGGTATTTATGTTTTGCTAATCGTCATCACCGGGATCGTCATCATAGTCATCATCATCATCAGCAGTAGAAAAAGCTAAATCTGAATCTGTATCATCTGCATCAGCTGAATCTGCCTCATAATCATAATCATAAACAGGAGATGCAGTATCATCATCATTATCATTATCATCGTTATCATCATCATCATCATCCATCATCATCATCATCATCATCACCATCATCATCATCATCATCATCATCATCATCATCATCTTTATAATAATATTCATCATATTCAACTAATTCATCAATTTTCTAACCATCCAAGTTAGCGGCTTTATAGAGAATATATAATGAGGTCACTGAATGCAAGTGGTCAATATGAGCCCACCTGACTAAAAAGAATTACAATAAACATTGCAAAATGTTTAAGTTTGGCAAAAAAGTCAGCGACACACTTTTATTAAACATTTGATTTAAATGCGATACGTGTCACTTTGATCGAACAATTTTCCGAAAATGTCAATACATATCACATGGTTATTGCCTGGGTTTAATTTTAATTAATTTGACATTGAGCGGTACATTTAATCTCAAGAAAGGACGACGGTAAAGAATTCTTCATGATCTCTGACCGGCTTTGGTGTCGGTCATTGTCCAACAGTATGTTTTATTATTTCATAATGAACACTTCACTTATTTCGATCACCTTCATTGGCGTATATGCATTGTTTGGCAGTCCACCCTTTAAAAAAGTTTCGAAAGGACGAAGGCTAGGATTTCGGCAGGGTATACAGTTACTATATTTTCATACACATAATACTACTTTATTTACGGTGCATCAAAAAATGAACAATAAGTTCTTAATTAGGAATATTGAACTCAGAAGTTGGGGAGAACTATTCTTAGTTACCCTTTATTAAGTCGCAAGAAACAATAGTGCCAGGTCTCCATTTGGGGACACATTTCTCCGTTGAGATTTTGATTACGATTAAATGTGCTGTCATATACTTTGCCTATGTATAATACTTGTAAAACATCTTACCTCTGTTGTGTGCATTATTGATACATGAACTTATGCTTTACATAAAATAAAGGTTGTTTATAACATTACCGCAATTGTGAGACAGTTCGAATGGTGAAGAATATCGCTTTAAATGACCATTATGTTCAAGTCTATAAATAAGTCTGATGATAACTTCAGCTAAAGTAAATATCGACGTCACAGATGACTACCCGAATGATAATGTATCGTGATTGAAAATGTAAGTTGTTGCGTGGTTTTCTTAGATTAAAACTGTTATTTGTCCGAGGGCAGCTGTATTGGCCAAAGGCCGCATGTCCAATACGACTGACCCGAGGACAAATCACAATGCCAATATCAAATCACACATGTTTGACTATTTCATTTAATAACTTCATGCACTTATAGAATTTCACATTTAATACTTCGTTTTTTTTCAATTAATGTCTGAAAATGCTTGTGTGTGTTTTGTGGAATCTACACGTTGACAATTTATAACACTTTTGGTTAAACACTACCAATTCATGCCGTGAATGTTTGAACCCTGGGAATATTTTGTTTCATAAATTTATACAACCTGACGGCGTATACACAAAGACCGAATTAAATCAAAATGGGCGCCATTTCCCAGAGCTTCTTGCTGCAATCTATACCATTTCTTTGCTTTGCTTTATTAGCCAATCAAATAACTTCAAATGCGAGTTTTATATCTTTACCACTTTTCGGAACGTGGCAGATGCTTTTTATAGGATTTATAACGTACAGTTATTTAATAAACTGTATAAATAGACGAGTGTATCTTTTATACAGGCATACTATACATATAATAAAAGGATATGAGCTATACACCAGAGATCCCATGCGTGCACATTGATAACAGTTTTACCTTATTATGGACGAAAAATACCTGTGATACAGGCAATGTTACCTAAACAATATAGTCATACTTACGTTAGTATAATAAAATACATTTAAGCAGAATAACAGACAGACGTACAAATCGTTTTCATAATGTGACGGAAAGTACCTAGTATCTTGTCACATACAAATAATTTAAAATAGATAGGATAGTCACAACACTCATGGCAACATGTTTCTTGTTAGAATAAGATAACCACTTACTAGAAAAGAAATACAACTTCTGACATGTACATAACTGACAACAGTTAATTTTACCTACCATTTTATGTTCTAAAAGTCAGTTCAAAATGCAATTGAATTTATTAAAGTAAAGTCTAGAATATGGTGTGATACATGTACAACAGCCATCAAAGTGTGGCACGAATTAATGATATGTCAACTTTATACTGCAAAAAGACATGCATCAGCAAACATTGTGTATACATGTCAACATTTTATTTTACTGCTTAAAAAGGCATGCCACAGCCCTTAAAATACAACAATATTATAAGCAGTATATAATAACACAACGGCATATGCTTAAACAATTTATAATGTAAATTGTAGTAACAAAATACAAAATTAAGTGTATATTCTAAAAGGCAAGCACAAAAAAGAGATAAAGCACAATTGAAATTGAACATTTGTTTAACGAACTAGCTAAACGACAATAACTATTTGGTAAATTAAACTATAATAATATTGACGCGACGTAAGGGCGGCTATTTGGACATGTGTTTTCTTTTTGAATCCACGTAAAATTTTAATATTGTCCAAAGTTTTCTATAGGCTAAGTATGAATAGGTTTAACAAGCAATAAGTATTTGTATACCGATTTTCATATTTTTTTCTGATATGATTTTATATTTATTACTTTAGGATATTTATTTTGCAAATCATGCCCAGAAGTTATATATATGACAAAGGTCCATGCGGATTTAATTGACTTCATTCCAAAATACATTACACTTTGTCGATCATTATTTTAACGAAGTAGCGTGATTTGGTTATCTAATTATTATTAGCTTTTAAAATAACAATAATACAATGTGAACGTCGTTGACGTGTTTGGTGAAAAGACATTTAATTCTCCGCCCGAAGTACTTTTATTATACATTAACGAAAATAACTGATTCAAATGTGAACATTTAGGTTGCTGTCATTGTTAACAATGGGTTTAACGTTGAAACATGGTATGAGATCGACGGAGCGCAAACTTTAGTATTAGTAAAACAAAGACCTAATGAGGTTTCAATGAGGCAAAGCATATGACTTTTGACACTTTTACAAAAACAAATACAAAAGCAAGGTAGCGTGTGTAGGGATCATTAAATATCTAAACATTAATCAGCATACTTGACTGCATTTGTTTAATGAAAATATACATGAGCTTTTGCTTAAACACATTTTTTTCTAAAATTACTTAACTTTACTTATTCGGCTTGTAATATAATATTGGATAGAGTATAGGCTATACATAACATTCAAAAGGCTTTAGAAAGAAAACGATGAAATTATGCATTATTCTAAATAAATTTGGTATGCATGCTTAATATAAAAGTTTACAGAATGAACTAATGAATATTGTATATTATTTTGAAATGTATTAGGCCACTTTATGTTTGATAACAACGAAAGAATTAACAACAAAAATACATCGCTTAAATTGAATAGTAGAATTTTACAGTGTGTCAAACCGTGTGTTTAACTGGACGTGTTCACAAATTAATTTAACCGCAATGTTTTGCCGAAGTAAAATTGTAAGCGTTATGCTGACGTCATATTTGACTACTAACTTCTAATACATGACTTGTGTAACATGTGCAAGTAATCAAACACCAAAACTTTGACATTAGATGATACTTTTGGAAACAAAACAAAAAAACACACATCACATTTTGTCGACTCTTTATTGATTATCTACAATTAAAATGCGTCATACTTGTACATAATTGTCTTGATTGTATAATATTTATCTTAGCGCATCGCCATAGACTCTTGCGGTGAACAGTGGAAAGAGGTTGATCTATTCTTGTTTCCAAACCCAAAACTGCTGACTGGATAGGTCATTACATTGAAAGTTGCTCACTGGAATTTTGCAGAAAGTGACTTTTAGTTTATACTAAACACAACCCTAATACGAACATGTATGTTTGTTAAATGTAAATGAGACATTAAATAATACTATATGCCAATCAAATACTCAAAGCAACTACAGTATTATATTGTTGGCGTGTATATGGTTTTACCATATTTTGTGGGAAAAAAAGCACGATGGTTGGATTATATTGCTCAATATTTGTTTGTTTGCTTCTTGGTTTGTTTGTTTCTTGAAGTAGATATAGTGCTGCCTTCACTGTGTTTTGCACGCCGTGAACACATGGCATGATACCACACCCAGTCACATTATCCTGACACCGGGCCGACCAGTCGTGGAGCTACTCTTATATTTGCTTGAGAGTTAGCAAGTGAGCTTTACCACTGCCATGCACTTTGGTATGTCGCGGCACTGGTTCGAACACGGGGCGCCCTGTATCTGGATGCTGTACCGATTGCGCTTCCTTGTCGCTTCCAGGTCCGGTTGCCCAATATATGACATATGCCACCTAGGTATGAACGAAGTAATACTAGCAACAATGCAACATTTGAAAAATGTAAACACAGCATTATGCAGTCTTTAACAACGAATTGTCTGCGTCTAAGCGTTCAAAAAAATCATAATACAATCCAATGTCGTCATTTTTTGCAAATGGGTCCAAATATTACATATGTATATTATATCTTCCCATTATATCTTCATTTATAGTGTTTGTATCGCAATGTCCAATTGTTTTTCCATCGATTCATCTATTTCATTTGATAATCTAAAATCAATAACTTAAAGGATTCACTTTAATCAGTTACTGCCCAGTTTCGTCTTGACGGCACTACGCGGGGGACAAGTATCAATTGCCTGAGAAAACAATTAAAGACAATCCGTTGGTATTTCATAACGCTATTATGTTACCATGTTCATTTGCACACAATGACAGAACCTGTAACAAAACACTCACTTACTGATAACACAATATCATATATCAACGTAACGATCCCTGGATGACTTAGGAGAAACAATGTCCGACAATATGAATGCATTGGCAAGGTATTTCCCATTGTTAATACCTTATCTTTAAATATATTAACACTTGGCGGGGTTTGGAATGAATGTTTAGTAGGTGGAAAGTGATTTCAAAGTAACATGATCTCTGGCGAGTTGAACAATAGCTACGAGTACAGTTTTATAATGCCAATATACTAGTCAATGTCTTCTTTAGACAAAATACTTTATTGATCTGACCTGATCGTATTGTTTTATATACCTTGTTCTGCATGATCACTCGAGTTAACCAGAGGTGTAATTTAACTATGTTTTTGTACCTGTTTAAAGGAGCACGCAAACTTCAAAACAGATTTGTTATTTCTGTATGGCTATCACAGTGAGTACTTTAGGATGTCAAATCACCTCAGGATAACTGTTTACTAGGTTAGCAAATGACAAAGTAAATGTACTAAGGATAAATGGTACAAAGTAATAAAACACCATCCGTATATTTCAGTTCAACTATCTAGTCATATATATGTCTATATTTAAATACCCGCATGTTCAATTAAATTATTCACTTTTGTTGCAATTAAAAAAAAAGTCAAATGCACTAACAGAAATATTATAAAGCCATTTATAAACTTCAAATAAATGGTTTTGTAATAGTTCTGTAGGTACATTTGACTTATTTTTCAAACTTCAAATACCGGCAGCAATAGCACAGGTGGTAGAGCGTCGGCTTGCAGATCGGGAGGTCCTGGGTTCGAACCCCGGCCGGGTCAAACCAAATACTTTAAAGTTGGTAGTAGTGGCTTCCCTACTAACGCTCGGGGCTAAGGGGACAGCATTACGCCTGACTCGTCGGTGGCAGTATAATGGACCGGCCGGGTTCAGTCCCTGGGCACCTCATAAGTGCGCCTGCGCTATAATGATAGAAATGTCGCTGCGCAGTATCGGTAAAAATGCCGGTTAATCCCAATCCCATCCCTAAACTTCAAATGTATTTAATTGTATATAACCTGCAAGGAAACTGGTATCAAAATTTAGTCGATACTTACAGATGTTGCCTGTGTGACAGGCAGAGTAAAAGAGGATCAGGGATAGATGGTTAGTGTTATCTTAAAGCAGTGTCAAAAATCACAAGTTTCGGCAATTATCTAAATATAGAAACACTGCCTTTGCTAGAACTGACCATTGGTCTGGAGTCGTATCTATCCATCTTGTCAATTTCAAGAAAAATATCATAAACGTATCTCAAATTCAATAAAGTAAAAGAAAAGAAGAAAAACAAAGACAAGAAAAAACAGCCTCGAACCAGAGCTAATCCGCAAATGTGTGTGATACAGATTGTGAATAAAACACTTTCCACAATCGACGTTTAACTGTATGAATTCAATACGATTGAAACTATAAGAAACCTGTTAATCAACATGTTTAATAAACAAAACTACCTTACATATCTTTGAGTATATACGTTTTGGCAGAAAACATTTCATTGTACTCAGTGAAGCAAACGTAACGTCTGTCGTACAGTTCATTGTTTATAAATTCATTGGTAATGAATCAAAGGCAAAATGGTCAATATTTCAACATTTCACTTTCTGGAAGATCCATTTTGTTAGACCAGCACGGACAATGGATTCACACGGCTGGGTTTTCACCACTGTGTATCCGGTTCCACGTTAAATATTTTGTGATAAAACAGAATAAGCAAGACTACTGCAAGAAAGTTAACTGTATAAATGACGTTTTCGGCATCAAGATGTCTCAAGTTAGACGTGTTTATATATGTTTATATATATGTTTTGTTTAACATTGCATCGTGCTATGCAGGTGTCTTAGATTAGGTAAGTATGTTGAACAGAGTCGTTCTCCAAATCGGAATAAGAAATTATGGAAACCGACAATGGGCTCGTGTTCCACACCATTCATAACTCCTTGTGACTTGCTTTATTGGCAAATGCCATTTCAACTTTCAACGTTTGAGAAAAATAGAGTTTTTCAGACACTCAGCGTGTTTCATATTGATTGCTTTTCAGTTTTTATATTTTGTCAGTCGTGGTGAACACACATCTGTTATTTTGGTGTTTTATATATACCATTAACATTGACATGTAACTGTTGCATGTTCGTGTCATGCAACGTGGAAGCAAGTTTCCAGCATCAGATCACCAAACTGACCTATGTTAAGGTATAACTATTATCGCACTGCATTCAAAAATACAGGTTAAGTCATAGAAGCAGTTCCAATCAAATAACAAAACGTGTATAACAAAATCATTTGTAAGTTTTTAAGTCAAATAAATACATATCTTTAAGGTATGGAAGATGGCCTTATTTTGAACCTACTAAGATGACACAATGATGTGAGAAGAGTCATAAACCAGTCATTTTATGATCTATGCAAAAGTATGTCATAATGGGAAAGTTCGTGAAGCGACTGGTCACGCTGGATGAACATCCGCTTACTGAAATACCAATGGCCACTAAAATATTAATCCAAACTCTATCTTTGACTTCGCAGCAACATGGAGCCGAATCCAGCCAGGCAGTCCAGACCACATAGGCGTATTGTTAATAAACCTCCTTCAGTGAGGCCAGATATGCCATATTCCAATTTTCAATGTGTTGAGCCGTCAATTGACTTACTGCACGAGCCTCTGTTAAAAGAAAATATAAGCAAACAGTAAACATATTTCAAGAACACAATGCTTTGATTATACTTTACAATCTGTTTTCTTACTGACAAATTGGATAGTCGATTGAATCCGTTTTTATATTGTTTGTAAATATTACTCTTAGTTCGGCTAATAAGAAAATACAGGTGCGGGTCAAGAGAAACACACCTAAAACTGTATTTCTCCTGTAAAGTGTATGCGTCACTGTGAGTCGGATAACTGTGAAAGAGACATCATAGTTATTGACGTATTCTGTCGTAGTTTTATATAGGTCCACACACTATCTTGGGGGCTGTTAGAGCTCGCCGCCCCAATATTTACTTGCCACAATATAGTCAAGTCAAGTTTCCAAAAAGTGGGACAGTAATTTTAGTAATTTTAGTCGATCACCGTGCGACATTTAAAGTTAACTGTTCTATATATTTTTAGTCAGAGCACGATGTACAACGGTAAATATCGCATATCTCCAGTAAATCAGCCGGCGACATTTAATGCTAAGTATCGTATATATTTTCAGTTAGAGCACTACATACAGCGTTAAATAAATCAAGACGCGATATTTGTCGACAATTTATATATGCCAACACGGTGTATTCTACAACATTTTGAACCTAGAAAACATGTGAAACTAAGAAACTTAGTCTAAATTTCATTTCTGACTTTCCCTAATGGTATTCCTTAACTCTAGTAGGAAGTCTGGATATGATAAAATATATGAAAAAAATACGCTTAGAATCCAAGAGATCCATACTTGTTATACATGGTAACTCAACGGAGCGTTACTCTAATTATTAAAATACAAGGTACTACTTGTTTTCTCCCTTTTGGACAGGTATTTGGTAAAGGTTACTGTAGAAATGTTATTTTTCACTATTTTTAATCATTGCGATCACGCGATACTGCACAGTTAGCCATTATTGCAATCATTAACTGTATTGGTGCAGGGTATGTGTTGACATTTGCTCTTAGAACTATAAGACTCTCTGTGTTTGTATTTAAATATTCGCCGGACATACGTGTTGTTATGGTGTATTATACTTTTTAATTTGATATCGTCATTTTTGTAATGACCGACACACACATATAAACATGCCTCTCCGTGTTGTTAACGGGTAGTTCTGTTAGTGATTTTTTTTCCGCTAAAGGAGCTTATAGCTGTCTTGCGCCAAGGTATTTAGCCAGACATATGTCTACGTGTTCTATCAATGTACGTAAAAGGAATCAAACAAATTAAAATAAGTCTTCCCCATTTTGACGAAATGCACTTGAAAGAAAAATGAAGTTACTCCTAATTCTTACTTCATGTTGTGCTATTGATGTAACGTACACATCCACAATGAAAAACATAATACTTTTATTACACCCTTTAGTCATATTGTATGTCAGACAAACGTTACTAGTTGTAGAGCACGATTATAGAAATACAATGTTCAACTATAGAGCCCAAAGACAATTGTCAATCCTTCCCTTATTGTTTATTGTCATATGAACGAAGTATAAGTCTGCATAAGTTTTGTCCTCAGTTAATTGGTTTGTAGACGTATTGCCCACTAATCCCACTGACTAGTGTTACCTAATGCCTATTTTCTAAACACTATTTTAACAGATATATTACAGGTGTTCATACTAGCAGTTGTGCATCAGTGCACTTTTCAAGCTTCTGAACGGAGGAAGTTTGTGCTGGCGAATACAAATACACTGTCTCAAACTAATGCATAATTCTACCATAATTAGAAGGTCTATTCACTAACATAATCATGATCAGATAAGACATTTCTTTTGTAACCTTACCAATACCAAATGTTAAGCACATGTTTAAATGGAGTCGTCTTGCTGCACAAAATTACAGTAAATCTTGGTTATTTTCTTATGTTAATGACTGTTCTAAATCTTGACTGTATGCTACTATTGAAGCACAATCAGATACTGAGTCTAAATGTACATTGGACTTTACATACACGCATGCAAATTATACTAGATTGCTGCAGTAATGTTCAGTTAATAGCCCTCTATTAAATTTTAAATATCCACAAAATTACATAATGATAATATGTTCGATATTTAAGTCTCATTAAAGGTATAATACACTCCATGATTGTCAGTGCAAATTCATTGCCTCAGCATGCATCGGTGAACGATACAAAAGACACCTGGTAAACGCGTAATTGTGGTTTGGTAGATGGAAGATATGTGATTAATGTGTTTGGATAATCGATTGAGGTAGCCGTAATTTTCAAAATTATAACACCAAAATGACACCGATATTGTTGTATCATTTTCATGTTATCATGGTAGAACAGTGTTTCGGTTTGTAATTAAAGCGAAGATCAAGTGCCTAAGAAGGGTAGAGACACTGTAACTACGTGGAAAGCAAGTTGCCTTGGAATCGATACCCATTAGATTCTCTTCTATTATTTCTTGAATACTCAATAAACCAGCTGAATGTCTACCCGTAAAAATTGTTTTCGGATCGTTAGATCATTCTAGCAATTTGTATTATCAACATTTTGCGAAATGAAAAAAAAATGAAGAAACCAGACAACTCCCTCGCAAAAATCATTAAATTATATATTATTTATGTTTAAAAGATATAGTAAATAAACACATTAAATACGTTTATGGTGTTGTACACGTAATACTAAATAGTGTAAATTACTCATCTGAAATTAAATACTGCCGGTTTTCGATGAGTAAGCTGTTCACATGTTTATATATACGGACGATAACTAGCTACTGCTACATATTTATTCAGAATACATTATCAAGCTTTTTGATCATGAACCAACACATGTTACGACACTCACCCCTGGTGTGAAGAATTTTGGAGTAATTGTACATAAACTCACTCTAAAGTCCAATTAAAGGCAATTTTGAAAACTACCTCGATGGTTAGACAGTGACAAAATTGCTCTAATTGTCACCTTCTTTTAAAATCTATAAATAAGCGCAATATCAATGCAAGGTAAAACAGGTATCACTGTTTTTTATTGCGGATTACCCGAACGATGTAATAACCTGATCTCAAAAGTAAGAGGTAACAGAGTTTTCTCATTTTAAAGTAGCTTAATGTGCAGCGTGGCTCAGATAGAATTACCTATTTGTAATAGCCTGTTGCGTCACTTTTCACATTGATGTTTGGCGCCGTGTCGGTTTGAATTGTCGACTTGTAACGCCTCATCCACTCATTACATGTGTTCGTGTCCTGTCGGGGCGAACATTTCAATGTGTGTGTGTTCCGGGGGAACAACAACAACAACAACAACATATAGAAAACAAATGAAATTAGGATATAAAAACTGTATTCCGTAGGACCATTTGAGCTAGAATTTGTTTGGTTGTTTGAATAAAGATATTAGACCAAACTGTCGTATACCACCTGAAAAGTTATCATAAATCCTAAAGAAATATTGACCATAAAGTTATAGCCATTTCTTGTATATAACCAGTAACATGATTCTGTTACTTTCATGCGCATTACATATAGGCGCCTGACTTCCATTAGCCATGCACACCCTGTTAGTCTCATATGTACATGTTTTACGAATATTAGGAAAGGTTCATTGTTTTATGAAATTAAGATAATACTTTGTTCTCATTTCTCCAAATTGCAGAACATGTAACTTTTTACCACCATCACCAACAACAACAACAACAGAAAAAAACGCAAACAAACAAAGAAATCAACAAAACAAAACAAACATTTTCTTGTTTAGAATAAAGATCTCTTGTATTTAAGGAGTTGTTGTATATAAAAAGACATATATGGAGCTTGTTGTTGTAGTATGACTTCATGTTATTGCTTTATAGACTGTTCAAGATGGATTCCAGTCATTATAAGTATGATTAGGCTATGAGATTTCTTTGTACTTTGGCATTCTTTGTACGCCTTTGTTAACGTACAGTTTATCCAATCTTATATACTAATGTAAATTGCCGCTTCAGTAATTGCATTCCCATTTTTTGTATTACATTTTTATGTTAACAAATCCACATTTAAAGACGTCTTATTACCAGCGTCATCGTTTTTCTGAAATATGTCAAAGTGCGTTATTATATTGCAAACAATTCTTAAAACCCATATATTTGTAATTTTGCAAAGCTCCAATAGCATCCTTATGACATATTTCAATATTTTCAGAGTAAGATATTACAAAATGTGTTCGCGTTCCGACACTACTTTTAGCTTAACCTGTTTACTCCCCTGAGCATAACGTGCTTAAGGTGAGTTTCTTTGATACATGTTCGTCCTTCGTCCGTCTCACGGCGTCAACAATTTGCTAGTGAATTGTCGTCGAATGGTTTTGTTAACCCTCGCCTTTTACCCATAGGCTTATGGCGAGCACCCTATTTCATGAATATATCGGAAATTGTCTGATTCTTCATTGATTTTATGTCTGGTGCTGAATAGGGGTAGATTATTGCAGTTACTCGGCTTCGCTATTGATTTCGAAATGTATAAATCGTATACAAGTGTAATATTTTTGTCTTTAAAATTCTGGGAGCGCAAAATAAAAACAAAAGAAGTGAATATAAAAAACACCAAGAATAAGTGGAATATGCTACAAAGTACTGTTTTATCACATATATATTGCAATATGATAACATTCCAAGATGATTAAAGTATCACGGTATAGTATCACACATACCTCTAAAAGATGGTTAACGCAAAACTGCCTTTGCAGTATCACAGCTTGTATATATAAGGATATATTTCCTGAGAGCTTATAAATATAACAGCGTATGTGCTTTAACATGATAACTAAATGACCCATGGTCAATGTGATTCTTTTCCCTAAAGAGGCAAGGATCTTACGGAGATTTTAGTAGGTAT
This sequence comes from Sinonovacula constricta, assembly GCA_007844125.1. Classification (NCBI taxonomy): domain Eukaryota; kingdom Metazoa; phylum Mollusca; class Bivalvia; order Cardiida; family Solecurtidae; genus Sinonovacula; species Sinonovacula constricta. The sequence continues at coordinate 44,907,160 of CM017564.1, forward strand.
TATAGTGTTCTATGTAGCTTAAAACTATGACTGTGATATGGTGTCTCTATGTAGAGTGGAGACACAGTTATATACATATGTAATAATAATTTTAAGATCTAGTTCCCCTACCACGGATATGATATGCATTTAATAATTATTTTACATTAAACATAATATTTGTATAAAAATAGTACGGTTGACAGGAAATCACGTCCTATTACATCGTTTGGAAATATTTTTAAGCCGATCATCTTTAAGGTCATTACAATATGCTGTTGATTTTAAATATGTATTTACATACTACACCCCACCCCTGTGCCACTATCTGTATATGTGCAAACGTATTTATAGTATATGTTTTATGTCTTAATGTAACTGTACACATAGCGTAAGTTATAATCGCAAGTGTGGCACAAAGAGAGAGTTGGTATGAACATTATCAGCAGCACCGGCATCGTTTGGACGCAGCCTTGGAGCGTTTTAGTCCCTTGCCCACATTGTCTATACCTTTTAGCCCATGTATCAACCCCCAACGATGCCTTACAAATAACCATACATAAGAGGAAAGGAGAAATGTAATAATAAGCATTGATTAGTTTTACTAGTTCACTACGTGCAGTTTTCTTCACTATATGACCAATATATTTCTTTTATATATTTGTATTATCTAAATCGATGTAGATACAGGCATTTTATTATGCGCCAGCTATAATTTAACAAGTATTCCTCAGAGAAAAAAGAAAACAAGAGAGTCAAACAAACATTACTATTTGTTTCATTACAATATCACTCGGTTGGCACCGATTTTAATATACAGGTGTACAATATTTAAATATTTTCTGAACATGCATGGAAAATTGTCGACATCTGTTGTAGTGAAAAGTGAAAACTATCCATAAAGATTATTAAGAAAGTGAGATATTGTTAACAGTTTCGATACAAACATTGCATGTGGAAATTGTCATTGTCATTGTATGTGACATAGACGAACTATCCAATACAACATTGTAATTAAATTTATTGTAATTTCTATAGGTTTTGACACGATCACCCTCTTCCCATTTTATAGTATGAGAAGCTATCTAAACTCTCTTTACCTAATCCCAATTAATATCAACGCGTCTTTCTTTCGTAGAAACTCATCACTTTGTACCGTTGTTCTCCCAATATGTATCAATATTGGCGGTGCGGGAAACATCTTTTTAAAAACAATCGTTCATTAAATAATACGATTTTCAATTAAATACCCGATGGTCATGATGTATTTAAAGCATAAAACATATCTTGCTTCCTTATATACTCCATGGTAAATTCAATCTCTGTCAATGTCATGAAGCACAGTTTCGTTTGGGCAATAACTACTTAGGCAGACTGGTAATTTAAGCACACATTGATGGTCATACATAACGGAATGACAATAGAGACAAAAACTATTGATCTGATTTGAGCGAATGGCTTTATACATCTTTCTTTTCATCTTTTACTTAAAGGTAACTAGTTGATTATTTTAGCAATACGTATGACAACAATAAGTTCAAAATAGCAGTGTAACTACTATATATAATATACTAATATGTAATATATATATTGCGATTAAGGAGTAATATATAGCAATGACAGAAATATAGTATGTAACTAGCTACAGAAAACTCCTACAAATGATATCTCATGTGTTGATTTTGTGTTCAGATTTATTTGTAAACAACAACAATGGTCAATTCCAGCCTTTGTTTGTTTCTGTTTATGTTTATTTGCTTTGCCGCCCAACCAACAGCATTTCAGTTATCCGGAGACGGTGTCCAATTGAAACAGATATAGTGCTGCCTTCTCTATGTATAGCATGCCTTGAACACCTGGAATGATACCACACCCAGGCACCTTATTCTGACACCGGGCCAACCACTCGTGAAACTACCCATATATTTTACTACATGTACCTTCGTATGTTGCGACCTGGGTTCGGATCCGGGTCCTTCCGTTGACTTCCTTTCCATATACTTGCTACTTATTCCGAAGTTCTGCTCATTAAAAGCAAGAAAGAGGTAGTGTTACTAACACAAAGAATGTACAGCTAAACTTTCGCATAGTTATGCCATTCCTGAGCACTAGCACTCATCTTACATAACATCAACACCTTCTTTTGTTTACAAATATCTGTGGCAAGAGAAATCGAATTGGCTTTACCGTGTGGATTTATTTCAATGAATTCCCAATATTTCTGATAATGTTGATTGTAGTGAAACTATGATTTAAAAACTGTATAACCTAGTTTGTTAAAATTTAGTGAAGTATCTCGACTCGTATATTTGTTTGATATGAGTAGATAAGTCTTCGACAGTTCGTGATCCAGGGTTGAACCAGTTTTTTTTATAAATTGCAGTATTCATAGGACCTTGACATATTTTCTTATACCAGTGATTATGGAGTTGAAGATTTTTTCCTAGCTTACCTAGTAGCGGCTCAAAGGCAGGATCGTTGTCGCCTCGATCGCCTTAACAATTTCTGGTACATAGTTTAAATGAGATATAATTCAATATAATTCAATAAAGAAAACTGGTAAAAAATGGTTATATCCTAAGCCATTCTAAAAAAACAAGATTCCAGGATAACTCTCTCTTTCTCTCTCTCTCTCTCTCTCTCTCTCTCTCTGAGTTTGGTAAGCCTGCATGTAGATTAGCTTTTCCAGCTGCAGTCGATGAGCAACTACATGTGACTATAACATTTCCTAGCGAATAAGAACTGTAAGTACGGCTATAGGCAAATACCATCACTGGCATACAGTTTCTTACTAACCCCAATTTCAAGCTTCACTACCTACGGATACATAAGCACGTTTTTAAATTTCCATCGGGAGATTGAATTGTTTTATGTTCCAAAGCAAAGTATTTGTGTGTGTACATAATATTTCAGTTATAAGTTTTATTTCCACGACATTAATTCTCGTTTAAGTTTCAACGATTTGCTTTTTTTTTAATTTACATTTGTTATGTTCAAATATGCTAATATGCAAAGGTATTTACAAAAATGCAAATTATTGTTCCGCATTGTTTCTTTATGTATTTGTGTTCAGGTATGACGTCTAATTATACAGGGTTACTATACTATTCATATTGAATGCCTTCAAAATATACCAATGCAATATTTATACACAATGACCCAAGGTAACTCACCAATAGGTATTTTGTCTTACCCGTTTTTTAGCAAACGTTGTCAACAGGATATCATTGCCGTAACAAGTTATAACTGATTTATACTAACTTTAGGTACACAATAGAGAAGAACAATTACATATGTTTATTGCTTGTTTCTCCTACATTTCACTTAAACATAAGAAAAAAGCGCAAACCTGTATTTTATTGTTTAGATATAATCTTTAAATTGTATTTAAATATAACTGCTATACATGTATACATTAAACTTTAATTAAGAAAGTATTAAGTTTTGCTTGCATGCAAAACCAGTGTACTGTTAGTAGAATGTTAAAATTATTTAGCACCTACATCCCGATTATCCGACAACAAGGTCGTGTAAAATAACCGATTTTATTCAACTAGTATTGCAATCAAAGCAGTTGCAACAATTGCGATACAAATTTGAAGGACATAAACAACTTATGAAAGACAATGCATGTCATAATTTAAAATGAGTGCATCAGAACACCAGTCCATTATAAAATGTATAAATAATTTATAGTGACTTCAACAATATAACATATTAATGTAAAAACACATTTCAAAGTTTTACCACTATTATTTGTTTGGAAACTTCGTAGGTGAGTTTAAACTTTTTTTTTCGAGAACGGGTTGTTCGCAGACGTTGTTGTGTTGTCCTTGAATTAACAAGTGTCATTCGCATTTACAAATTTACTCAGTCAACAAGTTAGCATTTGTATTCCATTATAGCGAATGATGTGCTGGGAAATGCAACTATGCTAAATATGCGTAGCTTTCTGATATATTATTTCCGGTGGTTTTGATGATCTTCATAATCGTTTGTGTATGTTTATGAAGTGTACAGTGTTAGTCATGGGTGAGGTCTTTTGAATGATGCTTGATGAAAAGAATAAGGAAATATGTCTTATATGTTGCATAACAGGTGAAATGAACACTACGATTCATCGCCTTGTTAAAATGAAAATGTGTTGTACATGCATACCAACTTCAGGGCATAGGATACAACACATGTTCAGAATTTCTTAGATAGCGATCTCGTGGGTTATACTTTACCGTGCAATTTGAATAAATCACACCTAAATGTGTATTCCCTCGTATTGTTTATTAAGGGACGCTATCCTAGCTATTTAAATTCTGCCTTCTTATCTCCCTTTCGGGATGCTATGTGGTTTATAGTTACTGAATAATGCGATATATTTGTTCAACACTTTTAAACCTTTTTGGAATAATTATAACTAGATCATACTCACAATATTGTTACTAATTGATTTAAATAAAAATGAGTAAACATGCTTGAGCGCCACTTAAAAAACAATCAAAGTATGAACAAAATTAAGCATATTAAATAAGGAATATTAAAGTTACCTTTCCACAAGGGACATAACTAATAAATGTCTAATATTTCGAAAATATATAATGGTTCAATTTTGTCGGGCATAAGTTTATTGTTTGAATATAGTGGCAGTTCGGACCCATGGTGTCTGATTTCTCTTTGTCATCACACATATTACATAATTATGTTCATTATAATGAAGAGTGTAATCATAGTATGTCTAATTCTTGCTTTAATTTCAAAGACACCTTCCTAAATAGCCTTCGGTGTTTGTAAAGTGTAAGTTGACACTATGCTAGCTTTCGGCATAAACATGTTGTATGCATCAAGCTAGTTTCTGTGAGTGTATATTATGAAACTGTACCCTTACTAAATTTCGCTGTTTTGTATATTGTAAGTTGTTATTAAGTTACCCTATACATATTGTAAGTTGACATCAAGGTCTCTTTCCGTGTAAGCGTATTGCAAGCTGACATAAAATCAGTGTACGTGTAAGTTGAAAGAGAGCTAGCTTTCGGCGTATACATGTTGCAAACTTATTTAAAGTTCGCTTTCTGTATATGTTAGTTGACCCTAATCTATCATTTGATGTATGTACGTGTCGGTATATGTATATTGTAAATTTACTTCGAGCTAGCTTTCGCTGTTGTGTATTGTACGTTTAAATATGGCTCTCTTTTCCGTGTATGTTATTTGACATCAAACTAGCTAAATATGCGTCCTTAGTGACATCAAAATACGAGCACCAAAAACACCCAACATTCTTTTCAGATGCCAAGGGAAAGTGTATCGAAGTAGCGTACACTTGTGAAGAATCTTTATTGATGTCGGTTCCAAATCTTATAAGAGTTTACGCCATTATCCAATTCGCTACAGATTCTTTGAACCATCGTCATAGATATATGTGGTCCTATGTCGAAATCGAAAATAAGTTCAATATCAAAGGCACTCTCTCAAAATAAACTATTTTAATATATGCACTACACAAACTGATTATAAATGATATTAAAAGGTTAGGTTGATATGTGTAGGACCTTTCCTTTTTAATGACATATTTGTTTTTGAAAAAGGGTTACATTAACCCACTCCCCTTGCTGTATATGAAGAGGCTGACTTTCGCTCTTTCCCCCACTGCTTTCTTTGAAGAAGTGTCCATTTGACCGCACCCTATCTCACCCAAAATTTCGCCCCCCACTATACAGTATCATTATATACGAGCTATACAAGTCGCACGTCATTCGGATAATACGCATGGATATAAGGTAGTAATTACACATATATGAACATATATATATTTATATATACAGTTATATACCCTTACAAAAACCTAAGCAGTCAACAGACAAAAATATCGCTCAAGCTCTTCTATTTCAGTGAAGATATAGCAAAAACGTTCCGCAAAGGGAGGTGAGAAGGTGGAAATTAAATAGTTACGATAACGTAGTAACGTCCCATTTATTAGCGTAAATAATATATTGACAACGCTTTTTTCGTTTCAGTCTGACAGTCTGAGCGTACCGTTTATTTTGGAGGAGATCCCTCCAATTCCTAACGTAAAATTGGCCCAAAAGTCGACAACTGACTACGAGACCAGGAAAACCTACAACAACATCACGATCTCGTGAGCCTATTTTTACATTTAGAAATACAATGTAATCTGATAAGCCTCCCGTTTGTCATAATAACTCGGAAAGTGAAAGGTCCATTCAGCAGTTCTTTGTTTGCAGCTGCGGTACTGTGTTAATGCTTGACAGATGCGCAGTATTTTGTCAAATGCAATAAATGGCGCGCAGCGACTGTTAAGGATTCATGTTTGACTCAGTTGTACACGCATTTCTAGGATTCCGCCTACGCCAGTTAAGGCTTCGTGATTTGCTTCGTTTAAGCACGAATGTCTTATACGTACACCATAATTCATAAATCAGCATACTTACGGTAGGTAATAAATCTTATGCGGTTTGATCACATGCAGGATATGCATCGTATTATAATTCGAAGGTTACTTATGAATAAAAACAAACATGTTATAATATTAATAAGCATTATTATCAATATGATTACTATTTATTATTATTATTATTATTATTATTATTATTATTATTATTATTATTATTATTATTATTATTATTATTATTATTATTATTATTATTATTATGTATTACTTTATTTCTAATTAACATGTCTAGATGAAACGAAAATCGTCTGAGAATACGAATTAGAGTATTCAACTTATACCTAGTCCCTCATTGCATAGGGAAGAGTCGTGAAGGTACAAACATGTTATAATATTAATAAGCATTATTATCAATATGATTACTATTTATTATTATTATTATTATTATTATTATTATTATTATTATTATTATTATTATTATTATTATTATTATTATTTATTACTTTATTTCTAATTAACATGTCTAGATGAAACGAAAATCGTCTGAGAATACGAATTAGAGTATTCAACTTATACCTAGTCCCTCATTGCATAGGGAAGAGTCGTGAAGGTACGAATATATAAAAGGATGGTTATCCATCTGGCCTGCTGTTTCATTCTAGATACTACTTCCAATGTATCTCGCTATATCCACCAGTATGTGTAACTGTGTTTAAATTAAAATAATGTTTCTCATAATAACAAGGATTCCGCTTTACTCCCAGATGAAACGGGTAAACGATATGTATGACATGAGCTATGATGAAACATCGAAGACAATTAAGAATGAGATAAAGGACATTCGTCTATAGACTCCCGACTTATTCAATACTCGGTTGTAGCAGCACATACCTTTGACAATAAACTTGGGTTGTTGCAGATTACTTCCCGTTAACCTTTGTTACAAAATAATATTCTTTCCATGCAGTCTACCCATTTCATTATTGATATTTTTTGTATACCTCATTAAATGTAAAATGAATGAAGCGGTTTGTATGTTTAGAAGATGAGAACTATATTGTGTATATAATTCCAATACGACTTGAATACCCCCAATGTGTAACGCATATAAAACAGCAGGAGGAATAATTAGAATATTTAAAATATGTATAACTTAAACCACACGTACGGCGTCGTTGCTTAGGATGTTTAATTTCAACACGTTAATCTTAATGGATGAATATTACGAATATTACGAATATTACGAATATTACGAATAGGTTGTCTGCAAACAAAATGCAGTATGTTGTCAATATGTTGTTGTATTTAAAGCTCCAAACATTAATCCACCTGCACAAGCGACGTATCAGTCATCGGAACAGCTAAAGTGCGCGCGCCTAATAGTGAGGACAAAACTAAGGGTGACCGTTTTAGAAGTAATTTTGGTCTCTAGTGGGTTGTAGGCAAATATAATACATACGGGAATGGACGATCGTAAAAAAAGCCATGAGTCTAAACCATGGTATCTGTGCCAGGAGCCCACGTGCGACCAAAATTATTCCATGAAATTAAACACAAACACACACGCGCGTACACAGGTTAATATTTCTACTTTAAAACATGCGTGTATATCTCAAAACAATATATATATTATGCGTGGCTGTTAACTTATATTGAAGATTCAAATATCAAGTCGATATTCGAATTCTACGTATCGATATTCGAATAGAAAACGTAGAATTCGAATATTTCAACGTTTTTATTCACTTTAGTTTAGTTTGAAATAAATTGGAAAAAGTGTTTCTTTAGTTGTATAGTGTATGTATATATGTAGTATAGTTGTATATGTGTAGTTTAGTTGTATTGTCAACAAACGACGTCGGCATACGATTGCGCTTGCTCTATGATTGATTGGATCTGGGCCTTATCTACTGATAAGGAATGGCCATCTGGTTAGCAGCATGGCATCATTTGAAAATACGTCAAGAACTTGCCTGTCCCCTCCTCTACGTAGACCTAATCACATGACGCATACTGATGAGAAAATAATTGCCAGCCTACAATAAAGTCACATGTCAGTTCAATACTGGGGCAATCAACTACACTAATTTATGTTAGACTGACGCTACACAGCTTCGGTCGGGATCGTGTGTTACAAATGCAATACCTTTGATAAGGCTGTACTTTCTAATAACAGACCATCATAGCTTCTGTCAGGGTTTTTTTTCAAACACTCATAGATCACTGTTAGGCGAACGTTAATTGTAATTAATTTCTGGGCTGGACCTTCTTTATAGTTGTTTTAATCCTATATAATATTGTATTGTCTGTAATTTTCTGTCACCACGAATTTATGTTCTGTGTTGTTGAGAGGTTCTCTCCGAATTACGAAACACATGTAAATCTACAGACTGTTTAATTGTTCTTCACAGGTTTACTTAACCCACGTAAACGTCACGAACTTACAATTGTTTAAACATGTATATATATATAGCAGTTATGTAACACACCTGACACTAGCCAATCACAGTTTGTAATGGTCACTTGCATGTGTGTAATTAATCTCCCCTAATTGACAGGTTATGGCTTCGGATTTAGGGCCATTCGATACACTTTACGATAATCAGTAAATCACTAGTTTACATAAATCCGACCACCATCCAAATCAAGACTGCTAATTGAGTGCATATATTTGCGATTTTCCTACATACAACCTACATGTTTTTAGACTAACTGTTGATCAAGTATCGCATGCATCTTGCCCTTTTTAAAATAACTATATATTTATGTTTATAATATTAGTTCACATCACATACTGTTTATGGTTATACATTGTTTGCGTTCAGTAGTGTAAAATAATAAAAATGTGCTCTTTTGTATCTGTTTTACAGTTTCATCAAATAAAAATACAATTTGACATCGATACGTTAACATAACAAGAAGAGTAAGTAGCTCCTTTAAATTGTCACGTCGTATGTTATTATAAATAAGTCAATATTTACGCAAAATGTCTTTAAACTGTAAATGTTATTGTACCGCAACAAAATAACACTCGAGTATAAGGTGACATAAGATCGTGTTTTGCATAATTCAAATTTTCATCACTAAACATATCGATTATTAATGTGTTCAAAATTCAAGTTATCTTATTACTGCCAATTTATAATAGTTGTGTAAAATTAGCAGGACCCACGGTTATCAAACCAAAAGAAACAGGGCTGGATCACGGGGCTGGGGGAGCATCCCCCTCCACTACCCAGGTAAAAGAGTTGTGAAATCGCATGCATGCAAGCTCAAATAATGCGCGATATTAAACAGTGATATTTAGTAGAAGCTGGGATGTGATTTAGGGTAAACATCTGTTTGCTAGAAGAGAGCAGTGCGGTTTCACTGCAGGGGCGGACCCAGAACATTTTGGTGGGTGGGTTTTGGAATCAAGATCCATTCAACTTAAGGGCAGTAAATATTAGGTGTGTATACACAGTAAGGGACCCTTACCTCGACCTAAGCACTCAACAGACAAACTCTACTTTAAAATATTAATATTTTTAATCTTACATGAGCTTTCACAATTCTACTTTTTTACCTGGTTGGTTGGACACCCCACCCCCGCATCCCGTTTTCACTGGTAGTTTATCCACTGAGCTCAGTGGGTATAATGATCCGGTAGTAGTGGATAGGTCTATAGTTCGAAATTTAAGGAGGTTTAGTTTTTCACCGCTCCATTAAATTATCAATGAATGTGTAAAAACAATATTAAATACACACATCATTCGATACCGGTAAATCAGAATAGTGTCATTCCCATAATATGTACTGAGCTTTTAAATAGTTTTCATATGAGTTTACAGGAAATGAAAAACTGAACGCTTAATGTGACCTGATCCAATGCGAGATGAATTAGTGCCGGAGAATGCAATGCTCAATGACCAATCAGGAAAGGTAAGGATGATTTTATTTTCAATCGCTCAGACTCTATGATGATTAAATTTAGAAACCGAGAAATAGTGTATATTATAAAATGCAAACCGTAATTGACATCAAGTGTTTGCTGCCACTGGGCCCCTGAGTCTAGCCCTTCATTAAAAGGTACCACTAAAGCAACTAACTGCACAGCTCATATTTTTGCTGACTTTCAAATGCAACACAAAGACACAGATGTGCTCATGATAATGATCTCCAGCTACAGTGGTGCAGTAAGACACAAGACACGTGTCCTGGTAGAGCCACCAGTGTTCTGCAGCCCAAATGGAATTTAAAGTTAATGTTAATAATGATTCCGTCTTGTCAACTAAAGAACAAAAAAAAAAAGGACATCTGTCTTTTGGCATCAAAGAATGTTATGCAGACTATATTGACATAATATTTTGTACTTAAATAAAAAAGTGTGTGACTTAAATTATAGTCTAAATCTGACAGACATTTTGTAAGTTAAGTTTTTTTTACAGTTGCCAGTATTGCCAGCTTGGTTTTCATTTTATTCACTTATATTTTTGCACATTACTGTACATGGTAATTAAATGTAAAAACAATGTTTTACATTGTTTCTTTATATTTTGTTGTGTTTCAGGAGCACTCCAAGTCAACTCCATGACTTTATCCTGCATGGGATGGGTTTGCATTCCACTGAGTGACAACTTCATTTTGGTAGATCCCTAAGTTGTGATGGACTGGTGGTTCTATCTAGACATAAATCTGTGCAATCAAATCCCTTGATCTTCAATTACTTGCAAAGTTCTTAAAACATATTTAAATTCTAACTAAAATTTTCAATCTACTGCCTGGCAAGTCTATCTTAAATATTAATATAGATATTATTTAATATCTTACATAAGTTTGACAATCAAACAAAAACTAACAAATTATAGAATACATTTCATGGCATCTAAATATAAACAAGTACAAGACAAAGAACGTTAACATGAACACAAAATGTGTTACGTCTACTTACGCTCATTTAAATCCTCGTTTACTACCTGATTTTAAGCCCTGACCCTCATCATGTATATTGCATGTGCATGTAAGAATTTGATTTCAAATAGTAGTTTACTAAATTCAAAAATTTCAGAAGTTAAATTGAAACAAAATATGAAAAGAATAATGTTTACAGCTGTAAAATTGTTTTTAATGGTTCCTTGTTACCTATTAGCATGTAAAAATGTTGGTTCAGAGCAAGTGATTCTGGCATTTTTATCTTAATTAACTGTTTTCTTCTTATACTGTCACTACATTGCTATCCAGCTTTTAGTAGAATTGTTACTAATTTGGTGCTATACACGGTTATTTCATGTTATTTCAAAACACACGAACGTTTAAAATACAAATGCATTGTAACGTAAGTGAGGATGCTGTCTTGCAATCGTTTGCTTAGCTGCTTATAGTACCTATATTGGAAATTAAAAGTAATATGGATTACTTGACCTATTACTTTCCTATAAAGGTATTATAAACGTTCGTAAACTCAAACACTAGAAAATCAAAACGTTTTGAGAAAAAAAATGACATAAAAATTCAAAAAGCATTTATATAGTAACCCAATATTATTATTTAAACAAATTTCAACAAAAAAAACATTGCACTAGATTCTCTATACAAACATAGTAAACAATATTTTATTACTCTCAGTATACCACTAGACTCTTTATACAAACATAGTAAACAATCTTTTATTACTCTCAGAAGAGCACCAAATTCTTTATACAAACATAGTAAACAATATTTTATTACTGTCAGTACAGACCTGTAACTGTTTGTGGGGTATTTTCTCCATTTTATTTCTATGTTTATCAAAGCATAACTAACGTGATTTAATGTATATTTGTGTCCATCTATTAGGCTTCAATAAAAAAAATATTAAGTAAGAAATACAGAAATAAATACCAAGTAAGTATGAACAGATGCGTTACAATTTTCAATCCCTTGCTGACATATTTATAAAAGATGTAACATTCTTAGTACTACACAGTCATAAAGCTGGTCTAATAACTATTTTGTAAGGTAAATAAGTCAAGTAGCATTTTTATTGTAATTGTTTATCAAAGTTAATTAACAATGACATTTTTTTTCTAAAATATAGTAATTTAATACTTTAAATGACATGTAAAATGAATCACAAATTAATAAATTAACTTAAATCCACATTTAACCGAACACAGGCTAACAATACTTTTAGATGGTATAATGTTATATACAAAGTGATTTAACAGGCATATTATATCGGTTTCCTTGCCTAAGTTAGAAGGGAAAAAGAGGTCCCATATTTTCTTTACAAATGACAGAGTGTTTTCATTCCAAGAAGTCAGTCTTCTGTGTTGACAGCTTTTTTTGTTCATAATATTGCACTCCTGAAAAAATCACTGCCAGGGAAAAGTTACTGTCATTCCTGACTGATCATTTCATTAACAACACGCCTTCCTCTGTCAGCAACATCCCTTCTTTTGACCGTTGTCTCAAAATCATTAAACCATAAACCAATCAAATCAAATAAAATCTCGCAATGAAAAAATAACAACATATATATGTGCTATATATAAAGAAAATAAGTTTTATGACAATATAGTTTCTTGAGTTGGTACACTATTTTCACAGACATACACTAGTGTTGCCAGTTTTGTCCCCCTTGATACCACACTATCATGTCCGTACACTACTCACATAATGCAGGCTTTCTACTACCTATTCACACAAAAATGAGAAGTAGGGCATGTTATTTACAAAAACAAGTAGGGCAAAGTAACAAAGGGCTAAATAACTTACTTGTTCCATTGGGAATTACAGTTATTTCTTACGTTAATGTCAAGATGTTGCCCAACATAATCCATTGTTCTGTCCATGCTTGAAAGACAGGCACCTCCAACCAGTATATCTGGACTGACTGGTCAAGGGACCATGTTGCTTTATAGGATGGACATCCCAAGGAGTACGCACTAGCACATCTTAAATTGTTATTCACAAGAAATTGAGAAACTGAAAATACAACTAATGAACTATGTTGAGTTTCATGTTACATTATCTTTTCTGAAAGCAAAAAGTAGCGATAATAAAGCTATTTCTGAAAAAAAAGTAGGAGAAAGTATGACTCCATTGAAAAAGTAGGAAAACAAGACAAGTAGAGACCAGTAGAAAGCCTGTATAATGAGATCATTAGTAAAAATGATCGAGACTAACGAGCACATTTTAGAAGACTTTGGCATGAAGTGTTCTATGAAAGAGCCAAGAGGACTGTTGGTTGATAGAACTACCATAACAAATATACACATGTTTCTAAAAAGAAATAGTTAAAGCCTACAGCCTGCAGCTGCATATAAATAGTGCCAAGTCAACGTTTTGCATCAGACAAACATAACCACATATGGATGCAAATCAACACTCCGGTATTTACATTGTTGTGTCACTTTCGTGCTAATTAGTGTATTGTTTGTGAATGACAAACACAACATAAGCACTGCAACACTTTTAATCCTCACAAACGAACAACAGAATGTTTTGATTGCCAGCTTTGTTTAATATAGTTTTCAGAGGTTATACTTTATTCAATTATTTGTTTTGATCGATCAAGACCTTGCTGGTTTGAAGAAACATTGTACAAGATGTCTATAATGACCCTATATCGCTCACCCGAGTGTCATAGACATAATGTTTAAACAGTCTAGAACAAATATTTATTAGGTTTATTGCCAAAGCAACACAATTCAATCATTTGGGAATGGTGTCCATTTAAAGCAAAGAAGGTGCTGCCATAACTGTGTATAGCATGCTGTGAACACCTGGCATGATAAAACACCTGACACAAGGTCTAGATCCACCATTGTAAATATAGGATGCAATGAAGACCTGTATGAAACCAGACAACTGCCATTATCCTGACACTGAGCAGACCTTTTCGTTATTTCACAGACGATGAATCGAAACAAGGGTCTCCAATACCTAGTGCCTATGCTCTCATGATTACGCTACCAGGTCCGGTCTTGAATCATCATACTTTATGTACATGCACAGAAGCAGCATTTGAACAATCAGTTTCATTTTTTTCATAATTTTAAAGTAAAAAAAATATCCACGTGGGTAATAATTGATTTTCTGGTGTAAATTATCTGAAATCTATGGGTTTCAAACTAAAAAAAATTTACACGCTTTATTAAGAGAAGCATTTTTTTTTAAGTGGCTTGAACACAGTTAAGTGACACTAATATTCACATTTAGGCTTTTGTGAGCCATGCATTATACATGCATTTCATATATGTCATAACAGTTTGGCACATAATTTTACTGTTTATGAATGACACATTAAATTGACATAGTTGCATGTTCAAACATACTATAAATAAGATCATAAAGCCTCTAAAAAGAAAATAGTTTGAAAGCTGTTTCAAAATATTGATTCTCTCAACATGAAGGCATCATGAAAGATAGCATAGTCATATACCAATTATATGTTTTCAGTGGTAGTGATATTGTAATCCAGAACTATGTTTTATTAACTTTTGTTTGTACTGCTTTTAGATATTACACGGCAAACATATTATGGTTACTAAGTTACTATAGTGATGTTCAGTTATGACTTTGAAGGAGGACCCCAGATTGGGTCAGCTGACAGACCCTTCCACATGAATGCTTTCATTAAAACCAGGACTCAAACACACGCATTAAGCCACCAAGGACACTGGAGTTATAGCTAACGGCACATTCAGTTGCCCACATTCCAAAACTGGTAGCCTTTATGAGTATACTGATCAACTATCAGTTTCAAAACTGGTTGCACTAGCACTAGTTTCATTTTGAGTCAGCATATAGGCACATATTATATTACCACTAATTAATAGACTACTTGTCATTATGAAGCAGCATTTAATTGTGGGGTAGTGATTTTTCAAGTTAAAATAATGTGAACAATGAAAATGTAGTTAGTGGCTAGCCTCATTGTGAGATTATGAACTGATTTAATAATAAATGTATTAATCAGTTTTATTTGATTACGAAAACAAATGGGTACGAACAACAAACGCCCATTTATGCTATATCGTTGTTCACACTGTAAACTATGACAGCATAACGAATTTGAAAAAGTAAAATATACACGTGTTGAAAGAAAAAGTAAATCGCTTGCGATAAAATAAACAATAATCTCTCCGATACTCTGAAGCGTATCTTTAATGACGCTACAGCGATAAACAGCTCATTAACCTGATTAGCGTAACCTTAAACGCTGGGGTACCACTGTAAATAACAGAAAATTGAGTTTTTGACTGCTTGGGTCAAAGTTAGGGTCTTATATACATTTTGCGATTGTCAACATTTAAACATCTTAAAATGGAGACCTATACTTTCGCATGCAACAGGTCTTACCTATTTTTTTAGGTGTTTTCGAACTAATGGGTATGTACAATTTTATTTTAACCAAAGTTTACACTTAATTGAAACCTGCTTTGACATCACATTTGTCTTGTTTGTTTTTATGTTAGAACAAATTGCAAAAATACATTAGAAACGACTTTACCGAAAAGACGCATTGAATAACACGAATTATAGCATCACCTATGTAGAAAGCTAGTTTATATAATTGTATTAATGTACAGCGATTGAATCTATAATCTTGTCAATTATATCGTCTCTCAAATAAAGCTTAATTTACCTCTTGTAAAGGAGAATTCGAAAAAGCGGAAGAATGTATGAATACGTATTTTTTTTTAATTTAATTTTGGCATTGTTGTGTAAACCGTGTGTTTTATACAATAAACTGTGTACGTTATGTATATTAACATCTAAAAATATGATTGTCTCCGTCTTTCAATATATTGTTGCACACTTACAAACATGTGTTTTATGGCAATATTTTATTTATAAAGTCTCAACACTGTGAAGACGATATGTCAATGTTTAATTTAAACATCATGAAATTGTATTTGAGTACCGACATGTAATAGCGTACTGCTATGCACCAAACGTGTTTAAAGATATAGTCCCTACGTGTTACATGAGTGTGGCTTAAATTAGGACTTAGCCTTTACTACTTGGAAATATGCTGATTTTGCAACATTAATTGTAATTCATTGTAATTTAAACAAGATTTTTAAAAGTAGTTTGAAGACTACACACACAGGGGTCATAAGCATATTGAATATACCTTCATCTCCAGCTGCCGGATTGTCTTGCAACTTCGTTTACCTATTATACTCTGAGGAGATTGGATGGGGACAACCCCTTTATAATAGCATTTTCTTCGTGCTGTACTTGTAGAAGTACATTTAGTACAAGATGTTAAATGGGTTTTCCATAGACATATCTGCATAACTTAATTTGTTTTATCTGAGCTGTCTGTTATTGTGGACAACGTAAGAAAATCGTGTTTGACGTTGATTGAAAACAACAACAACACGTTTTGTCGTTTACGCCAATTCAATCTAGTTTTTTAAACTATTTAATGTTAATGCCGTTTCCTTAAGCAAAATGTGTGTTATGTATAAGCAAATTCGATATTAGAGGCCGTTACAGAGATAAAGTCCGATATATTCTTTTTTATCTTTAAGCATAGTTTTGCAGGTTGTCCGTTATGACAATATCATTAACGATTGTCCAAACGTGCATGCATTTATTAAAGTATAAATGTATCTGTGTTGCCTTGATAGAAAGATGCATCGATAAGATGTCCAGTTAAAACATAGACTAATGACATCGTATTATCATTTGCTTTTATCATTAAATTATGTTTTGTGAGACTGTTTCCTAGAAAAAACGCAATGACATACAAAGGGCAGAAGACATATTCTCCAAGTGAATTATTAGTAAATGTTTAATTTATTTCACATTATTAGAACACTATCTGTGTCGTGATGTTTATTTATAACAAATTTATAACAAATAAACAACTACAGCCTATTTTTGAATCTAAATTGCAATGTTAGAGAGACATATCTGACGTATATATATTAAACGATTTCCATGTTATAATATATGATTATTATATATATTGAAGCAGTCCATAAGAAATGACTGCAAGACAATATTAAAACCTTAAACGAATTTGTATAAGCACCTGTAATTGATTGATTTAATATACCTTACTATGTGTTTATCTGCTGAATTCGACGCGTCTGCATGTTAAACAGAAACGTATAATATGTGTTGTATAATCATTTCCTGATTTGATATCCAGTGATCTTTTACTAAGTTTATGTTAGATAATAGTACTCTTATTTTTCTGTATTCTCAAACTAATACGGAGCTAATCTTGTTATCTGAAGGAATTACATGCGTGGTAAGAAATGAGATTAATAGTACATCTGGTCAGCTCTTTTCAACAATGTTGAAATTCAAGTTTTATTTCTTTCCGTAGAACTATTTGTTTACTAGCATGTTTTGTTATATTTTAATTGCCTTATTTAAACAAAACAACATAACATGAGCATATATTGAATTTATTTTTCGAAAGTGAGTGTTGATTTTAATGTTGCCTCCGTTTCTAATGAAATAGTATTTAATATGCTATTTAGTTTTGATTGGACAGATATGGGCAATGTACGGTTCTTATTATTGTACGGCTGCATTCTGACAAATACGTGTTAGTCGTACTAAATGCAAACGTTTATTTTAATTTAATTTAGCTGCCAAATTACTTACATACTGTGTAAATAAGCAGAAGTTTGCTCAGTTGTGTAGTAATTTGATTTACAGGTAAATTTATTCTAATAACAGTACACATTTTAGAATGACACATATTATAACAATACGTAATTTCGTAGTTCGGGACACGAGAACATCTTTTATTATAAAGGATAAAACATATGTTTATATATTTTTATTCGCACATACATTTGTGCAAGTCAAATACATGCATAATGACTTGTTTTTGATATAACAGTATAACGTTAACATAACTAACAAACGATGCAATTACGATATCATAAACTATTAACTCTTAAACTATTTTTGAAAGGGCTTATGATACTGAGTTACAACTCTCAGGATGAGTCACTTTTATGGTTAATTTAGTGGAAAAAAATGTTGATGACCATATTATCAGACCATATGCTGTAGGTCACTATAAAGACCATACATCGATCTTTTAAATATGTTTTACATTTTCGTTTAAGGCAATGCATGATTCTGGAAGCAGTCACTGTATTGTTTCAGGAGAAATCTAGTGGAATATTATGGATGATGATATCTGTCAACCTTATCCATTCGGCTGATGTACTATAAAGCATCGACACCCAAACTCACGATTGTATCTTAAATGTTATGCATCCAAAAGTATAAACAATGATACAAGCATTCCCATATATACAATAGGTGAGAAAATTATTTTCTCAGGTTTTTATATCAATACAAACTGCGAAAGCACACAGACACACAGACACACAGACGCACACACATAGACACACAGACACACAGACACACATACACACACACACGCACACACACACATTTATATATATATATATATGTATATATATATATATATATATATATATATATATATATATATATATATATATATATATATATATATAAATATATATAATATATATATATATATATATATATATATATATATATATCTATATATATATATATATATATATATATATATTATATATATATATATATAGATATAGATATATATATATATATATATATATATATATATATATATATATATATATAGTTTAGCATCAATGATAAAGCAAGTTAAATCATTTGAAAAAGAAACGTTAATTAACAAAAGTACATGTATGTATATTTATAAAATGTTATAACTGCAATCTTCAGCAGTGCTCTGTTAACAAAAATCATACTCTTCATCAGGTTCTGTTGATCATCATGATCATCATATTCACCATACATCATTTGCATTCACCAAATATGTCTCCTCCTTCTCTTCCTCACCATCATCGTCATTATATTCATTATCATGATCTTCATGATCGTAATTAGCACGATTCTCCTCATTAACCCCATACTTTGCATATGCACATCGATATAAACCTAACTATTAGCCGTATCATCAATGGCATCACAAATATCGTTATCATAGAGCCATCTATATTTAGCATATATGTGGACCGCGTTTAACGATATGCACTTACCCTACACCAAAGATATCACTAAAACATAATTTATATTTATATACAAGTAAATATTACCCACATTAATGAATGTCAAATATATTTGTTAACACTTAAACTTAATGATGTCTATAAATAAATAAATGTATACAGAAGAGTTATTCTTATTACATCACTGCAAATGAATAACAAGAAATCCAGTGGTATGTAGCATCAAAAGAGACACAAATGATGAAACAAATTTGAAACATTATAAATACTTTCAATATATATCATTTTAGCTCAGTTAATTAATTTATTTAACCGTTTAAATCACCTTGAAAGGTATCTATATGTATTTCATTAATAATGAGCCACGCAATACGAATCAACACAAATGTAGTATTATGAATGTTGGCAGATCTAAATTGTTACAACAATGTTTGAAACGGGGCATTTACTTAAATATCCTAACAGCCA
The DNA here is from genome assembly GCA_007844125.1 of Sinonovacula constricta. Classification (NCBI taxonomy): domain Eukaryota; kingdom Metazoa; phylum Mollusca; class Bivalvia; order Cardiida; family Solecurtidae; genus Sinonovacula; species Sinonovacula constricta. The sequence continues at coordinate 44,927,044 of CM017564.1, forward strand.
TATATGACCGATCTTCTTGCCGATTGTTAAGACTTTATTGACGTGTCCAGCACTCTACTAGTCAGATGCGCAAGCATGCAATATAGTAAAGCTTTATAATATTCTAACGTAAGATGACCATTTTAGGGAGAAACAATTTAAGAGAAAAAGATATGTTGTTTTCATTGCTTCGTGGATTTACTTAAACAATGACGAGTGCAGTACATGCCCTATTCAATTAGTATTTAAACTCCTTATGCTTTCCGACAAAGACTAAAAATAAGCAAGATACACAATATCGGATGACACATATTCAAATTCAGAATTCATATTAAAACAATAGAACTTAGCATTCGTTTATTTTTTGCAAGAGTTCCAGATGCTCTAGCCATTTTCAATCCATAGTTTGGAGTTGTTTTTTTTCAGTTAGGCATACATAACAGAAGATTTTACACAAAGTAATGCACATTTTGTTCGAAAAAGTAAACGTATAAACATTAGGTAGAGAACACATCCCCACACGTATGGTGAACGTTTCCAAGTTTTGATATACAAATATTAATACATGGCATTTTCACGTTCATCTTATAATACATTGCCTATTTGACATTTTCCAAACATAACGTTGCATTGTTCCCGGGAAAATAGTACAAAAATATATTTATAGCTAGTATATTGAGTAATGATAGCGATCTATTTGATTTTTTATTTAAGTTTGTGTTGAATACTGGGGACGGTGTCATGTAGTACAGCTAGATTACGAATAACGCGAGTCAGCGTTTCAGCATGTTTTGTCGTGGACTCGCATACTTTATAGAAAATAATAATTTAGGTAGGAAGCGAACACACACAGAGAGAAAATAAAAAAGTACGTCGTTCACTTTTAAAGAAATGTACTGCATCGATATCATTTAAAATTGATTCGCTTAATACTTCTAAAATAAAGATAAATGATAATAGAATTAAATCAATACTGATCAAAATGATGTTTCATAATATCTCAGCTTTGATCTATGTTTCTGCCATAAAAGGCTAGATAAACATACATCATTTGCAAATCAGAAGGGATGTTTACTTAAGCAGCTGGTCATATATAAACTGACCTTATGCTATTATTTTAGCCATTTCACCTGCTAAAGCTATCGCTTCTACTGTTTTGGAATCGGACATTGGTTTTCTTAAATTGATAAAGTCGAACGTTTTGTTTCCAAAAATAATCCGCATTATCGAAATAATATGCATACACATTAAATACTTTTACAAGTTACTACACTATGAAACCGTGTTTTTCTTGCATTTGCTTTAGGTAAAGATGCATATATTACATAAATGTTTTGATATGCATCTTTGGAAATGCAGATAATATGAGAAAAATAGTTGTGTTAGCTGATGTGAATTGGAGGTTTCATTACAAGAACAAAGTAAACATATACACATATACATTACTAATGAAGAATAAGCTACTGAGCAAACGCTTTAAAACGGTAATACAACATGCAATGTTTACAAACCAAAGTACTTCAGTTAATTCACATGTTAAAGTCTATGGTTCTATAACGACATTGACTGCATGCTTACTTAATTTCTCTTTGCAAAACTAACTGATACTTATGCTCCTTAGAATACTCGTTGACACGGGATTGTATGCATTTTAGTTTCTTATGCCTCCGTAATACACTTGTTTAACATTGCCAATAACAGATCTTAACTATATAGTTTAATTTAGATGATTAGCAATATTTTAAGGATAAGCCATGAAGTTATTCACCAAGACCACCTTTCTTCTAAAACGTGACATACATGAACTTAAACAATCTCTTTGAATGTCAGGTTGACGAAGACTTATCGAGAGTAGCTCTTAACGCTTGTTTTACACACCACTTTCCTTTTTGAAAATCGTTCACACGTTCATTTATTTCAGTTTGTTTAAGGATTTTGTTCAAGACTTTTATTCGATGTGTATATCCCTCTCCTCTTTCATACATTTCAGTGCTAATTAGCAGGTCAATTAGATCAGTCATTTCATAAGGGCTAGACCGCAAGGCGATATTTGCGAGCCGATTCTTACATTTCCACATATCTGTCAACAATGCGTCGATTAAATTAGCTTCTTTGTCAAGTTGCGCTTCCATTTCGTTCAATATTTCTTCCAGACTTACCTGATCTCCTAAAGCATCCTGAAATTTGTTCTGCATCTCTTTGTATGTTTTCGTGACTTCCTCATACGAAATTTCAGTTCGATATGATCTGTTTATATGACGCCTCCAATGACATTTTCCACTGCACTCACCGCAATTTCCGGTTAGCCAATTCATGGCCCAACACCACCCTGTAAGGGATTCATATGTAATCCAACAAGACCTATGACATGTTTCATTGCACTTCAAACAGTACGTATCGCTTAAACCATCAGGTACAGGTACTTGTACTTCCTTTCTTTCCGTAACCACGTATGTGAAGTTTTCATTGTTATTTATTTTATTTTCATTGTCCTGATAGATTGTTATCTCCTGGCTAAGGCTATCAACAGCTAATAGACCAGCATCGAGTTTAATCTGCAGGTTTTCACAGGTTATGTCTAGGCGACGCCTCTCTTGGAGAACCTCTTTTGTAAGATGTATGCTTTTTGTTTCGAGTGTTTCAAAATGACTAAACATATTTTCATAGCTATGCAAGTTCATTTTCCAAAACAATGAAGAAAGGTCTTCATTCGGATCAGAAATTAAGGCTGAATTATTAAAGCTGAATGGTTGACCAAAAGGTAACTTTGACGCTTTCAAAGCGGACAACACTTGAGGAGGCCCCGATCCATCTGCAAACGTTATGATTGTGCAAATGTTGTCCTTCATGTTGCATCCGAACAATGACATTATTGCTTGGAAAATGTACATTTGTATTACAGTCAATCGAGAATCCGGTGCCTTGACAAGAAAACACACTGCATCTAAGTTCTGAACACCTTTTTGCCCAGTTTCTTCAAAGAGTTGACGGATGTGATCAACTGTTTCGTTATCTTTTAATAGCCCGCGTACGTCTCCAAAACCTGGTGTGTCGATAATATTTATTCTGTAGTTTAGCCGATTTCCTGGTTGTGGATAAAAGGAATAACACGAGATCCAATCCGTCTGGGACTCTGCCTATAAAGCATACATATCTCATTATAAGAATAGACTGAGATCTAAATACGGCACATGTCGACAAATGGCGATAGATATCGGTATCTTCAGATATATTTAGTGAACATTCGTTGGATATTAGATATTGTCTTACAAACACATGAACAACTCGATATATGGTTAAAACATGAGTTCTATGAACGTATACGCGCTCAAAAAGAAAAGAAACGTACATCAACACAACTCAGCACCTTCTTTGAAATGAACGAAAACCAATTACTTTGAGATAATGAACTTCCCATGCACGTTTTTCTTCCCTTGAATAGAATAAATTTGTCCAGAAACGTATATTTGGTTCATTTAAGATAATTATATATTTCATTATAACTATTAGTATTTATTAAAGCAAAGGGCAATACTTTGACAAAATATTTTTATCAATGTCTGTAAATGAAAGGAAACATGTATGTTTTTAACGCATTGTTTGTTACCTTATCGACGAAATTGTGTTTATTGTCTGCTTATGTTCTGTAAAATAAGCTTATAATATATAGTAAATTAGAGTATAAACGTGCACATGCTGAGTGACAAAGCCTATATTATTTATCTATGATCAGATGTAAAATAATCCTAATGGCACCACTAGGCTAAAATATTCATTATATCATAAGTGTGTGGACGGGACCGTGGGGTTTCATATACATGACTTAATGACAATCAAAGCATTTGTCTAGAAATGTGTAAGTGTACTTACACTTTCTTGTCATACTTTGTTGCATGATATCAGTGATACAAATGTAAGTATCACAGTGTCTTTGCATGGCTAGATAATATTTTTTTTTACTTTAGTTCTTTCGCTACACCTGTCTTAAAATGGTGGTTAAACTTTTCCTCACGGGTATTTTGGAAAAGGAAATCTTATTAACTGTATTGAGATCGTATGCACAAACCTTGCGAACCCTTTAGGTTCTTTGACATTTTGGAATACAATAGCAATGTGACATTTCTCTGACTTGAGTGAACAATAAGCGGTTTGTGTGTCCGTTCCCAAATGCGTTAATATGTCTGAGTGATTTAACACTTTGTGTATAACATAATGCCCTGATACATGTCTTAATGGTACTACCTTTGGAAGTTTTTGAAGTTTGTGCACGATTTCAGTTATGTGTTTATCTTTTTAATTTTCAAGAAATGAATCGCATCGGTACGAGTGTGGTCTTATACCGAATTTAGCTATTTTGGTTTAGGAAGATCGTAGAACATGTCTTGTTAGCACCACCCGTACACTGCAGAATAGCTTGAAGACCTGCTCAGAGGACTCGAACCCATATGGTGGTGGAAGCAGTCATTTAAGTTACAAGTCCATAACACATGTTACTAAGATAGGTACAAGTTCTACTTATCCATCCAAGAGGAATTCTCTAACTTAGTTCAACGTTATTTTCAAACTCAACGAAGCAGCAGTTCGGAGAATGTTGAATATGTAAAAGATAAAATACAAAACTGTTGAGGCATTAAAACTGACGCAAATGCTTAATAAGTTAGCCATCAGAATTTATAGATGCTCAAATGATAAATACGTGTAATTATAATAATAATAATAATAATAATAATAATAATAATAATAATAATAATAATGATAATAATAATAATAACGAGAAAATGCAGCGCGACTTCGGATTATACAAGAAGATGTTGACTCGTATACTCGTATATTTCCAATTCCCTCATGCTACTAGATAGTATGCGGCGCCTCACACCAGTAGCAGCTTTGTTGCATAAGCTAATCGGCAAGAAATGAATTCAAAATGGTGGATTCCAAATACAGAAGCAATCATTTTTCTTTAAGCAATCATATTCAGGTGAACATAACTGGGCTGTACCACCCACCTTTCGCCAATGTGTGTAAAATATGTACTTTTTATTTACCAAGAAAAGGGCAAAAATATCCCTGGTTTTGGTAGTAATGATAGTTTTGAGTAAAATCACATTTCGAGTGATAGCGTAAAATGAAGTGAACACTAAGTTGTTGATGTGTTTGATATTAAATATTACGATGTATTGCTTTAACATGTGCTGGACTGAGGGTAAAAATAAAACGGCATTAAATTTGATGAAGCTGGCGTCCTGGTGTCCAGAACATGGTGACGCATAGCGTAGCCTCAAGTTTGGACAATATGGGGTCAAAATATAAATGTTTGCACCCTATTACGTCATAAAGTGGTAACAAAAATGGTTTCATCTATCTGTTAGATAGCAGCAATGTCAAGAACATGTTAGAACGTGGTAATAAGCACTATTCAAAATAGTTCAGGAGAAAATAAAACGAAGGGAACAGAGACGATTTGATAGACATGTGTAGTTTATTCATATCACTGATTTGAAAATGATTGTGTTTTGTTTGGCGTGTTGTAAGATTTCATGAATTAAGCGAATTACACTGGTATGACATAAAAAGTTCACCTGATCATTTTGTATTGCATACGAGAAAAAGTGCATGAGACATATGCCGTGATGATAACTACGTATTTATTGCAAGGGGTAATATAGACGCATGTTCTATGTCTATGCTATTTAGTATGCCAATATATCGTTCGAATTGAGTACATATGTATACAAACCAGTTTGTAGGTCAGGACAGAAGATATTGTTTGCATCGCTAAAAAGGATACAAGGCATTATTTGGGCTAAATAATGCGTTTAGGGCATACATTAACTTGTAGCTCAAGATTAAAATTGTTGAGACACATGCGGTAGGGGCACGTGGGTAATCTACTGTTGCAAATATAATGTCTAATGAAAAGACACGTTAGGCGGAAAACAGATACTTTAAAACATATCTATATCATAGATTCTTGGAAAAGATGTTTTTCCTTACTGAATACAGCTTTAAAAATAAAGAAATGTAGATGTAACAAACATGTAATATAATATCTTAAAGTCTGAACATTTGAAACAAGTACTATAGCATGCCGTGCTAGATGCAAATATTTTTTTTTGTTTGTTTTGTATTTAGTATGAATAAGACGTTCGCTGCAAAACGGTTTCAACTGAGTTTAATGAGATGATTTATATTGAATAATGCAAATCCGTGTTTGAATTTTAAGAAATTATCATTAACTGCTAGTTTATTCTTTATGATAATCTGATTGTTTAAGTTATTAACGGTCGAAGATACTGCAACGCTGCATATATTTGTTCAAGTTCTGCATCACTTAAATTACAAACAGAACTGCATTTGGAACTTATGATTGTTAATCATGTGAAGTGAGTAATTATTCAATACATACACTATTGACCTGTTGATAATTTCAGTAAGCTCATACAATTTGTATGCAAGGATTGAAATTATAAAAGTTAGTTGCATTACATTTATGCATACGGAGATCCAATTTTGAAACTACGATGTGAAGTATTTAGCATGCTTTGCTAAATGTATAATTTGTTTTAGATTTGTATTTAGTACAGATAAGACGTTAGATTGAAAACATATTACCTCTTTTACATAATGTGATTTCTATTTGGTAATGTACATCAGTGTTTGACGCGGTCATTTGTGTGTAGATACCTCAATATAAATACCATGTAGTGATTGTGTTTAGCATGAGTCTTTTAAAATTTGATCAAAGACAAAGTATGTCAATCTGTAACGTCCAGCCCGTAAAAATGTTAAACTGAAATGTATTAATGACATCATTTTTACAACACAGCATTAAAAAAACAGGTGTCGAAGCAAGAATAACCGTACGAAGCCGATATAAAGTAGTAGTTTATATATCTACTGCCAGACAATCTGTTAAATGTTCTTCAAAATGCATTCTGATATACGTGTTTTGGTTATTAATCGCGTTTACAACATATTATTGTGATATCTTTGAAGCAGCAATTCGGAACGTCCTTTGACTTTAAAACTTTTTCCTAAAGTCTTGTAAGCCAATTTGTCTATATTTATTAGATATATTTCCCTGTGTCATTGATAATATTACTTGGTTTTGTTGCCTGACTCGATCCTCATCCCGGGTGACAGTGAAACGAAATGTGTCTTCTTGCCGTACTCCGAGTATGTAGTTTGCAAGGCAATCAACAAATGTGCTTTTTTCCAGTTCCAGTGGCTCCGACTAGCATGATTGTCTTCTGTCTTAAGTCATTCTGTTCGCTTAGCCCTGCCATACGAAATATGGGAATACGATAAAAGAAGTGCATGGATTTTCTTAAAACCCGATTATGTAATTTTCAGTTTTAAAAATTGTAGTAGTATTCATGTGCAACTACAGCTTAGATAACTTAAATTTGCGAAAAATTATTTAAAAACTTATTGCACAGGAGGCATAAAGAGTTTTCAATGTTGTAAAATACTGCAACGCTGCATATATGTAAGTTCAAGTTCTGCATATCACAAACATTATAAACAAATCTGCATTTCGAATTGGATATTGTTAAGCATAAGAAGTAAGTGTAAAAGATTGCAATACTATTGACCCATGGAAACGCTCAGTATATTCAGTACAATTTTATGCAAGGATTGAAGTTTAACACAATATATTCCGTAGGTACAGATCTAAGGATATGAATGGATTATTGCTTACGGTACACGTTTTAATCTTAAACAGATATCTTTGCATTACATGTGTACATGTATCCATACCGAGATGAAACTTGTTGGTCATTGCATATTTATTTCTTGCTTTCTGAAGCTCCTTCATAGGCAGTTGGTAAACTCTTAGTCCGTGTGTGTACTCCTTAACAAGTTTTGCTTCGCGAAGCAACACCAAAGCATATGAGTCCGTCGTGTGTGCCGTGACCTCCTCGCTGTATTCGGACTCCTCCGCATCAGCCAGAACCAACCGGACTTTAAAAACAAACTGTGTGCCAGGCTGTAATCCTGTAATTTGTCCTCCATTTGTTTGAAATTTCTCGGTTCTCTCGTCTCCTCTCTGAACGTTTTTTATGTGAACCTGATAGACATCGTCTATACGGAAGTTGGGCATGTCGTCCCAGGAAATATCGACGCTGTCAGTTTTTATATTTCCCACACGAGGCTGTCCTGGCGGGTCTACCTAATTTTGCAATAAACAATAGTTAGTGATGAATAACGGCTTGTTTTTATTTATTTTATGCAAATATGATTGTTCCGTATATATCTGTGTCAAATGACGTTGAACATATCAACTTATTATCTTAAATATCCAATATATAACTATAAAAAATAAAAAAAAAATGTGTCTTCAAAGTGAAAAAGTGTAAAATGCTTGCATTCTTCGCATTTTGAAATGCGTGTGTTGCATGTAGGCCAGAGGGATAAGTACAGAAGTAAATAGATTTTTTCCGATGTTCAAATATATATATATTTAGGGGAGGTAATCATATTACTTGGAAATGTATAATGCATAAGGAACTACCAAACTAAAACGATTTGCAAAATTTAGTTGCTCTTAATCAGAATGTTAGTTAAATACTAATATATATCTACTTTAGTTTTCTCCTTTGTCTTGACTACTTCACTGTTTTCGCTGTACTTTGTTACTTCCCCTTCAGATTTGACCACGCGGACTTTAAAAACATATTCTGAGCCAGGTTGTAATCCTCCAATCTTTCCGCAATTCGTCTCAAATAACTTCATCCCTGACATTTCTGTATGTGCATTCCTAATATGAACTTGATAGCCGTCTCCAGTTCGAAAAGTTTTCAGTCCTTCCCAAGCAATTTCGACGCTGTCTGTAAATATTTCTTCCACAGATGGCTTTCCTGGTCGGTCTTCCTAACAGAGACACAAGAAAAATCGTTGATGCGATGCACAAAAGACGACACAATAACAGGAACATTTAAACGGGTTGAGGCAATACGAGAGCAAGTAACAAAGACATATTTGAAAGGTGAGGATTTGTATGTTAATGTTTTTTTAATGTAATATAACTCTCCAGAAAAAATATGCATAATGTTAATGCCTTAGATAATGGAATGCTGTAACAGAGCAAACAACGACAACACTTAATCGTTTACCAAGATGGTACATATGTCTAAAAAGTAGTTGCCGATAATATTACAGTTATCTATAAAAATAAAGTGTACAAGCAGAAACTGTATCGAAGCTTCACATAAGACACATCATTATTGGTGAGGTTGGATTAGTCTGAAACATTGCCTTTTTTCCTCGGTACCTTAAAGGCGTATTGTATGGAAGCATTTATGTATCTGGGTTATGTATACAATTAACTAAACTTTAGCTCCTTCACACATTTAAATTAAACGGGATTATGACAAACTGAGAGAAACGGTAACGACAGGACGATCTGGTACGTCCTTAATCCAGAAGAAACTTGTGTTGTAACAAAGCAATGTTATTACGTAAGAATGTGTTACTCTATGGTTTACAAGTACGCACTGAACTGACATTAAGAATATCATTCAATATAGGATCGAAATACTAAAACATTTAAACATATCAAAATTACTTATTATGAAAATCAATATGTTAATATTATGCAAGATAGATACTGCTGTTTAGTAAATATGCGTGTAAGGAAGAAATAATTAGTCTTAATATATATTCTGCAAAAATTAATAACAGTCTTGATCAAAGAACAAAATCTAATGTCGTGTCTACTGTCTGACCCCAAAGCCTATGATCCCTCGTTCCAACCCCAAGGTCACATTAACATCATCCATGTCGTAAATTTCATGACCCTCCAGAGATGCTATACAAGTATTGTTACACTGCTATTTTCAGATTTAAACAGAAATTAGAGAATTCGTTTATGTATATTACGAGTATCTTAAAATATTGCTTAAGCATTGCATCTGAAGTTAGATATTACCGTGCATACCTTGTACTCAATGGATCGTTCTAAGCAAGATCTTTCTGGATATGGACAATTTGTTTGTTAAGGTATAATCTCAATTTGTTAACATGCAGACCGAACGTCAAAGATCATATCAAGGGGCATCTTTATCTCCTTTCGTAATTAAGCGCAACTGTATTCTCTCATTTATGTTAAATGTTTATACATATATTAGTAAAAAGAAACACATAACAGTAAAGAAAACCCCTCTTGTATGCCATGGTTGCATGCCAGAAAGACACGCAAAATAAATATGAACACAATTAATAAAATATAACACCATTTACCGAGTTAGGACGCGTATTTTTTCTGGGTTAGAAAATCCACTAAACAGACTATACCCGTGAGCAAATCTCAGTAAACATTTCATATACAGGCATCGCGCTCCAGCGCGTCGCCAATAAGTATGTCAGTAATGTTTATTGCATGGTATTGACCTGATTTTAAATAAAGTAAATGATATTGCTCAAGCTTTTACTTATTGCGTGAACTTGAATTTTATTATATACGTGTTGTATGTACGAGTACGACATTTTGTAAGCGGTCTCGTTCGGAGATTTAATAAAATACCGTTACGTTTCTTCTCTTGGTCGTCATGTTTAGCGGCGTGCGTCAAGATAGAAGTATGCTAATACAGTCTAGATAAGTAAATTTAATATTAAACTATCAATTTATTCCCTGCATTTGAAACTACGGTCAAGACAAACATTTTCTTGGTAGCCGACGCAATGCTTTTTATCTTTTGCATATTTCAAACTTGATAGTCATGTTACATGTATTCTATCCAGAGAGGATTGTACAATAAAATAATTTACCTTCAAATCCTGATTATCCTTTGAAATCTCTTCGCAAGTGTCTCTGTGTTTGGACTCATGTTCGTTTCCCTGATACAATGTGAAACAACGGCACATTATTGATAACGTTTAAAAACAATAGAATTAGAACGCTTAAATAACAAAGGTAAATATAATCTCTCATAGGAATGTATCTGACATCGGGAGATCTCAAACAGAGGATGAACTATTTAAAGAAAAGATTGGTCCTTGGAAATAGGTCATCAGAGTGTTGGGATCTCCAAATCTCACATCCAAATATTATGATTGAATCTTGATTACGCTACCTTAAACATCGTGAAAGTAACTAAAACAGTCTAGACTAGTTGTACGAGTATTGATATATAACGGAAGCCGATGCACGACAACAATTTGAATGATAATGGACTGGAAGGGATGAAATAAAAGTAAAGAAGTGGATCATTACTAATAGTAGCTGATTTACATATATACATCATTGACAAGGTAAACATAGTTATGCGTAGCCGAGGCTGTGCGTTTTATCAATTGCATATTTCAAATCAAAGTCCTATTGTATGTATTTTATCAAGAGAGGACTTTACATTATGTCACCTTCAATTGCTGATTCTCCTTTGAAATCTCTTCGCAAGTGTCTCTGTATTTGGACTCATTTTCGTTTGCCTGTTCAGAATGAAACAAAAACGCATATTGACACATATTTACACAATACTTTAATTAGAACGTTTATATATAGATGTGTATATAGTCTCTTATAAGATTGGATCTGAAATCGGGATATCTCACACAGAGGGCGAGTTGCCGTAGAAATATGTCTGCTCAGTGTTGGGACCTCCCAATCTCATATCCAGATGTTATGATAGAATCTTGTTCACACTAACCGGAAAGAATGTGAAAGCAACTACACTTTTTTAAACGTATTAATATATAAAGAAAGCCAAAGCACGACAACAATTTCAATGATTATGAACTGGAATGGAAAAATGACATGTTAAAAATGCTCATTACTAATTGTTACTGATTTAAACTGAAACAAAATTGATACACAAACCCAACAACGAGTCAGTAGTGTGCATTTTAAATAAGGCGAGTAACTTTTAGCGAAGTCAAGTCGTTCTATTTATATCTAGTCAGTTTTCACCACAGTCGGTCCATATTGCCGACTGACCGTTCCAATGCGGTAACTGTCGGGAATATTCTATTTGTTGAATGACAAATCACATAATTGATATTTTACATTTGGTTTGCATATGAATACCTTTGTCCTGTACCTTTTCAAATGTTGGTATATGTTGCAATGCTCATAGGACTTTGCCAAATATTCTTATTCACCCGTGCTTGCTTGCTTGCTTGTGTGAGTGTGTTTGTGTGTGTGTCTGTGTGTGTGTGTATGTGTGTGTGTATGTGTGTGTGTGTGTGTGTGTGTGTGTGTGTGTGTGTGTGTGTGTGTTTAATCTGTAATTCAATTAAAAAATCAAAGCACAGTTTGATAGTTTCCCATCTCTAGTGTTTTTGTCCGAAATATTTCGGTTTGAATCTTCAGGTTGTAACTTGCGGCAAACGTTGTATTTAACCAAGGGAGATGACTCGTAAACAGTTTGATGTGTAGTTATATCTCAATTGTTTCCCCATAACGTGTAGGAACATATTTTGAGGGTCTAAGAAAATAATGGAATTACCCAACGCGGCATTCTAGTTACATTATCAGAACTCTTTATCTAGTTAGTGAGAAATACATGTGATCTGTTGGTCCTATTTTAGACTGGCCGTTTTAATTCCGTAACTGATGTTGTTTTTCCTGATTATTATTTTGACCCGAAAATGTGTATTATTACATATGTACATAAAGTTATTACATTATTTTGGTTCTTAGTTTAAGTTTATGTTCACAACTTTTGAGGAAAAAACCAAAGGCAGTGCGAGTTTGGAGAGATCCTTTATCCAGGTTTGAGAAAACACTGCCTGCTATTTTGTCAAATGGCCGTTCCAATGCGGTAACTGGTTGCTTTTCCCTTTGCGTGTAAAGTATCTTTGTTTTGTCACTTTTACATTTACTCTGTATATCCTTGTATATTATATATTACAAATGAATACCTAATAACACCTTACCCGAATATTCGTGTCCTTCCTTGACATCCCTCCTTTACTTCCCTCGTCGTCTTTCAAGTCATCTCGATTACAACTGAAAGCGAACAAAATTTGAGCAGTTCCAACAATTTCTAGATCTGTTTCTTTTTTCAACACACAATGGAATACAAAATTTATTGGTAGTTTATTGATGTTGCTGTTGTTATTGTTTTATAAAAGCTGACACAGATGTTGTTGATGCTTTTTACAGTCCTATGAAATAACAAAACTCAAAACACATGCACAAATACATTTCATCATTATGACGAAAGGAAATCCTTTGAAAAATAAAAAAAAAATAAAAACACAACACAAAATAATTAGCAAAACTTCTTAATATTGCCTTATAAAACATATTGCCGGACTAAATAGTGTTTTAGACTTGTGATAATATTCGGAAGGCTGCGATTCATTTTTATATAAATTCCACTCTTATAAGCCAGGAGTTATTGCTTGAATGCAGAAATGCAACCATTTATATGTGTGTATACGTTTGTGAAAGCCGCACAGAGTAGAATCATTTACTTGAAATATAACAATAATTAAAATAATGAAACACATTTGTTCAACTGTCTCGTCCTGCTTTTAGGCGATACACAAAACATACTAGCACATTGTTATTGCGATTGCTATTAGAAAATAAGCCAGTTGACTATCTAAGTACGAACTACATAATCTATTGGTCATTCTTTAAATGTGCCAGCATAACAATAAACTGCTTACCCTTGATTTTTGACGGTGATTGTGGTTATGTATTGATAACCAATATGTTCTTTTTTAAATAATAATGTCTAACGATTTACAACATCTGAGGGCTCATCTGAAGGTGTTATAACACTCTGAATCCGTAATTATGTAATGTTAGCTACTGGTAAATGTCGACGTACCTGTTGCTGCAGTCAAAATAATCTTCTTCGTAATTGTGTTCGATCGTTTGTTGTGCCGCCTCATCCAAAATATTATGACTGCAAGTCTTAGTAGGTCCATCAGATGGTGTATCGCCACTCTGTTGCTCTGTTGCTCCATGTATATCCGGTTTCAAGTTAGCCCCTGCAAACTGTGTATACATCCATTTATAACTATGAACTCTTATTTGACTCTTTACCCAACCGTCCATTTCATTATCTTTAATTGTATGTGTCCATAACAGTCTCACTCATTTAAACGTTGCACAGTTCTTATTATGTTACTTCATTTATAACATACCTTTCGGCTAGGCATATAATTACCCATTAAACTATCCATTAAGTTGTACGAAATCATTTAGCTCGAGAACACAAACAATAATTCACTGCGTTGAAGTCTCACCTGAGCACGTGTGCAGTATCGACTGGACGATGACCATGGCGAGAATCGTCCATTATATTGTATAAAGAAACAAATAAGAGCAGGCGCCGATGTCCTAGTTCAAGTTATATAACGTTTCATTTAATTATTAACATAATTTGGAATATGTTTTGCGTCTAATAGTTACGTGTTTAAGTTTACGTTTATAGGTCGATATTGTTATGAAAAGCCGACATGACGATTGTCAAGTAAAATAAATAAATAACATCTTAAACGTCCACCTTTCTCCTAACAGTAACGGCCCGTAACTGGCCCAAAAGTAGAACAAACAAAGAATTAAAAGAAAAGACAATAAAGAAGCCTTGTGGGTATAAAAGTTATATTGAACTATATTCTTAAATTATATTCCTGCAAATTCGATTGTACTAAAAGATGGTGATGGAAGAATTTACACTACCACAACACAGTGATATAAACATGTTTGTATTAAAGAAGCACAACTCTGACGATATGCAGTACATACCACACGCGGCAAAACTAGAGTTACAATTTTACAGTCGGACAAAGTCCAACAGAGATACTTTAGCCGCTTAACAAGTAACTTTTACCTAGGACTTCCCAGGTAATGATTTTGAAACAAATTAGTCGAAGCGCTAACGTATACTTATATCGTAATACAACATATGATTTTATGATAAAAGTAATGACGATATTTGTAAGAAAGATAACGATATAATACTTTAAATTGGAGGGCGGGTGTAATATATCAATGCGTTTTTTTTTAAAACAGCAATATTGGGATAAAAAGCCATGAGATAAAACAATTCCAGATTTGGGTTTTGGGGGTATCGTTTAACATTACAAGTCGCAAGTGAAAGTTACATAAAGTACAGGTAACACTCACATTTGTATGAAATAAATGACTACTCAGATTAAGCAAGAAGCCATTCTTTTCAGGATTATGCACGAATTAAATATTGACGTAGTACGAATCATACATTCTTAACTACTTTAAAGATGAAATAACGTTTGAATTTTACGCGTGTTTAAAATAACACGTTCCTAAGACCTATTATTATTACAATAACGTAAACCATAACATAGCATTTAAGAAAAATGATTTCGGTTTTGCGTGATATATCTCAGAATTGAAGGTCTTAATCACACTTGATAATTTGAATGTAGTGTGTGAGTTAGACATCAGTTTCAATTCGAATATATCTGAAAAATGCTAGGTAATTCCCTCTGTGTACGTATATTGCAATAATCGTGTTGGTATATTGAGTTTATCTACTTAATTAGTTTCGGAATGTACAAAATCATACCTCACAGTTCGATTCATCCATGGTAATGACTTGTTCACTGTTTTCGCCGAATATGCAAACCTTTCCATCTGCCTTAATTTAGCGAACTTTGAAGATGTATGATATTCCGGGTTCCAAATCTACAACTGTTCCAGTGCATGTTTGGATTTTCTGAAAGGTCCGCCTTTTTTCTGAATGTTTTTAATTCGAACATGATATGCATCACCTTAAGAAAAAGTGGTCACTGGGTCCCATTCAATATCGACTTTGTCTGAGAACAAGTGCTTCACATATGGAACTCCTGGTCGGTCAGCCTGAAATGGACATATATGCAATAATATATATTTAGCTGGAAATCTATTGTTTTACGACCATCTTGGATATAACATGTCAGGCATTATTACAGACGCGGTTGCAAAGTCGATAAAGGGAAAATGTGTTTCATACAACGATGACAAATTCCCTTTCAATTCTTCATGTAATAAACTAAGTTTACGAGACTTTCGACACGCCATACACAGATTTAAACATGATGATTTCTTATGGAATTTGTTACAGTTAGCAAATATGATCAGCTCTAAATATTAAAGTGACATCCAGGAACGTTCTAAAATGAAAGACCAAATTAAATATTTTAGTATATAATGCATTTTGGTAGAATGAATGACGTACAGGCTGGAAATCATTTTCACATTAAGCAATTAGGCCGAAAAGGGACTCGAAAACATATAGTTAAAGGCTTTTCCCAGGGAAGTGACAGTGTACACTTTGGAAGAAAAGCCATAACCACACAAACATGCTACTAACTCAAAATCATATTTTAAAATCAGCCTTATTAACTAAAACAATATATGTTATAAAGGCAGAGTCAACTAAACTAAACTAAACTAAACTAAACAAAGACGTTAATAAGCAATAAGTAATGGTAGTGTGACGGAAAAAAGGATATAGGAACACATGTATTTTTTTAATTTTAACAGTTCTTATAAAATGTAAGTATGCCTCTTTGTTTTCTTGCACTGAAGTATGCAAAAGATAAACAAGAATATATATTATTCGTGTTTTTTTTTTATATTTCTGAGTTATGTCATAATCCATATTTTTATTAATTGTGGACATAAGATTTGCTAAACATTCCCATTTACATTAAGTTGGCGCGCTTCCTATACGTAAGATGACCCGTCTGTTCTTGAAGTGGACTGTTGTATTGAGGTATTGGGGTGTATTGCAGACTTTCCAATGGAGGTGGACAATTTCAACAGTAAATCTTTATCTCAGCATTTTCCAATGGATCTTTAAACGTGTTTACAGTTATATATATCATTTGAATAATTTATTGTCATTAGCAAACATTTATCAGCAAAGCATTTAAGCATTTTAACGCTTAAATTTAATTATCGTAAAATGAGTTGAAACGTCTTTTGCTTTAATACCCCTTTACCATATGGAAATACAAACTTTCAGCGTTCTTCAGCATGCATATCTGTTCAATTTTACGAGTGTGTTCGATAGCATACAACTCTTCTAATTCGGTTTCCATAATTGCAAAGTTTATACATGGTTTGCATCACGTTGCCATTTGTTAGTTGTTCCATCAGTCAATCTAAAACTGTTTTATTTTATTACTTTAAATCAAAACGATCCACTAGAATGAATATTTAGGTTACTTGCAATGACAGTGTCTATATTGCTTAATGAAGCAAATTGTTCGCAATAAAAACAAAAATGGCAACAGTTCTTGCCAAAGTGGTTGAACGTCGGATAGGATTAAATCTTCAAACGACATATAAAAGATGCTGAGAACATAATGTCGATATGAATTAACTTATTATTTTTTTTACAATTACAGCCACTGCTAGATGAAATACATTCAAACATCCACCACCTTTCGCCTAAACTCGCTTTTTAATGTAAACATCATTTTACATGCGTATTAAACCAAGACATAATTGTTTTCTTTAATGACCACCTTAACAAATAAAACATATTTAAATTTCTTCAAAGAAATGCGCCCTCTTTCGATTAAAACAATTTTGCACGTGATGTTATTGCAAAAGTTCTTAAATATGTCAACTGTTTATGAAAAATTCCAAGACTTTGCAACATATGTTGCGTTTGTTTCCTTTTCGAAGACAGTTACAACAAGGCTCATATTAAAATAGACCACATAATATTCCTGAACTCCATCATCGTTTTCTTTTACGTCTATTGAAGTAGCATTGTTTATAAGAATAAAACAGCCATTTTGGTAATATCTTATACATACAGCATGCAAATACGCTGATTATCCCAATGACAATTTATCTTATAGTTTGAGTTTTGTCCAAGAAATTCGTGTAAGGATTCAATATGTATGCATGAATGTGTTCTTGTTGTTGTTTTTGTTTTTGATTTGTAAAAGACGTGCCTAATTTTGTTTTCCTTTCATGTTCCAGATCAATGAAATAACCGATTTGTTTATACCAGAATCAATGAAAATTGAGCAGATATATTTATGCAAGAACCATAACAATTTCAAAGTAAACCACGATTAAAAAGTTATCATCAGTGCCCTTCATGTAGCAGGCTATCTGCTCAACTAACTATTCTCACTTGTACATAGTTTATTCGGTTGCTGTCTCACTTTCAATTAGTGACGACTTGGCGACTAAGGTTTCATTCATGTGTTCGCTGCCTAGGTAACGAAATGAAAAAAATACACCGACCGCTTGGTCTGCTAACTTTATATTTGTTCGCGAGATAATGTACATGCTTCGGCTGTCAAGCGAAAAAGAGACGTTGTCCATGATTCCCTTCATAAATGTCCTTATAGAATGCTCGTATCTGATAGATCAGGAATAAGGAACGAAATGCCAATTGAAAAGTGTCGATACTACTACTACTAATAGTAATAATAACAATTATATTACTAATAATACTAATACTAGAACTAATAATAATGACAATAATAACAATAGTATTCATGCTAATAATCAAAACTTACATATGTCTCTCCAAAGAAAGTTTACGTCTCTTTCCATCTCTCTCCATAGCCGCCACAGAATGTTTTCGATTATGGTGTCTGTCGCTAATAACTACTGTAATGGGGCTCGTCGGAAATGAATTCATTGATTGTTCAGTAGATTGTTTGCCATAAATGTTACCTGCTCTTTGTTTGTTCTATGAGGAGATTACGTAATAAAGATCAAGTGCATGAAAAGCCGCCTTTAAAGGCACACTAAATAAATTGCCGAAACGTTAATTTAGCGTGCCATCGGTTATTACTAAATACTGTTGTTTCTCACACACGTAAATAGCGTAATAAAAGCGTTGTCTCAGAGAACATTTACCAGTGAGAAACGATCACCCAGTCAAAAATAGCAGAAAAAAAAACACGGAACAACGAAATGATTCTGTATTGCGTTTTACTAGTAATGGATTACCATTCCTATCACCGGACCTGGTAGCGCAATCGGTAGAGCGTCGGCTCCAGGTACGGGAGGCCCCGGGTTCGATCCCGGGCCGCGACATACCAAAGTCGTTAAAAATGGTAGTGGTATAGCTCACTTGCTAACGCTCAAGCAAATATAAGGGTAGTTCCACGACTGGTTGGCCCGGTGTCAGGATAATGTGACTGGGTGTAGTATCATGCCAGGTGTTTGTGGCATGCTATACACAGTGAAGGCAGCACTATATCTGCTTCAAGTGGACACCGTCTCCAGATAACTAAAATACTGTTGGTGGGACGACAAACCCAATAAACAAACAAACAAACCATTCCTATCCAACTTCATGTGCAGACATTTAATATCGGGAGAGTATAAGGACG